>CM052272.1:4117481-4327357 GCA_028455795.1 Lasioglossum marginatum
TTATAGAAAATCTTTCGGAAGATAATAAACTTGTATTTAATTCATTACTATAAATTTATTGTTAGACTATGAAAGTGTAATTTTATTCATAGACCAACAGAAAATAACAACTTGCGTTTTTAAGAATTTGACACAAGTCTCGGCGTTTTTCAAATTATATCCCAAAAATGTGTTACTTCTTTGATCACCCCTTTCATGAAGTACAACATTTTTGGGACACTCTGTAGAGATAGAGCAAAGGATGGCTTCGTTAACATTTTGTCCGTAATAGAGACTCGTGCATAGTGATGAGCATACAATACTCCGTCTTGCAAGTTTTCGAACAAATCATCACAGAGTTTCGAATCAATTCGATATTTATTCGAAATCAGAAATTCTTGAAACTCTTGAAAGTCTTGAAGTCTTGAAAATTTTAAAAGTCTTGATAATCTTAATAAATGTTATACTTTTTATAATATCGGTACGTTCATACCGTTATTCATCCCATTGCTGACGTAAACATTGTTTCGTGATAGATGTAACATTTCAAGAGTTTCAATTCTTACAAACCTTCCAAAGTTTTAAGGCTTTCAAGATTTTCAAGATAATGAAGACTTTCAAGACGTCCAAGAGTTTCAAGAGTTCTAAGCTTCGAATTATGTTGCAAATGATTCGAATTTTTTGTCATAAATACTGAATCGAAACGATTCGAAGTGATTCAGATCCCATCACTACTCGTGCATTTACAATTACAAACTGCAACGGTTGTGAATAAATTGGAAAAAGGATGTACGTGTATTACATTAATGCATATCCATTACCTGAATCCACCCTTTTTCATTTTCTCTCCCCCGTCGATGAATATTTGCTCTCCACAGAGAAACAGGAGCATGTCACGGAAAAGAACAAACCGGAAACACCGTGTGGTCCTGTGTCGATGACGTAACAAGTATTTTGGTCCTGTGAATCGTCGATGCAACACGCGATGCCCACCTGTGTCCCCGTGCATTTTAATTTCGCGATCCCGTTGCGAGATTATCGCCGACGATTAGGATCCTTGTGGACGCATTAATGATTTCCATTTGCATAGATCCATCGTAGCCGTCGCTACGATCGGAAAGGGGGCACACATAAATTCGTATATGTATTATGGGTAACCGAGTATGCACGTGGTCCGCCTCGCACCGATGCGACCAGTTTCCTTTTCGGATTTCCGTTTTTGACATGTTTTTCAAGATAAATACAGACTAGAACAAAAGTAACTATACGATTTAAAATAATTTTTAGCATATTAAATTTCCGAAATTTTTGACACGTGTTTCGAGATAAATACAGACTAGATCAAAAGTTACTGTACGATTTAAAATAAGAACTTGTTACAATGTTTATTTTTTGAAATTTTCTTTATACAGAGAAATTGTATAAAACATGGGGATCTTTCTCATATTATGTTTGAAAAATAACATCGCGTAAATGCTCTCCTACTAACGCTCTTTGGATTGCGATTATTGAATGATTGTTTTCATAATAAAATTGTACAATTTTTCTCGCTCCTTCAAACTGAGCCTCTGCATTACAAATTTCTAAAATTAACAATTTTAGAATCTAGAAAAAATTAAGCCAAATATCTAAAAAATATATGAATATTGTTTTAATGATACAGTAGCTTCTGGCCCCTCTGTATTAGACCATTAGTATTAATCAAGTAGTCTTGCAACCAAAATATCAATTTATCCAACAGATTCGTAAATAGATTACAATAAACCATTCTTTAAAGTTCATATAAAAAGGTGAAAGTTTATACCGAGCATTATACCTATTTCAAAATATACGAATACGTCCAGTCAGATTTCAAATGTAATATAAATTTTTATAACAAGTCTAGAATAAAAATTACATTCAGTCCAATATTTCTAAATTCTATGATCGAGGAGATTATTTTTTTCATTCGATTTACAAATGTACCAAAAACTTTTACAAAAATATGTTAAGCGTCTATACAAAATCTTTCGAAAGATAATAAAGGTATATTTAATTTATTTCTGAATTTATTGTTAGACTATGAAAGTGTAATTTTATTCACAGACCAATAGAAAGTAACAACCTGTGTTTATAAGTATTTGACACAAATCTCGGCGTTTTTCAAATCGTTTCAGTTCACTGGATGCACCGTGTAGGGTCTGAATTTTTCTTCCAGCCAGTCGTAAGACTAGAACACCACCGCTTCGAATACATTATCGATGATTTCACTATTGCCTCGCCGCAATTAACATAACCGAGCTAACTATAAAACCGGTAGAGAGCCGTTTCAATTTCCATAATCCAATGAATTCGAAACCGAAGTATCTCACGTTCGGTTTATCATCGTTGCGCTCATTATTCTACTTTCCTTCCGAAACACCTTGATTTTTCCGAGACACCATTGTTCTTCAGACAATATAGTCGACCCATTGATCCAGATACGAAAATTAGGTGATTCAGAAACTTGCCAATCTTGACGTCATCCCGCAAATATACAATTTAGATGAAGGGTCATTATTACTGCGGTTTTTACATGTTTATGACAAAAGTAGATGAGAATTGGAACAGTGGGAGGATTGAGAAAATTTAAAAATGTCGACGCATTATTATCAATTTTTATTCGGACCTTATTTCCTGCAATTAATGCAGTACATTTTTATTTTACATAAAAATCTGCGGTCTAGTCATTGCGTTTCAAATATTCATATATACTTTTTGTAAACTATAATATTCTACAGGTATAGAGATCGTGCAGACTAGTAAGATTAACTGAAGCCCTCCAGAGTTTGCATTTCGTAAGTCTTATTTCGGCTGGACTATCACTCAGAGAACCAAAAATTTTCAACTTTTCTAAATGTAGTTAATTATACAATTTGATGAAAAAATGATAAAACTTTAAATTCCGATGCGCGGAATCCAAGTTCGAGTATGCGGAGTTCACTCGTTTAAAAGTTAACCCTCTATTGCATGAATTTTTATGACGAGTTGAAAAAAATACATATTCGGTTTTATTCATAAGCGCAATGTTCCCACTTGGAACCAACATGCTCAGAGTCTTCAGTATTGTCTACTTAATTTACCATAGAACATTTGAAATTTAAATTCCCAATTGGGAACCGAATGCAATAGAGGATTAAGTTAAACTTTTCTTTGTGTAAACAGAAATTTTTGCCGTTTTCCTATGTGATCGTTATCTGCCGTATACCTGAAGTCAGCTGTGCAATTCGTCTTCGAATGACCCAGTGACACACATTTCGATGCAGCCATTGCATTTACGGCTGAATAAGTAAGTTCTAATTAAAACGCTACGTTCAGCACACATTTTTGTGTCTAAAAAATCTTGTTCTAGGAATTAGTTAAAAGAAGACAATTCGAGTTTGGGGTTGATGAATATAAGGGTGCAGTGATCGGAATCGAATTGACTCGACGCGACGCAACGGTGCGGATAAATAGTATGGTGAAAGTCGTTTAGAACATAGTCTTCCAAAGATGAATTTCGGAGTCAGTCGACTGTTGCACCATGCCTGGTCTCGAGAGAAACATAAAAGCGAGCATACGCTCGAGTCGAATCTACTAAACCGCGATAAAAGAATTACCCCTATGTCAAGCTCGTTTTTATTATGAACACTGTTCCACTTTTTCACCGGTAATACCGTAATTTCCATTTGGTCGAAGTGGACGTTCTAGTTTGAGCAAAAAGGCGTTTCTGAGACTCGAGGGAGTGGATAGGGGGAGAGGAGGAGGTGGAAAAAAACATCAACATCGAAACGACGGTGTATAGAAGTCGTTTATCAGGCCGGAACGAAGCCGCAATAATTTCTTTGGTGATCGTTCTGACCGATCGATTCGATCCCTCCGACGCGACGGGACGTTGCCACCGTCTCTCCGCGATCTCTCGTTGCTCCCTTCGCGTTCTCCAGTGCGGTGGTCTCTCCGCGGGTCTTTCTCTTTCTCCCCGGTTCGGCCGGCGAAGCATGGAGAAGCCGCGAATCTGCTCGGTCCCTTCCGCGAACGCACTCAGGCTGACTCATAAAACGGATCGTTGAACAGAAATCCAGCCAGTAAAGGGTCCACCGATCGGTCTGTCCGGGGCTACCGTGTAATCGAGCGAGCCTCTTCGATCCTAGATCTTTTCACGGCCGCTCGATCGACGAATACGATTTCGCGTGCAGAAGAGAGCACGAGGAAGTCGTACGCGATGTCCACTGTCAAGGGTACTCACGGCTCGTTGCTTCGTCGATCCGAGAGCCGATCGACTCTCTCTCTCTCCTTCCCTCCCCCGTTTTCTTTCTACCCTGCACTTTTTAACCCAACCAGCCCGTGTTTAATTCGTTACGATCGATTCTCCAGGGTAGAAATTGTTTTCGCCGGCCCGACCGAAGCGGCCGCACCGAGATGATACATAATACGAGAGTATAAATTTCCAAGCACTTATTCTCGATGACCGGCAAAGATGCCGGCGTTTAATAGGCTAACGGTATTTAAAATGAATCACTGCGGAGCAATGGTTACAGGGAAGATAAGGGGACAGTTCTGCTGGATCAGAGACAATCGGTTGTGCGGCGTAACGAACTAAAACAGGTCTGTAAAGTATAGTGATTTCTGAGAGCCGAGTGAATTATCTTAAAGCCTCGAATAGTCGATTTTTTGTTAGACGATTATATAGATTGTGATTACTGCGGATGTTTATGCAAAATAAAAATTGCTACCCATTTTTGTCATAAATGAGTAAAATCCGCAGTCTAGCGATTACGCAATAAAGTATTGACTCGTTTTATCGAAATTAACAAGTATCGGTATGATTTGAAATATTAGATCATATTTTTTACATATGCGGATTTTATGCATTTATGATAAAAATTGGTACGTGCCATTTAAAGAAGTGGCCATATCAAAGAGATTTAAGGACATTAGTGTATTAGCTTCAGCTTGATATGATACGCTTAAAAAGAGAATTTAGATTTGACTCCCGTGAAGGCACGGGCAATTCATACAAACAGTTTTTATTTTGCATAAAGTTCCGCAGTCCACTTATTTATTATCAATAGACTGCGAATCTTTATGCAAAATAAAAATGTTAGTATAAAAATGAATTTCATCCCTTGATGACTGTATTGCATTAAAGACATTACAATATTCTTCAATTTTTCTAATCGTTCACTATTTTATATTTCACCCAGCCAATTTCTTCATAAATGCATAAATATCCGTAATCTACTCTTATTAGAATGAAATTGAACAGATTCATTTTCTCGCTTGATACGTTTGTCGTGTCATCATTTCCCTCTGCCAATCTTTTGAGAATATACGAACGAAAGTAATAGCATAGCACGAAGATTAACATTTTTTAAACTTTTTGGAATTTAGATGGCAACATCAGATGCATTATCTCTCTAAAAACCGTCCACGTGACACAAATTAGTTACAGCGAAGGTATAATTGAATACAGTTATTTCGTCCAATGGAGGGATCAAGTATTGTCACGTGTCACCGCGTTTTTCAAACAGCCGTCTATTAACTCTCGAAAATGTCGTACAACTCACTCGCGTAAATGCCCGTCCGATTGTTTTGGTATTTCGTGACGTTTTACGTGCCACGAGTATGGATCACTGTTTTTATATTTGGACAAGAGTTACACGCCACGAGCTTGACACGTTACACGGGTCTCTCCGTGGGTTAAAAGGGAAATACGACCACATAGGGAACACGTTGTTGCTCCGTTGTCGATTTTTGGTGGAATAGAGGCTTGTAATAGATCAACATGTCTAGTTTTCGAAACACCATTTATGCAGCATCTTTCACGTTAAACGGCAGACTTCTTTGAACCTTGAGGCGTTAGAATCGTTTCGAGAATTGTAATGGTGCGGGATGCGCGTTCTTATTTCTCGATAATACAAAGATGGGATTTCTCAGTAGTCAAAAGCGCTAGATAAAAGATCGATCTAGACCTTAATCGCCCTCGAAAGTCCTATTTTTACGTTTATGAAGCGTAATTTGCATTATTCACAGTCACAGCTTTATGAAAATAGCTACATGCGCAGTTATATGCTTCCGAATAATGCAAATTACGCCTCGTAAACGAAAAAATAAGACTTTTGAGGGTGATAGCGGCCTAAATCGATCTTTTATTTATCGTTTTTGACTATTGAAAATCCCATTTTTGTATTATCGAGAAATGAGAACACGCATCCCGCACCCTTGCAATCCTGGAAAAACGAGTCTACTCCCTTAAAAAATCATGAATCTGTCAGTGTGTCAGTCGATCGCCGTTATAATAAAAAAACAACGGATGTCTGAAATTATACAATCGATTCACAGAAAGGCGAACTGCCAATTATTACAAATTATCTGGAACCAGTGGCAATTCCAACCTTTTGTCTGTAAAACGAAAATTACCACGATCCGCATGATCCAAGAACACTCGAATCCCTGCTCCCCTCATTATTCCAATTACCTTTTACTACCATCGTTCGCCAAAACCGCCCAACGTTTTCGTTTACCAGAGAAACTTCCCAACAGAACCGGAAGCACCAGAAAACACACGACAACAAAAGGCATCTTTTATAGCTCAATCGTAACAAGCTGGCCGTAAAAAGTGTTTTTAATTTTTCACTTTCTCTACAGACCCATCGTACCACGCTGATACGTACAGTGACTCACAAAAGTCTTGGCATACGGAAATATAACTCGTTCAATTTGATTTCATCAATTTTTCATAGTTATACCTATTTCAAGGAAAGCGAATAACTCGATGAATAAAATATGATATACGATTAAGATCTTCACCTTCATTGCATATCATTATTTTACGCGGATCTTTATGCATTTATAGCTTTTGAAAATGTTCAATGCTAGAATATAACATTCGACAGGATTTAGTACAATTTTTATTTATTCCAGATCTACAAAGCTTATTACCACCGGAAAGAAAATTTTATTTCACTCCAGTTTTTTAGAATAAGAAAATTGCGTAAACATCCGCAGTGTAGTTATTACACTAAATAAACTTAATCTTTACGTCCAATTCCTTTGAGGGGAGACACTAAAACAGAACATTTCGACATTTTTCAGTCATTCAATATTTGTAGTTGATAGCTCTCCAATATTTTCGTAACTAACAGTAATTTCGGAAATTGTTTACTTCCCTTGGCATAAGATGTTAAAAAATATTATGTATCATCACAAGCAGGTGAACTTTACAATTACTTTATATTTTTAAAGTTTGCATTTACCAATGTTTTTATTTTTTACAAATTACAAATTATACTTGCAATTTATATCTTAAACCCCTATTGCATGAATTTTTATGACGAGTTGAAAAAATATATATGGCTGTTAGTCTACTTAAAAATGAATGTGGTCATGAAATAAATAATAAAATTTTATTAGAAAATGTTATTTATTTCATTTTATAACTGTTCTTGTATGGGAACTTTATACATATGCGGTTTTATTCATAAGCAATGTTCCCACTCGGAACCAACATGCTCAGAGTCTTCAGTATTGTCTACTTAATTTACTATAGAACATTTGAAATTCAAGTCCCCTATTGGGAACGGAATGCAATAGAGGGTTAAATGTATACTGTTGTTTTGGTGACATTGTTTCTGTACAACAAACACATAGAGATATAAAGAAAAAAGCAAAAATATCAATGAGCATTTTGAAAAATGTTGAAAATAGCAATATTTTATAAATTATTTTCCCATTCTTAACATATCAATTTTTAATCATTTCTTTATTTTCGAGGAATGATATCCAAGGATCAAAGCATGTGTTTTTATCTGGTTAGATTGCGAGATTGAGAGTGATAAATAATTGTACAAAAATGTTTGCACTTAAATTGTGGTCTTCGCAGATAAGAAAAAATACATGTTAAAATCGAAGGATATGGATGACGTTTCTGTTGGCGCTGTCATAATTCGGGATGGTCGTGTTAACACAGCCTATATCGAACAAAGAAGAAGAGAGAAAGGGGGAGGACCAGTGGCATCATCCCGGGAGCAAGAGAAACAAACGTTGTCGCGGTGTAACGGGAACACGTGAGTCACCCCGATTTGCTGGTGAGAGACGCGGGGACGCGGAAACACGTATTACTACGTAATTTCATGCGTCCGCGCGTACACCTGTGCACGGGGCCTGATGATCGTTATTGCGTAAAGTCGTTTGGAAACGAGAGGTCGATTAAGCACGGCGAGCGCCAATCCGATGCAATATTTCACCTGGACACCTTATGACATGATAAACAAAGTCATTATTAGGCTGAGGGTGAACATAAGGTGCCCCCTCCCCCTCCCCCACAAGCCATTCCGGAAAATGAAATCAGGGTTGAGTATTGTTTAACCCCAGGCATAATCGACACGACTGTCCTAATTGTAGTCAGTTCGGCTGATTTATGATTCCCCAGAGGGAGGAGCGTGAATAGGGTTCGTCGAGGACACTTCTTCGTGGCATATAATATTTTCTCTCTTTTTGGAAGTTGAAAAGTAGTTTGTAGAGGGCGATTCACGGTGTTGGACTCAAATATTTAATTGCATATTTCTATCGTGAACTTTGCATAATCGTTAAATTTTCCACTCAACTGCTTTAATGAGGCGAACTGTCATTAATAATTTATTTTATACCTATGGGGTACAACCCATAATTACAATTATGTGGCATTAATTCTTAATGCTTTATACGCATGTATTCAATACCTCGGACATTGCGGATACTGAGTTTTCCATTAGATTGCAGTAATGGATGCGTAACTACAATTACTTATTTATTTATTATTGATTTAAACCGAGTGGTTTATTAAGCAAGTAAAGTATTGTTAGTACAATTTGCTATTGCTGCAATTATTTATCCAAGAAGGTCTTGTTGTTATAAAGCTGTTGCTACACAATTTTCTAAAATATTGTACGGCTAACTAATAATTAATTATTAATTAATATTAAATGATGGTCGACGCGACGGTCGACGGTCGACGGTCGACGATTGACGGATGACAGTTGACAGTTAACATTTGAATGACAGTTGACAGTTAACATTTGAATGACAGTTGACAGTTGACGCGGTAGGCGGTTGACACAGTGGATTATTAACTATTCATAATTACTGTATCGTTAATATTAATAATATTTGAGAATTATTAAGCTAGAGATATTTTATATCGTACAAGCTTTCGCAATATTACGCCAAGAACTTTTATAGTATAATACATCGCGATTGCGTCGTGTCACAGGTCGTTCATTCCACCGTCTATCCTGTCGATAAGATAAATAACCGAGGCCCAGTTCAAAGTGCGACGAGTTGCTGTGCGCACCTTACGCAAGAAATTTCACTGCTTCCTCGATCGAGCCATTGAACCTTTCACCGATAGACTTTAACAGCTTCAAGACTCTGATGTAACGTGCCAATGATTTATAAAATTTACCGTGCACAATATTGCCTATTAACACTTCTATAAAAAAGGAAATGGACACTTGCACGTCAGTATTGATTGCAGCAATCATTTTCCTAATACCAATAATTGAATTTTACAGGGACTGAATAAATTTGTTAGATTGAATGTCCTACAACATAAAAATGAATAGTTTCACTTGTGTCTAAACATTATGCCTGCGTACACTTCGAGTATTATTATGGTGTCGTATTCTGATGACATGGCACTCAAAATGTATAGCTTTTTCAAATCGAAATCAATTTCTCTAGCTTCTCCTTTTATGGATTTTTCTGTTAGCAACATGATCTAAAATGTAGATTCTTGTCTTTGATGAGCGCAATTACGATGTAAATTGAAAAGCATTTATCTCTTAAATAGCGTCGACTTGTTTCTTTTTTTTTACTCTCATTATCAGTAGAATTTACGATAATTTATAATTTACTGAATTTGCAATATCAGCAAATCAGCAATTTGTATTATGAAGCGGTTCAATGATCCTATGATAAATATGTTCGTGCAATTATCATTCACAGTGATACCTATGTTCATTTATTAGAAATGAATGTTTATTAATTAGACATTTGACTCATAGCTATGACCAGATTATGCATTTATAATAAAAATGAGTAGTTACAATTTGAAACAGTAGTAAGATATAAAAAATTGAGGAGTATCAATATTTGACTTACTCAAATTATTGAATCAAGGAGAGAAACTTATTAAAAAATGGCTTCTGTTTCTTGCAACAAGCTAGGCCATCAAATATTGTTAAAGTTGTGCTGTTGGCAATGTATGATCTTAACACTGTCTTCCTATTATTTGCGAACACCAATTTCAAGAGACATGCAGCGTGAGTATTCAGTGGACTGGCCACCCTATTTATCTTTCATTTTACAGGAAATTCCATAAAGCAAAGGACATTTGTCAAGACAGAATTCCTTGATAGGTAGCAATATTTTAGGTCGACGTCGAATTTCGACGAGGAAATCGGGAGCCCGAGTCAGCTCACCATCTCGGAAACGTCAATTACCGGGTTCGTTAAGGCCGAGAGGCGGACGTATCAATAGGCATTCCTCGTTCCGAAATAAAAGCGAAAGAACGACGCTTGATCCGGGCCGGAGTGTTCCTCGCGCGCAGAAAATGCGAGGCATTTCCTCGTCGCGGACGGATTCCTATTACGAGGCCCGGAGACGGTGGAGGAGCGCTTGGATCGAAAGGACGGACCGGGAGAAAGAAAGAAGTTGGATAGTGTTTTGTTTTGTCCGGCGTGTAGGTGGACATCATGATGACAGGATAGAACATAAACGTGGGGCTCCCGAGGGAGTTACGGGACATAAAATCCCGCGTCGCCCCTTCTACGCTGGCGTCGAGATGTCGGGACTTCCCCGTTTTCCCATATAAAACTTGCCCGCCCCGCTGCCCTATCCCTCAGCCCTTCTTCGGCCCTTCCTCATCAGCCGCGCTCTGACAGTCGATCCTTCCCATCGCCTCGAATTTGTCCCGTGATCAAGACACCGGCCAGATTGAATCGCTGCCCGGTTCCTACTCGTTTTTCACCGGACGGACAATCGAATCCTTTCTACCCTAAGCAAATTGCTTCTACTATTTACGTTGTCAACGAAGTGGAGTGTTTGCACAATGGACTTTCGTCAACCTGGCGCACAGGTGTGTTTGCTAATTCAATTACAGCGCAACTCCGTTTATATGATATCAATTTTAGCAGTGGCTAACTGAACTCTGGCTGAGCGAAATCCTCTTATACTCGTACGAACCCCTACTAAATGAACCAAAAATCATAGTCAGTAGTCGGAGACAGGTAGACCCCTAAGGATACAGGTGTACTTAACCTTCGCAAGGTAATGTGGGGTCTCAGAGACCCCCGCTTCAGATTTTTGAAAAGAATTTTTATATGGATAAAATTAAATCTGTTTGTTTACTTTCTATCCTGTGTTATTCTTTATCCCAAATTTATTAAAAACGAGGCTACTTATGAAATTCATTTGTCAGGGTCTAAGAGACCCCACCTTAGTATTTATGTGTTATTAGACCTTACCTTGCGAGGGTTAATAGATTGTACTAAAAATTGATTTTTTTTCGAATTTGGTAAATAAATGGTGTGCGTCATATAAGGCGCCAACGTGGCATTCAACGTATTAAAATGATTACAATAATAGTTTTGTTTAATTTATAAATAAGAGAAATGATTATCAAAAATATGAAGAATATAATAAGCACACACAAAACTAAAAAAAGTATAAGTCTCAACTGAACTCAACCTAAGCGAAAACCTCTTATACAAACTCCTATTGGATGAGCCAAAAATAGTTAATAGTGGGAGACAGGTGGACCCCTAAGGATACAGGTATACTTAATAGATTGCAGTAAAAATTGATTTTCGAATTTGGTAAAAAAATTCTATGCGTCATATATGGCCAACGTTGCACTTAACGTGTTAAAATGATTACAATAATAGTTTTGTTTAATTTGTAAATAAGGGAAATGATTAACAAAAAATATTAAAAATGTAAGAAATACACACATAACTAAAAAAGTACAAACTACAAAAGAGGATAACGACTTTCAAAAACAAAAAAATATAATATCGATACATTAGATAAGTTTTATTGCAACGAGTTATCGGATCGGACAGAATAATAAATCTAAGCCTGATTTCAAATCAAATAATCGTAAATCAAAATTTAGGATTTCCGAATCTTGCGCAACAAAGTAAATACAAATCTCAATCTAAATCCAAAGTCTACGCGATACTTTAAATCTCTCATTCAATCATTCAACTGCCTAAAGAGCAGCAATTACATAACGCACCGATGTTGAGTCTGGTTTGTCGGCTACGAAATGCTGTGTAACTTTCGAGGACCGATGAATCATCGAACAAGTGAATCGGGCGGCAATTTCCATTGGCGGAACGAGCGCGTAAAATCGCGGAAAATCGTGGTGAAAGGTCTCTATCGCGCATGGATCCCCGACGAGATCGATTCGCGGAGTTGGTACAGGAAGTCCGGAAGCAGCCGGTTTAACGGCGCGGCGTGAGAAACGCAGCGATAATTCGAACGCGGTGCGCTGACTAGCGTTACAATACGAAGCTACTGCGCGCAATTGTGCCGAAGCTGCAAAAAATCCATTCTTCTAAAAAAATATTATTTCTGTATTGCTTAATAATGAGGCCATCATGAGCAAAAGTCCAATTTAAAAGAAAAATTGTTTTACAGATACGTACGCATGATAAATAAGCCTTTCTTATAATAATAAGCGACTGCATAAAACTGTGGACTTGAAAGGCTTTTATAAACTAGCAGATAGCACAAAATATCATTCCCAGACCAAGAACAGCCAAAGAATTTTTGATATGCTTCCATAAATAAAAACAGAGCGCAACGCAGAGATCCGATTAGCTCATATTACTCAATGTTTAACAACTTCTTTAAAATACTGTTTTGTCAGATAAGCGTCGTACTTTGACACTTTGATTTTTTAATATTTAAAAAATTAAAATGGTTTTTATATTTTGTCGAAAAAAAATAAAAAGTATTCTAAGAAATTTTTAAATCTTTGCTATTAATTCTCATCAGGAATCACACGCTGCAATAAATTACTTATAAATCTTCAATCTGTGCATATCTGGAACTAATTCTTTTTGCACGATGATCACAAACCTTTATCGAATGTAATGATACCAGAAATAACACTGGATATTACTCAATAGTACAACAAAATCGTCAATAAAGTTTTATAATCGTAAAAAAATTTACAGAATGGGGTAAACTGTACAATGATTGGCACCCTAAGCCAAAATCGTAGTAAAAATCTTCTTATCTTTTTTTGAAATGTTTAAACGAGCTTAACTTTCTATTATTATAAGCCAATAGTGATTTTTCAGCAAAATCAAACAGCTTTACGAGTCATAAATCTTTTATTATAAAATATATTCAGTGAATAACAATCGTAAGACAAATAGTACAGTCATTGGCACATTTGCTAACAGTCATATGTGGAACTCTGTTCTGAAAACTTACAACGTTGCATTGAAATATAAATAAGAAGCAATAAAAAATGATTTTCTATACCAGGAATTCTTAATGTTTGCCGTTTAAATCAAAAGTGCCAATAACTACTGCAGTGCCAGCAATAGTACAGTTTACCCTAGTAATAACTATACTAACTTAAATGATAACGAAATGAAATCTGTGCGAAAATGTTCTGTATACCTATTTGAAAAGCTTCTGCAATAGAAGAATTTACACAATTTCCTTGAAAATCGCTAATGAATGAACGCTGTTTCCGACACTGTTTCAGAACGCAAAACGTGCTATAAAATCTCTTGACTATTGATGAAGTAGTACTTCACGGGTGTACAAATAAAAAAACAATACTGAAACTTTATTCTCCAGATCTTTAAACTACGTGGGACACCAAAAATTGTACGACTTACGAAAAGATTTTGAAATCGACTTTTTTCCGACTTTTCGGGCCAAATGCCCCACTGTGCTGCGGGTACACTATCCACAAATTTTCCATCCGATTGGATAGTTTCATATTCATGGATTTTTCGCCGCTTCTTTGCCGAAGCGCACCACTGCGCGGCGCGCGGCGCTCGTAGGACTGCAATTGATTTCACGTCTCGTTTCCCGCTAGCGACCGATCTCATATTTTTCCTTACTCGGAATTTCCTCGAATTTTAATTCCTAGTTAAACGCTGGCAGCTGGCCCGCGACGCGATCTCTTGGCAATGAGCGTAAGGCAGAATTTAAGAGGCCGGTCCCGGCAATATTGTCGCGCGCCAAGCCTCGCCCAGCAATTTCCCTAGACCGGCGGCCAATTTATCTTTCGACTGTCGGTCGTCTGTTACGAGCGCTAAAGCGGCAGAATTACGGATCGGAGACCAACCGCGTTTACGCGCCTACGTACGAGCAGTTAATCGGCCGTATCGGTTTGTCTAATACAGCGGGCCGTAGCCAACAGAGACAGACAGACAGTCAGGTAAATCTATGATAGAATCAAGAAGCAGGTGTTCCTGCTCGCGAACATGAATCGAAAGCGTACGACAAAATTTTTGTTGCTTGGAACGGGATCTACGAGCCGATTTACGAGGCATCGGTCGTCGCGAGCGAGCGAGAACGGGCGAAAGCGATGGCGTGCCGGTGTTCGCAGCGTTATCTTGTAACTGCACTTTGTACCTTTTTCTTCACGGTGTTTACGTCCTGTGATTTTGCGCTGTGAGTCAGTTCATTGCCGGTTTCCTCGAGGTGATTTCTTAATTGCCGCGGATGAAATTGTTGGATGCTTCGGATCCAAGGTTCCGTCGTGGCTTTCTGGGAATTGGTTTTATGAGATTTGCGGAAGAGTGCCGACATGGTGATAAGTAGTCACATCATAAGTCTTTTCGCTACCTTATGTAATGTAATGCTTATCGATTTATGCCTGGTGTTAAAAGATTCAGCTTGCAATCTGCTTGAGCATCTTGGAGCGTGAATTACTCACTGATAATGTCTCTGCAAAGTTTGGTGAAAAGAAGCTCCAAATGAATGAATGAAATTATTTACAGTCGGAATTTGTTTATTTCTCAATACAAAATCAATTTAGTATGTTTTGTTTTTATTCAGAAGGCATTAGCAAATAAACAAATGCGCTAGTAAAACATATATTATCATTATTAAAGATATATCATATTCGTTTTCCTGTATACGTCAATCGTTAACTTACTTTCTGAGACACGACTGTACAACTTAAATTGAAAATACTATTATTTTTTGTAAGCTTGATTCACTCCGGGGAAAAGTTTTCACTGGGTTCAATGCTTCTCAATCAAAGTATAAATATACGTCAACATCCACAGTTTCTCAACGGGAAACTTGAATTAAAAATCCCCGTACAGACCAGATCGTCTTAAATATTCAACACCATTTTCGTTATGTAAATACTTAAAATTTTTGTTATTTTCAGGTACGAATAATATGTCGGTAATAGCAATATAGTTTTATCAAATGTGTCAAGGTTAGCGCATGACGTGTCGGTGCGTCATAGCTGCTTACTTACCTGTTGAACCAATCAGATGCTGCTCCGATGAGTCTAATCCGCTATAGTTTTTCTTTTTTACACGTGGCTACTTTATTGATTCATCGAAATTGATAGAATTTTCTTTTTGCATTCTAGCACGTTCCACTCCATAGGTTAGGGGGGAGATGTTGACCGTCACAATTCACCCAGGGTTAACTAAATATGATTGCGAATCTACAAGATATTTTGGGAAATTATGTTTTTATTATCGTGTGCATTTTATGTTTTATAAGTAAAAATTACGAGTCGACTAATTGTAAGACGAATTATCATGAATATCTCTGACTGAATATCTCGAACACATTCCGTTATGAAAACAAACAATATAGTGACATTGCCATGTAAGAAGTGCCATAACGGTAGAATGAAGAGTTTGAACATCTACTTTAATAAACATTATTTTTCGAAATATCTTGTTAACTGTCAATCTGTCAATTGTTATGTAAAATATAGCGAAGAGAATCAATATGTATAAAAAAAATGTAAGTATTCATTTAAAAGAATGTCAATGACCTTCGTATGACCGCTACTCCTTCAGCTAGGGAAAAACGATTGACAGCATCTTGTAGCCTTTTAGAAGCCATTCATCTCTTCCCTCTAACATTTTTCAACAAATTTTTGAAACAAATTTCAGTTGCAGTGTGAAGATAAGTAACGTGTACTATCTATTTGTCCCGGAGTGTATGCGAACAAACGGAACAGCTCTTTCAAAATTCCAAGTTAGGATACTCTATTAAATTATTAGTCACTGCGGAGGCGGTCGAAAGGGCGGTAGCTTGGAAAACGACGCGGAACGGTGCGTTTTCGCGGTGCTGCGCTGGCCAGCACCTGCTTCATCGGCGTTGCATGTCGCCCTAAAATCCGCGACCCTCGTCGACCTTCGCGCTCGTAAAACCGATGAGTTATTAGCCCGTTAACAAGAGGGCCGCTCGTTTATTTTTGATCCGACCTTTCGCATTGTTCGCGAAAACCGGGGTGGAGAAAGTTACGCAGCGCCTGCGCGCGCGCGCATGGTATCGACACAGGGCAATTTCGAACGACCGGATCATTCCAACCGGTATCGAATGACGGTGAACAGGGGCCGTCGGCTTTTCAATCGGCTGGTAGATACTTGCTGAATGCGCTTTTTGTCCGTTGAAAGCACTCGTGCAAGACAATGGGACAATGACGATCCGCTTTCGAGCCGAACGGAATTTTCGGGAATCATTTGATCGGTTTATCGCCACGAAAACGAGTCAGTCCGATGCCCATCGGTACGTTTTGTACTCGCCACTTGAATACACCTATAGTGGTTTATTTAAAGTAGTACAAGAAGGCAGGGTTCGTCTCTGATCTGTCATTTGAATACTTCGGTAAGGTCACGTGACTGATCCTACACTAGACACTGCGACATTCGATATTTTGGCTTTTTCTGTATAGAGCGAATCACTGAAAACACGCTGCATAAAACTTGTCTGGATCCAGGGAGTTATCATATGGCCAGCGGCGGATCTAGGTACGGACTTTGTGGGCTGCAGCCCAGAGCAGGGGCTTAACACCGGTAAAATTTTCATACCAATATTATGTCAAGAGACTGTACCGAAACATAAAATACCGGTTTCAGTATAACCGATATTCTACCGAAACCGTATATTTTCGATTTTTCCAATGCAAAGGATGCCCTAAATAAAAAGTCCACAATCAATTTGGGTTAATTCGATAGGCCCCCAAACAATGTTAGCCCAGTGCTCAAAAATTAATGGTCCGAGGCTGATCCTTTATGCCTGTGAAATGCGAAGTTGGAATTGTTATAATACAGTCTATTTCAGTTCTCAGCTGTTTTTAAAGGTCAAAGTTCGGCCCCCAAACAGTGCCAGTCCACAAAACATCTTTTTCTCAGATACACGTGATCAGGACATTTGAAGATCCTTTATTCTTTAAATAAAACCATATACAGTAGAACATCGCTAGTTTATTGCACTGAACCCTCGTTCGTTGCATAACCAGCGACTCCCACTAAGAGGTGGGAGGTTCACAAGGTTCTAGAACGCATGATGGGTATTGTAGTAGAAACAAAAGAAGATCGACACTGCGAGTCGCTATGATCAGTTACCTCTTTCGTTGCACAACGTTGATTTCAGTACGCGTTTGTGGTCCCGTTTCGTGCAACGAGGGAGATTCTACTGGTGGTGACACTTTAGACTTGAGAGCTTTGTTCGCTGCTTCATCATTTCTTTGGAAACTAAACAACTTCTTTTAAAGTTCTGGGTTTTGATTGTCGTTTGCCCTCTTGTGACTGCTACACAAAGTCGCCATACCTCGTCATATTTCGTTTCCTAGAAAATGTGAGTACACGGAAGCCTGTAAAGAGGAAAAGGAACCCCGTGAAACGTGAGCGGATGAAATTATTCTTCTTCTCGGTACGTTTTAGCATCGCCGGAACCCAGCGGAACAACCGAAGGGTTTACACGGTGGAATCGCACCTCTCGGCAACCGAGAGCTTCCTCCAGGTGGATCCGCATTTACGTACCAATAAGCGTAAAATTGGCTTAACTGCTCCGTGAGACAGACAGATGGAGGACGGCGGGAAGGGTCGGGAAAATCGAAAAGGGATGAATGGATAGATAAGCCGATGGAGAAGGGAGGAGATGAGGTACATGAGACGAAGGAGAACGCTAGAGGAAACGATAAAGACGCGTTAGAGGACGCTGGAAAGAGAACGACGAAGGTTCGTGAGTGCGGGGGAGGACGCGGGAAGAGGATGAGAACCGGGCAATCATGCGTAATTGAATTCACCTTTGTGCGAGAGGGTTGGAAACGTATGAATATTCAATTCCTCAATTTGCCGCGCGAGCATACACGTTCAATTTGGCGAGAAGCGTCAAGGAGTACAGCACGCTTCAGAAGCGGAGCCGGCAGCCAATTAGAATCGAGCGTTTGTGTGCGCTGGGAGCCATTTCGTACCCGGTTTGACAACGTGTTTCTAGCCCGACAAACAGCTTCGATCCGTTTTCAAGCTGCTCAGACACTTGTCTTCAAACACTGCGGTCTGATATCGCCGGCGCGGCGCGTCGTGCCGAGGGCGTCGGTTTTATTAATTAAACGTCATCTCGTGTGAAAACAGTGCGCCCGTCTTCGACAGGAAACGCGTTTGGGCACTGAGGTGTGGTATTTGTTCGAACGGAGTTGTCGATCATTTGTAGACAACGGCTCGGTCGTCAATAGATTAAATTAACTAGCAAGTTGTTCTCAAAGACTAGAGAATTATATTCAGTTTATGCTCCGGAGTCATCAGACTCACTAAGGCTGCGGTCCAGAGTTTCTGTGCTAAAAGCTCTTAACGCATCAATTAAATTATTGTCATAATTTACTTTACACGTCGCGATCTCTTGTCCCTCATACTCTCTACCCGCAGACCCCTTTTGTAATTGAGTACAAAATGTACCGTCAGTTAAAAAAATCGCAAAGTCAGTTAAATGTTAAAATTCAACACTAAACCTGCCGAGCCTTAAAAGTAACTGGTACATGTTCCCTTATAAAAATGATAAGATTGATTTTATTTAGACTTTGTGCAGCTCCTATTGTAATATGTTCTCCACTAAAGATATATCTATACAATCATTTCTTATGAAATTATTTTTATTATATCAATAATCATAAAATAAAAAATCTGAAACCGGTTATTTTGACCGGTGATGGTAGGTTTAGAGTTAAATAAAATATCTCCAACCAAGAAGATTAGAAATAAATCATTTTTATATCACTACATTCAAAACCATAATATTATTAATGAAAAAAATACATTAATTTATTAACAAATAAAATAATGAATGAATGAGATTCAGCAGGGAGTTTACGTACATATAAATTTATTAATCGTAATTGTTTAAATTAATGGTCCTTTATTAATAATTTGTTGCATCCTTGTTTACATCGTGTCAATTAATTTCTCAGCTTGGTGAAATAATATTTCATCTTATTGTTCATAGCACGCTATTCCTTTAATTTGTACAGTATTGCAAAATGATCTCTTCCCTGAAATTCAAATTGCATCAATAAAAAAAAATTCCTCTAATTTCTGCAGTCACGTGATCGACATTGATTTTATAATGATCCAGTTTGAAGTAGTTATGAAGAATCCTTGAGAGGAACGTACCTACTGTACATACAGTGACTCTCACTAATATTCGGACACTCTTAAAAAGACGATAATTTTTTTAATATTGCACTATACGATTTGGACTTTTTTTGGGAAGCTAGAGCAATTAGTTTGCTACAGGCTGTGAAAGAAAATTTTTTTAAAAATTGCAATTGGTCGGAATTGTAGAAAAAATACTAAAAGTTGCATTCTACAACTTTTTTATGGGCCTATATTGAAAACTGAAAAAATATGTTTTGTGGATCTGTGTCAATTAAACATATTCTGAAAATTTCGTCAAAATCGGTCGACGTTGCAATGAGCTACAAACGTTTAAAGATGGTAAAAATTGCAGATTTTCATAATAACGGCGTATAACCGCAGTAAATCTAAGAATTCTTACAGCTTTCATTGCCTGTCGTTTTTTTTCGCATCAACCGATTTCGATGAAACTTTCACAGTGAATATAATTGACACAGATCTACAAAACGTATTTCTTAAATTTTCAATATAGGCCCACATAAAAAAGTTTTAAAATGCAATTTTTAGTATTTTCTCTGCAATTCCGACAAATTGCAATTTCTTTCAAAAATTTTAGTCACGTTGTGCAGCAAACCAATTGTTTTAACTTCCCAAAAAATTTCAAATCGTATGGTCCAATATTAAAAATGTTGTCGCCTTTTTAAAAGTGTCCGAATATTAGTGGGAGTCACTGTATGTAAGAGTACGGTTTCTTTACACTTTGGGCAATTAACTGATAATTGCTTGCCGAAATGTTGAAAAAATATTCCAGTCCATTTTGTAAACATTCGGCTGAATTGTTAACATTAAACTGTTGAAGTCCTTCTTGTACGACAAATGATTTGATATTATTTTTGTTATGGTCACGTTTTTCTTAACTTTAATTATTAACAAATTGAAATTTTAGTACGGTGTACGGGGACGTTTTTGACCGATTGTATTTTTATTTTGATTGACGCACAGCCTCGAACTTCTGGACAGTAGTACACCTACGTGTTCGCACAAGAATATACTAACAAGATTTTTACAATCAAGAGTTGAATCATTGAAGCACGATAAATCATTGCGTTCTTGATGTAAATAGATTTTGAACGCGTGGGACGCGGGAGTTTTCGTGATCTTCTCCCGGCCCGCACGGCCCACAATCGCATTTTCGAATAATATTCGAGCACGCTGGATTTTACGATTGTATAACGCGGCGTCGCTCGGGCATTACTTACACCCGATGATTACAATCAACAGCCATTCAGAGAAACCACCCTCCGGGGCGTGTACAGTCTCTGTTTTACTTTCCATTTGAGCGATGCGAACCGCCACGTGACCGCAATCACCGCGCAGTTTGTGGGTACTTACACAACTGTTTAACAAATACAGGGGGCGTGCGTTCTGTTCCATACTCTTCTGCCGGATTCAACGGATTGCCCTTGCAAACAACCGAATTTCAGTAAATACACTTCGCGACAATACTTAAGACATTGCAAAAAATTCATACAAATCCATGTCATAAAAAAGAATTTATTTTTCCCATACAGAATTGGGCATTAATCAATTAAAATTTTAACCAAGATCGATTGATTAATATGTATGATTAAAAAAGGTAATCATTGAAAAATGGACGATTGATTTATCAATTGTTGAAGTTAATCGCCACACGGTCTATCCATAAATTGTAATAAGGAGGGAGAGAGAGACAGAGAGCGGAGATGGAGAATTGGCAGAAATATATCTCAACAAAAACTCAGTTTACATTTTTTTTGGTATGCATACAGTTTTGATGCGTATTTCATTTCGAAATTTCAGCAGTTAATCATTAATCAATTATCCGATTGACGATTACAATCGAAAAGAACGTAATAGTTAACCGCAATTAACGACTAAAGTAGGAGTTTAATTGTTAATTGCGATTAACGATTGAAGTAGAAGTTTATTCTTCAATCGTTGATTAAATGTTCTATTTGTGTTATATTGTGTTATACAATATCTCGTTTATTTTTCATGATAAGAAAAAGGTCAAAGGAAAATACGGTGAGAGGCAAAAAGATTTTCTCAAAGTTAATTTTTTTCGAGATTTCAAGATCATCGAAGTTTTTTTAAGTGGGATTATATATTTTCGTTACAACAGACTTACAACTCATAAAGAAACAAATTCAACGATGTGTGATGTGTTGACCTTCACGTGTCAAATATCTGTCTAAATTACGGCTCTAGCTTCCCAAAAAAGTTCAAATCGTATAGTATAATATTAAAAAAGTTATCGTCTTTTTAAGAGTGTTCATATTAGTGGGAGTCACTGTAATTAGTAGATTGCGGATCTTTATGCAAAATAAAAATGTACTGCATCGATCGTAGGAAGCAGGAGTTAAATAAGAATTAATTTCATACCGCAATAATCTGGATGCATGGAAAACAGCATAACAATATCGTCAGATTTTTCTAATCTTTTATTGTCTTATATTTCACGCAGCCAATTTCTCCATAAATGTATAAAAATCCGCAATCTGGTAAACACTAATTATATAATTATTAGACTGCGGTTTTTACGCATTTATGACAAAAATGAGTGGGTGTAATTAAAAATAACAAAAATATTAGAAAAATTTGAACAGACTATTACTAATTTCAACCTACGAAACATAATAGGGAAGAAAATAAATTTCACTTCACTCCAGTTTGTTGTAATTCAGGTAAGAAAGCTTTATTTTGTATAAAGATCCGCAGTCTACTAATTATATTTTCATGAATATCTGTAAAAGTTAGTTTCCATTTAATTTACCCTCCTCGTTTCGAAGCTTCACTCTAGGTGCTTCAAAAGAATAGCGAAAAGTCTGGTGGTAACTTTTCACAATTTCTGGCAAGCAAGTAAATCCTTGCCAATCCGGCAGTCGTCTCCGCGACACCAAGACGACGGTGAGGATCCTGTACATACACATGTATACATACGCGATGCAGATGCCAGTCGGAGATCATGAAGGAGAAATCCGAACGCGAGTAACAATGTCTAGGAATGGCGCCACTCGGACACTTAAACCTAATTCCTATGGACGGCGATCCGTTATTTTCCTCTCGTTCTTCACCCGCCACTATACAGGCGGCGATCGACCCGTGCCGGAAAGCAAAATACCCTAGACGAATTGTATTGGGCGAAAAGAGAATCTATTTCTCCGAGAACAATGTTCTCTCTTATTCTCGAACCGAACACTGTCGTTCCCTGCTGCCGCGAACGCGCTGACCCATTTTAATCCGCGAGCTGGGATTTATCTTAAAACTTCTGTTCGGTTCGTAACGATATCGAATCCGGAAAATTGTACTTCACGACTTTCTTAATGTTTTTCAATTTACTGGCTTCTGATATATTTACGAAACAACATATATTATTTATTGCTTTAACACTAGAATTATCGAGGTTAAGACGAAGCTAGTTCTATCAAAACCAGTCATTTTGACTGGTCTTTAAAAAATACGTAATAATAGAATATTTTTATATTTATTGATTTTTCACTATCTTACAAAAGAAATATGGGGCCGAATATGTCTTTGAATTCAATTTCATTTTGATGATCTTGTATACTTTCATTTTCATCTTCAGAACTTGAAGGCACACAAGCACGTCTTCGTTTACGTAAATTCAAAATATTTTCTAATTCACTTTCCGAGGACTCCTGAACATTTTCTTTGTCTATAATCTCATTATCACCATTATCACTATAAAATTCAATTTCATTTTCTCCTGATCCACTTTCTTCATGCTCATACAATTCGCCATCCTCGATATCAGAGGATAAATAAATTTTAAACATAAAATTTTATTAGAAAATGTTATTTATTTCATTTTATGGCTGTTCTTGTATGGGAATTTCATACATATACGGCTTTATTCATAAGCGCACTTAGAACCAACATGCTCAGAGTCTTCAGTATTGTCTACTTAATTTACTATAGAACATTCCAAATTTAAGTCCCCAATTGGGAACGGAATGCAATAGAGGGTTAAATTATATTGGTTCAAGATCTGAGACAAGAAAAAACAAATTTGTTTTTGACCACAGTTAGGTGGTTAGGTACTTTAGGAACATTTTTTAAAAATATTATTGAAGACCACAGTGTATATATTCATATTTTAATATGTACCGGCCCATAGTATCACCAGATCTGAGGAATTGACTCGAATTGAGGAAAAAGAGTTACCTCCTGTCTGCCAGTATCGGATTAGTCACATGACATTGTGAAACATGCACGACAGAGACGAAACGCGTAACGTGACCGTATCATAACGGAAGCGTAGGAGTGTAAAGGAATACCTTCGTAGAAGGGCTTCTTAGTAGGCATTAGGGGTGTGCAAGTACCCGAGCCTCGGGACGGGACGGGCCGAGCAGGTCGAGACCCGA
This sequence comes from Lasioglossum marginatum, assembly GCA_028455795.1. Lineage (NCBI taxonomy): Eukaryota > Metazoa > Arthropoda > Insecta > Hymenoptera > Halictidae > Lasioglossum > Lasioglossum marginatum. Next base: position 4,141,507 of record CM052272.1, read on the forward strand.
AAAGTTAAAATCCGAAAAGCGTCGTAGGGTAAACTGTACTATTGCTGGAACTGCAGTTATTGGCACTTTTGATTTAAACGGCAAATATTAAGAATTGCTGGTATAGAAAATCATTTTTATTGCTTCTTATTTATATCTCAATGCAACGTTGTAAGTTTTCAGAACAGAGTTCCACGTATGACTGTTAGCAATTCACTGAATATATTTTATAATAAAAGATTTATGACTCTATATAACACTGTTTGATTTTGCTGAAAAATCACTATTGGCTTACAATAATAGAAAGTTAAGCTCGTTTAAACTTTTCAAAAAAAAATAAAAAGTTTTTCACTACGATTTTGGCTTAGGGTGCCAATTATTGTATAGTTTACCCTACTCGTGTGATTACAAATTTTGGGATCCTCAAACTCGACTCTTCCTTGGAGGAACCTTCTGGATTCCCGACCCGACCTGGCCCGAACTCGAAATTGCAAGTACACCCCCAGTACGCATAAACAAATCTACGAGAAAAGGAAATATTGCGATGGAGAGGAGAAAGAATGCAACGTGACATCAAACGTTTCGGTGAATCATGCTCGTGTTTCCTCACGTGAGAAACTCAACATCCTCTGGAAGCCGCGTTTCCTGCACTCCTCGGGCATAGTGAAATTAAATCGCGCCGGTTGAGGAAGGATTGCAGCGGCTCGCGGGGAATCGAATCTGGTGATCACCGAGCGGAGGAGCTCGCAGGAGTGGCTGGCCTGGCTGATGTGGTTTCGCGTGGAGGGAGGTGAGGGGGAAAGGAGAAGCCGAATCGTACGGGGTTAAGGACGGAAAAGAAATCTGACGAAATTATCGTTCATCAACGGAGTGCTCGCCGTGCTCCCAAGGGAGTCCCAACGCGTCCGCCCACTCTTTGTTGCACAGCAATTAAAATTAGCGCTGTTAATTACGCGGTGCCGTGGCGCGCGGTGCCGTGGCGCGCGATGCCGCGACGCTTGTTAGCAACCGGCGAAAACTGCCAAAATTAAACGCGAAACAAAATGTAATGCGCCGCGTCTAATGGCGCGGCCGTAACGCGTAAAAGTACGCCATTTTTTTTACGGCACGACCGCCGGCTGATTCAGATAACAACCGTCGCGCGGCGAAAATATTTTTTCGAAACACGCGGTCGCGAGGATTTTTCCCGCGTGCAAATAGCTGGTGACTTTTTTCCACCCCGGGCACCATCCGGTTAATCGGCGCTCATTTCGGAAAATTCGCTCCCTAATTGCGTGCGTCATGCGATTTTTGTTTCACCGTTTAACCCGCGCTCGCAGGAACACCGCTTGGGATATTTTTAATAGTCCCGGAACGACGCCCAGGCTTTGCAAGCGTCGGTAGCTCTTATGAAATAATAATTATTGCTATTTCAAGACCACCGCACCGGGACGTCAAAACGGAACTATATTTTCTCAATTTAAATTAAGAGTACAAAACTGACAGCGTATGATTTCGATTTACGGTTACGGAACTCATTTTAATCTGATATGTTCGTATACAGGATTGCTGATGTTGCTCGTTTATGAAATTCTAGGCAAACACACTGCACGGGTAAAATCGAGCACTTTGCGCGTAACAGCCTAGTACACGTATAGTTACCTTCACGAGAATGTCGGATCCAAAATGGTCGGTTGTGTCCGCGGCGCAGCGTCGATTGTTGCGTTCGTGACTATTTTTCGACGCGATACGGTTGAAACAAGCGACCGGGCTCGCGTTTTACATAAATAAACGTGGCAGATTTAGGGTGTCGGCGGCGTCGGTCCTCCGTTCAATTGCATCATGCGGCGATCGGCAGTGGCAGACAGGTGAGCCCGGCGATGAAAATCCCATCAGAACGGCGCTCATGAATAAAAAATTTGGATCTGCCTATCAGGGCATCTGGTTGACCAGACAAGCTGCATTAAGGCTGATATCCAGAAACACTCTGCGAGATTGTTATTCCGCCCCAACGCCGCTCTGACCGCCCCTCCGGTACCCGTAAATTCGCCGGTCCCGAAGTAAACTACCCCCTTATTGGCGCGGTGATCAACTCGAGGGGTAATTTCGTTCGTTTTCGCCTGTCATTTCGCCGACCGATTCTCGTTAGATTCGACAGGAAAGTCGATACAATAGGTCAGTTTATCTTTGATATTTATACCGAATAAATATGATTGTTCTTCTTCCTGCCAGTGTCCAAGCTACCCTTATCAAACGCCAATTCTCAATATAGTCAAAACGATAAATAAATATCAAACACTTCAAGACGTCAATTGGGTTTCAAGTTTTGGAATGCATTTTATAACACATTCCATCAAAATTTGTTGTCTTCTAAAAGCAATTTATTTCTGGAATACACAGTTCAAATTATATCGTGTTTAGTGTGATTTTAATCAGAAAAATGCCACAAATAAGTTGCTGAAAGTCACATAAAAAAATAATGAAAAATGAAGACGTTTTGTAATTGGATTAGTATTGGTTCACACCGAAAGCGGCATGCTCACATTTTACGAGCTTCTTGGCCCCTCGCGGGATATTCATTTTTCTTAGATCCTACTGTTGTTTTAGATCAAGGCTTTAATGTAGTACTACAGTAAACGTCCCTTTACTGTCCGGGTTCGTGAGCACGATCACTGTTCAGTGCCTACCCACTCCACTGCTCTTCTGTCCTTCTCTATTGAAGTCTCGCTCGGCGCGGTAGACGTAGTCATAAATCAAAAATAGTGTCCGGATACGATCACTGTCCGTGCAAAACACGGCTGTTGGACAGTAAAGGGGCGTTTACTGTATTTGAAACATCCGTCTTTCTCCCTTGACATTGTTCTCTAAATACACTGGTAATGGAGTTATAAACTGAAACTATTGCGTGCACTACTCTGTACAAAAATATTAACAAGAAACAAGTTATCGAAAGTTACAAAGTAGCAAACCGCCAGCAATAGTGTACGGAATCTTGTTTAGAGACTACATTAAAACTTGAATGCAATGTAATACGTTATTAAAAAATAGGTCGGTACATAAAACATGGTAATAGAAGCAAAGTCGATAGACGCAATCGTATTGCTAAAGATTCCTCGCGTCTGTCACGCCCTCTCCGCGATCATTTTTTCCTTGATCCGCAGGATTTTAATCTCGTAATGTCAAAGCCGTGCTTCGATATCGAGGATCATTAGTCAAGCTGTCATAGCGATATTAATAGTCCGCGAGTACCGAAGTATGCACTCGATGGAAATGCATTTCATTTATTTTCCCGGTCGGCCTGGGCGGTGAGGGGTAGCGTGACAGGGTGACATTGTTGAATGACTACAGCCTCCTTTTTCCTCGGTTTTTCCAACAGCGACAACCTCCTCCGCGGCCGTCTTTTTACGCAACGGTTTCCCTCCCTACAGGATCGAGACATCGACAGCTATGAATTTGCTGGCTTCCCGATGTATAGGGTGTTCGATTTCGCTGATAAGCGTGCAACGCGCTTACGGAAATAACGCGTACAAATATACCTAAATTTTGGAATAAAATTGATTTCAACCTGCAATTATTTTGGCTACAACAATCAATTATGATATAAATGTGACTAGTACAGACTCTTGAAACTTAACGAGGACCGCCATATTTCAATTTTATATTTTTCACTTGTCTACCTTTGTGTGAAAAATGCTGTACGTTTATTAGAAGATATTCCGGTGGGTATATATAAAAATTGATGTTTTTTTTTTAATTTTTAGCTTACCCAGACCTCTAAATGAGGTTTATACAGCTGAACATAATTTACATTAATTCTTTAATGATTTTAAATTCTTCCAATCTGTTCAACTGTACTTTAAATCGCACTTACACGTTTTTGTCATAAATGCATAAAATCCGCAGTCTAGTTATAATTGTTTACTATGGACCATTAATGTCAGTCGGACGTTTACAGTATAATATATCGATTATAAGAAAAATCAATCGCAATATGACTCTTTTTTAGTTGACTATGTATTTGGAGTAAAATTTTGCCCGATGTCTAAGAGAATTCTATTGGCTAGAAAAGATGAAAACCAAGAAAACAGATTATAGGGTGACCTGCCCAGTGAATGGACACTTAAGTTGTGTTAAAAAATTAGTATTCGCGAATCGTTATTTAATTTCCTAAGTGCTATTTGCATAAGGCTGTGTCATTGTTAAAATTCTTTCCAGAATACAGTTCCTCCTCTATCTCTAGTAGTCAAACGAAGAAATATTACTTATTTTTTGTATACATAGATACATGCGTTTCTTATGCTAGTGATGGAGTTGGCTTAGCAACCGTCAGATTCTGATAGGTACGGAGGGGATCGCAAGGAAGAAATGTCTCGCGGGTCACCACGTAAGCACATGTCTGCTTTATAAAATTGCTCCTTAAAATATTTACTCTACTTCTCTGAAAACCCTGTACACACTGGAGGAAGTAGAATGAGTAAATGCAAATAAAGTGTTGCGTAACGATGACGAGAGAAAAGTAACATCGGTAGATACACGGGGTGGATATACGGATAGAATCTTACCCTCGATTTTCTCCTTTATATCTCGTCTCTCTGATGATTTTATTGTTTCAAGTGGTGTACCTGGTTATTCCAACATTAAATCCGTCGATATCGCTTGTTCCGTATCAAAACGGTAAAGCGAACCGTGTAATGCGAGCCACGTAACGGCTTCAGATACGCATCAACTTCAAATAGAAAGTGATAGATCTACAATCCATTACCTGATAATAGAACAGTAAACACAGTGAGTCATGTTTCGCGCCCATTAGCATGCACTAAGTAGCGGACAAAATGCTTGTTATCGGCCCGGACAAAAATGGCGGCGGCTGCGGTGGCGGCGGCGGCAATGGCGGTGGTTATCGAGCCATCGGGCGCACTTTCTAATTTCATTAGATCGCATCTTGGCCCACCTTATCTCACCTGTTGCAGTATCCGGCTTGCTCTTGTCATCCATTATTTTAACATACGTGGACTGGACAGGCTCCGTTGAACAACGATATCATCGACTTTTCCCGTCCCGTGTTTTTCGTTGATATGAGAGACTCCATTAATCAGTCGAGAAACAATTTCTTAATGAAATTAGTTGTGAAATATACAATACAAAGAAGTTGTATAAATACACACGTCTGCTTGTGGCTCTTTAATAAAACACATTGTAAAATATAGAAATTTGCGAAACTAAGTTAAATACATTTAACAGTTCGCGTCTAATTTGATCATAAATAATCTTTCTTCTAAATTTTTACAATTTGCAGTCGCTTTATCTAAAATCTACATAAATATACAGGGTTGGTCACCACATATGAACACTTAGATTTACGTTACTATTATTATTCGTAGCGGAGACTGGTAAAGTTGAATGGTATCAAGAGTGGCACATTTTGGCGTTAATAGTCTTTTGGAGGTGGACGCAAGGAGGGCATATTTTTGATTGCACCACTCAATGCATCTTGATATTCTCTGTGTTAACCTACTTATATAAAAAATCATTTCTTTAGGAAATATGAGATGTTCAATGTGACGATCGTTTACATCATATTCACGTATACCTATCTGTACTCTATTTATACTTAACCCAAATATCGAATCAATTCGTCGCCGCACTGACAAACAAAATCACGTTAATAGACTTCTTTCGGAAGACCAGTCGTCACATGTTCCATCTTCGGGTCGAACGTTTATCTAAAATCTATGACTAACTCTTTACCCTTTACCTGTATCTGGCAATCTGAATATGGAATCAAATCGTTGCAATACCAAAAAACAAAATCACTTTCACGCGGTTGTTGCCGATGTCCTGCTTCATCGATCACGTGGATGCAGTGAACCGTTGTTTACGTTCGTTGTTTTTTTTCCGTAATTCATCCGAGACACACAGCGTATCTTGTACACAGAATAATTAGCAGCGTTGTGCAAGATGTATACGGGGTCTAACAAGGTTAGCTAGTCTGGCTTGCGGGGGCCCTACGGCAAAGGAGGCGCCCCTGTTGGATCCTTCCGTTTTTTCTGCGGGGAGACCAACGGTCGGATGACTCATCGGGCCCTTGCTGGTGGCTACGACGATGATGATGATGGTGGTTACGAGCCCCTTCCAGAACCACCCCGTTAACGGTGCATCGCGCTCCTCCACGTGCACGTCTCTTAGTCATCACTTTTTTTTCTCTCCTCTCCGCCTTCGTTCTTTCTTCCTTTCCAATTGCTCTCCTCCCCGCCACTCTCTCCCTCTCTCTCTTTCTTTCTCTACCTCACCGAACCTCTTTCCCTTTTACCGTCGCTGTCTGTTCACCTGATCGGCACACGTGTTAAATAGTCGACTAGTAGAGAAACCGGTGTCTAGGTCAACGTACCGCGCGAATTTGCTACTGATCGCATGAGTCACCGGTTGCTGGCGACGCACTCGACGCACTCGACCCGGGACACCACGACGGGTTCGGCAGGGTAGGATTCGCAGAATGCGGATTAATCGAGTGTCAACGAACGTTTCGGCCGGTACATGCATCCTTGTTTGCATGCGCAGCTGTTTTGCTTCTCTTTCGCGCCCGCGTTTCGCGAGAGACACACGCGGATAATTATGACGCACGATACGAATCGCCGAAGAATCTCGAGGATTCACATTCTTCGGTCCCACGGGTCGTTGATTTTTTGGACTCGAATACACAAGCTTGTTTTTAACTCGCTCTCTCATCCACTGCTTTCAAGACTAAGGCCTTGCACAACATTACGCAATCTTGTTACCTCGCGATGTGGTCAGCCGATTCCTCGTAAACGGCTCTTCTTGTATAAAGTTTCTTTCGAGACGCTGAGTTAACACGGATCTAAACATTTCACCGAGGACTGCGAGCATCGGAAGCACAGATTACAGTTACTCACATAATTGATCACGATCACACACAGCTCAGATCAGAATACCTTTTTTAGAAACAGACCAAACAACTCAAACTTCATTTCTCTGTAAATCTAGAAGGATTAGTTTAGTAAATGAAGTCTCTAATAAACATGTTGAAAAGATGCATTTAAACAAATAGTAAAAATTGATTTTTACAACTATTTTATCTGAGCCAACAACGAAAATTTAAAAAATGCGTTTTGTAGGCTGCGGATTTTTATGCATTTATGAAGAAATTGATGTATGATGTCTTCAACGTAAAAAGACTACTATAAAATGAATTTTCATTAAGCTACTGCTTTCCACAAACGATGCAAAACGTTTTTGTTTTGCATAAAGATCTACAGTCTACATATGACTGACATGAATGATCATGAACTCGATGATATCACATAAATCAATATGGTATCCCTTGTTTGGTTACTTTCCTTTATTAGTTTCGTGTATTATCATGAAAGGTAACTGCAAAATTTGTGACCTAACAATATGCAGTCACAGAAAAACCAATACTGTGCGCATAAAACCGCACGACCGAAGTGAAAACTTCTATGGCGATTGCACACCTGTCTGTTTCTCGTTCGCTCGACTAAACTCGGCTCCTCCGCGTTTACCCAAATAGCATTTCACCTCGGAGCGTGACGGACTAGACTCTTTCACTACCTAGCAGTTGTGTACGCGGTGCGCCTAAAGAAGTTTCCACTTCGAAAAGCTATGTAACGATAAACAAACGGACACAATTTCGAAGTGGATGGCCAGATCTTGTAAGCAGCGATGGCAGTGCTTCGTCGTAAACGACTATAAAGATGGCCGTAGATAGAGCAGCGGCTTGCGTAAGACGAAAAATCGTGACGAAAGTTACTGTTTCGTCTCGTGGAGGCGCACGGTAGCAAAAAGGTGGTCGGTTCACCGACTGAAATTCCGAGAGGCCGTTCCCCAAATAACGCGTCGTAAAATATGGCGGGTACGATAAAGTTGCCACGCGTAGAACAAGGAGAACGGTACCGCTAATTGGTTAATCGTGTTCATCGCCGCGCGGACACCGCGGAAACCCAAAGCCAGTGGCGAGGATAAAATTTTTTGCCCGATAGCAAGGGTGTTCCGGAGCGAGTAGTAAACTAACCGAAAGTACCTTTCCACGAAACCGGCTGCACGGTACCGAGAGAACGGAGCCAAATTAATATCTTTTCGTGACAAGAGCGTGGAATGATTCACTAGCCTGGCCATCGACGACGAGAGCTTTGTCCCACCGCGCCGCGCCGCCCGCCGTCTACCAACCTCAGCGTCGTCAGCGTGCTTCTTCCTCATCTCGTTCTCTCCTCTTTTTCCAAAGCAGTCAAATCAACCGATTAGTTTTACTTGCTTGCGAACATCGATGCGACACTTCTTAACCCGTATTCATTCGTTTTTTCTACACGACTGCATTGTTTTTAATTTATAACTTTTCTAGTGTTTACCCTAAGACACTATAAAACTTTTGTAAAAATACATCTTGTTATTTCTTAACCCTTGCAAGGTAAGGTCTAATAACACATAAATAGTAAGGTGGGGTCTCTTAGACCCCGACAAATGAATTTCATAAATAGCCTCGTTTTTAATAAATTCGGGATAAAGAATAACACAGGATAAAAAGTAAACAAACAGATTTAATTTTATTCATATAAAAATTCTTTTCAAAAATCTGAAGGGGTCTCGGAGACCCCACATTACCTTGCGAAGGTTAATATTTTAGGTCCAGTTGTTCTTGTACTCTCAAACAGGGGGATTATAACTGTTACGATCAAAATGGAAAAGAGTCATGAGATAACAATTACACACTGTTTCTATAATTATTAGACAGCGATTTATGCAAAATTAAATCTTTTCATGTGAATTACAACAAATTGGAGTGAATGAGTTTATTTCCTTTCTTAATACAATATGTTTATTATTCCTTAGCGCTCGGTGACTCTGAGTCACCAAAAGTAATTACATTATTAAATATGTTGGTATCTAATCAATTACTACATATTTAAATATTGTATGAAGCATATAAATTTCATATCCATAAAATGAAAAAATCATATGTCAAAATGTGTCATTTTCGAGTTGAAATAGCTCCGACTGCACAAAGGGTCAATATGTATAAGCATAGACCTTTATTTTTCCAATATTCCAAATTTCTGCAATAACTACTATTTCCAAATTTTTGCAATAATTACTATTGTTGATTCCTGCTTTCAAACATTCATAATTAGGATAGCCCTTTCGTTCCAGTGTTTTCCTTTTCAATATCACTCACTTCAAATGATCGAAGTTACGTTTATTAAATTAGATTTACGGAGTATTAAAAGAGACTAGTTTACATTACTTTATCAAAATAACAAAAATTCATGTATCCAAATTTTTAGCCATATTTTTTAATAGTATATACCTAAAGAAATAAAGTTGAACAATTCCTCATAGATGCATCTTTACAATCTCAATAAAAACAATTTTAAACATGTTTAAACAATCATTAAAGACGGAGAGACACCACTTTTGCAACAATTTTTGAGGATATTTCCGAATTTATCTCAAAAAATAAGGGTCTAGCGGAAAATCGAACTATATCACGCGATAGAGCAAACGGTTTTTTTCGAACCAGATAGCAAAATATCTTCGCCCGATATGAGTTGCCGCCAGTGGCGCTCACCACTACATAGAACGGTCGTTCGACGGGATACGGCGCGGTCACTTGTATAATATTTTGCGCGTAGGACGCTTTAACCTTGCGTTGGCCATCGTTGGATTTATTGAACTTGATGTATTTGAACTTTGGGCACTATTGATACAAGTGCCTCTGACGGCAGATACACAAGTATAAACACAGTGAGAGAAGAAACACTTAGATGATAAAGATTCCGATAGTGCATTTGACTACCCAAAACAGTTACAAGTGCCAAGAACATCACGCGCACAAACCGCTTGCCGTCGCCATACACGCAAGCACGAAATTGTAAATACGTCCGACCTCGGTGATGGCTCGCGCCAAACTCAATCTGCACAGGTTAATCGAATACACCGAACTGTTTTTCGTCGAACTAACTCTTTTAAGTCAAAACTCTATCAAACGACGACTTAATGAAATTTCGAAGCGTTTGAGGGCAGGAAGCCTTAGCGGAAGTTTCGACGCTAAACTTTGTTTACGTTGTTACTCTTGCATAGATACGACCGGTTCCATTAAACTGAACGAGGAACAAAAAAAATGTATGTGTATAGATATATTTCACTGTTCGACAATGAATTTTACCGTCAATTTTTCCCGACCTCCGCGTCGTCCGAGCACGCCCAATTTTTGACAATGGAATTACCGTAGCGATCCCGGTTGCCAAGGAATTGTTATATTGTCAGAGACCAGTCACTAGGCTTTTTTTACTCACGGTACGTAGCGACGTTCGACGGGGTATGGCGCGGCGAACGACAGTTCTAGTGGTGAAGCGCCACTGGCGGCAACTCATGTTGCGAAGATATTTTTCTTCCTCGTTCGAAAAAAACATCGACGTTACAAACTTGAAAGGGTTTTTCAAGATAAAAGTCTGCTCTATCGCGTGGTATAGTTCGATTTTCCGCTGGACCCTTGTTTTTTGAGATACATTAAAAAATATCATCAAAAATTGTTGCAAAAGTGGTGTCTCACCGTCTTTAATGATTGTTTAAACGTGTTTAAACTATTTGGGAAAGTCTACAGAATCTTTTGCTGTAAAGAACAATTCAATATCTTTTATAACAAATAATAACATCATCATCACAATATTTGTTTAAAGTTGAAAAATATGTCTTTTTTCAAACTCAGATTTCTCAAAACCTGTGCGTCTACAAGGAGAAAAATTAAGGGCACATTCGGAATCAGCGCGAAAACTCTGTAAGAATCAAAAAATTCAAAAAAGTCAAAAAAAAGTTGAAATTTGTTGGACCGTGTATAATCGACTATATTTTCCGACACACGAAATATGCTTAAACTCTGATTCACTTGTCAATACCAATTTAATAATTTATCCTTTCCATCAGTCGACTTCGGATGCTTGAAACGACACTAATTATTCAATTTGAATTTCCAATTTCGAAACAATGTTTTCATGCTGTCAAGCGTTCAGAGACCGTAAAAGAAAATCGCTTTTGTCACACCAAGAAACGAGAAAGACTTTACGAGAAAGCTCATGCATCTTTTATTCTTTCTCTTTGTTTCAGAGTTAGAGATCTCGTCCCTGTCGCCTGAAAAAATTTCATATTCCATGATAGTCACCGCGCCGGGGCGTCTCCCGAAATTACGAAATCATGGAGTCGAATTACGAGCTTTCTACACTGTCTTCTGACGTCAGGAGAACAAGGTATGATTCACTATCCAATCCTTCCTCAGCCACTTGCCTCCGCCCTCTCCGGTGTTCACTCTATACACAGAAGAGAGGGACGACTACCACCCGTTTGGCGAAAGCACACTCTGGAGCCTCTCAACAAAATAGGGACCGTTGCACAATCAGACGTTGCCCCCTCGATGGCATGACGGAACCAAATCGTGACGCACAAGTCGGCCAACCAAAAGCACAGGTGACACGATTCCTCAGCACTCCGTTGCTATGTTACAAGCCGAGGGCTGTGCTGGTCTATGTGACCGAGGATCGGTTGTCTTTGCGAGTTTGTTAAGCTAAGAATCCAAGCTAGTCAAAGTGACTTGACTGTGACTCAACACACTGTGCCCACTTACAAGAAATACTATTGAGAACAACTCGAGAGACTTTTAATCTCAAACGGACATCTAGCTTTAATTGTGAACGAACAGACGTCGATTTTGGTGTTCGACGTAGTTAAAGGTTTGGAGAATAAGGCTTCTGTATCGTTTTTTTTATTTGTACACCCGTGAAGTACTCTACTTCATCGATAGTCAAGAGATTTTATAGCACGCTTTGCGTTCTTAAACAGTCTCTGAAACAGCGTTCATTCATTAGCGATTTTCAAGTGTTTTGAGGAAATTGTGTAAATTCTTGCATTGCAGAAGATTTTCAAGTGGGTATACAGAGCACTTTCGCATAGATATCACTTCGTTATCATCGAAATTAGTATATATAGTTATTAGTTTGGCGAAAAAGAAGTCCATTATTTTTACTTTAACATGGTTCATTTCAAGACTTTATTTAACATGTTTCGGATTGTCCGATTTGGGTCTAATATGCACCGTTCTGTTTGATAATTTGTTGCCATTTTAAAGGTAATTTCATAATGCCTCTCTCGTAGAAGCCCTGGTCCCTATTGGCGAAAAACTCGACTAAGCGATTTTCACAATCTTCTCTTGATGCCAATTTCTTATCACTAAGGAAGGTGCAATTGCACTTTACTCTTTAATGCAACCCAATTTTTTTGTTAAACCAATCGATCCCTTTTATTATCCTACGTACCGTAGGACCTCGATTAACCGGCTTGATTGGGAGACAAACAACCGGGACAAATTAAGGCCCGATGGATAATCGAGACCCGAGGGACATAATTAAAATGTATATTATATTCCAAAATAGATTTTTTAATTTTTGAAAATTTATTTTCTTTCATAATATAGTCATATTTAAACACATATTTGTTTATAATCGGGATCCGGTTTATAATCGAGGTCCTACTGTATAAAAGTACTAACCCAAGGTCATCGAAATGTCAATACTTCGTTTTTTAGCATCGTTGAAAGTGCACTGGCTTCCTTCGATTTTGAATAGGCCCTTTGTCCTGGCACACATCTTCCGGAAAGGCTCAAAAGTCACGACGGAAATGTGTCCGTACGTAACAGCTATCCAAGAACAGCGCGAAAAATCCGCGTCGTATTTGTCCCCTTAATGGAAGTCATGTGGTTCGCAGGAAGGGAACTATTGCGATCGGTGTTGTAACGCGTGGCAATATCATCGCCGTAACAATCTGAATGCAACTAAGAAAAGGGATTCGTGTCTATAAATAACCCGAAGATGCGACATTACCGGCAACGATTCATCGATTCACTGATTCACGCGTCTTTTATCGGTAACGTTTGATAAGAGATTCTGGTCTGTATCTTGCGACGCTTCGTTTAATGTAGGTCGCGCTTCGACTTTATCGTAACATTTTTTGCTTTCTGGTCCCCGTGGAGTATATCGCGGTGTTCGCAGCTATTTATATATCATTTAAACGAACGTAAGCCGTTATCAGACGTCGACACACGAGAGTCGGTTTATGAATCGAGGAGTGTTAACGGGACCACCGTTAAATATTTATACCTCGATCGAGGTTATCGGACACCCGCGACTCTTCTCATGCGTCTGAACACCGTAACCCTCGGGGTGCGGTGGAATCTCGGCGTTTTAAACGGAGTCAACGGCGACCTGTCTGCTTCGGCATGTTCGGGGCGCAAGCATTAATGCGTTTCTCGAAAAGGACGAAAAAAGAAATTAAAGAGAACGGGAAAAGTTTGCCGTACTTTTATGAAAATAACGTCCTTGCCGAGCTTGTTTGCCCGCGATAAGGTTTTCCGCGCCCGTCTTCTATCGCGCTCGCTTCGTCCCGCGAGCCTCGAGTCTTGAATTCCCCGGGACATATTTTTTCTGGTCGAACAGACCCCCGGAACAGAAATAACGAGTGCACCCAGGGCAACCCAGCAGACTGGTTGCTTCAGTTTCCGCGTCTATATCCGCGGATTCGGACCGGGGGGGAAAAGAACGAGCTCCCGACCCGGCTCTCTAATTATTCATCATCGTGCCCAACCGGGAAAAACAAAAATGACCGAGCTCGCTCGTTCATTCGTCTGCGCTAATACTTTCATCCAAAGAGGATTCACCGAGCTCTCGCATCGGTCTGGATTAACGAGGACTTTATTTGCCTCTGTACTCTTTTTCCACCCCGAAACACGTTGCTTCGTGCTGCCCGGACGCCGACCGGGATTATCAATTTTCTTCGGTCGATGACTCGAAAGATTTATCGACGGAAAAAAATGTATGTTGTCGCCGAGACAGACGCAAACTCGTTCCTATTAAGAGGATATTCTAACGTGACAGCTATCGTTTTAAGCTTTCCTGCAAATTTTCTTCAAATATTAACTAAACGCTATTAATATACATATACTCCATTTCTACGTGTTTACTTTCTGAAGAATAATCGCAAATTATTTAATCCATATACAGTGTGTCCCAAAAATGTACTTCCTTGAAAGTAGTGATTCTTCAGGTCATGTGAATACATTTTTGGGACACTCTGTATAATTTGACTGCAGTAGAGCACGTCAAAATCGGATGAGTGAAAGAAGTGTGTTGTGCCTATCTGAAATAAAAAAATTAAGCTGATTCTAATTTAGTATGCTGGTGGCTATGGTTGGTATCAACAAAAACGGAAAAATTAGAAGAAACTATATTTTGATGAGATATCAACGACAGCTACACATGTGTTGGAGATGTAAAATTTGAGTTCTATTGTCTATTCAGTAGTTCTTGAAATGCCATGGCAACCGTTTCGGAAAACATGGAGAATAATGAATAGAACTATAAAATATTAATAGCGCGCAGCATATTTTAAAAATAGAACGCTTTTGATATGTAAAGCCTGTCTCTCGAAGGAAGAGGCGTGAGATGCACTGACAGACCTAGACATACACGCTTTAGTAGCCTGACGTGACTCCAGCAGATTGGACAGTTATATTATTATGACTATTAACGCACCCCAGGGCTTTTCTTTTAAATAATGCGTTGTAGCTTCTGGAACGATGGACGACTACATCTACGTAGAAACGAAGGAGTTAGCAAATCAACCAGCGAAGAATTACATTTTTTTTTTACCACGCTTATATTAGCTTGCCGAGTTGTTGTTGTTGTTGTATGCGTCAAATCTTGTAATTGAATTTTAAACCACTTCCCCATGAGCTACAGATTTGAAACTTTAATAGCTCAATATAATAAATAATAATAAATAGCTCAATATAGCTTCAATAGCTTCAATAGCTTAATTAAACTTTATAGCTCAAAACTGGATGACAATGCAGTATTAATAACAATTTTTTTAAAAAAGCTATGCGTTTAGGAGAAAAAAAAATTTAAATATTAACCGCGTGTCACACGTCGCCGCGCGACACACAGTAGTGAGTCATCGCGTTCAGCGATCCCCACTTCGCGCGCCAGCGCTCCCTACTTCACTACGCGCGTTCCCACTCCAACTCATCCCCACTCCACTGACCCACTTCGCACCGAAGGTGCTCAGTCCCATTCCGGACTTCATCAAGAGACGTCGGACTAAAAAGTAGAAAATAAAAAATATATAAAAGAAAACCTTTTAAAAACCACGCTTATATTAAAATGCACTAAAAAGGAGAAAATAATTTTTATAGACATTAGTGACTATAAATAAAAGGGCGGAGCGCCCACGAAGATTACGTCAATATAGTTTAGCGCTCCACGCTTTTGTTTATAGTCCATAATGTCCATAAAAATTATTTTCTCCTTTTCGGTGCATTTTAATATAAGCGTGGTTTTTAAAAGGTTTTTTATTTTAATATTCACTAGTTAAAATGTTGTGTATTTTCTATGTACGAAAGCATTTCTCGGAAAGCATGGACAAAGTATTATTCATAATATTATTCATGCAATAAAAACTACAGGCAAAAAGTTAACAAGAAGCAGAAGAATAGTTTCAGCCAATGTAAGAAAGATTTATCGCTTGAATCTTATATTAAAATTTATGTAGATTAGATAATCTACATAATGAGACAAAAGCAAAAGTTAAGATTAATTAAATTGAGTACACTCGATGTCTCAGTAGAACTAAGTACTTAACTCTCCACGAGGTGAATAAAGGTCACACCCTGAATCATGAGGGATTATTTTACCCCGACCATTATCTACAAATACATCATTAGTAGACTGCGGATCTTTATGCAAAATAAAAATGTTCTGCATTTATTGTGGGAAACAAGAATCAAATAAAAATTGATTTCATCCCTTAATGACTTCGTTACATCGAAAACAACATTTCAGTATTCTTAAATTTTTCGTATTTTTTACTGCTTTATATTTCACCCAACCAATTTCGTCATAAATGCGTAAACATGCGCAGTCGAATCATTAGATTCAAAACGCACTTTAAAATCGTGTTTCGTCGACTTTATAATGGAATCAAGCCCAAATAAAACAAAGATTTTTTAAAAATGAACGACTTATTTTTAAGAAAACACTATTAACACAAACACTATTATATTTCAAAAAAACAGTCGTAAACCTGTCAACTTAACCCCGTCTGGTTCGCGGAGTCAATCAAGTTAAACACGAAGTCAATTCAAACCACTGTAAAATAACAATGGCCTAGGTGGTAACAGGCACTAGCATCAGGAATTCAGAAATCGGATACCGATCTCGGAATGGGCCCGGCTGGATGGTAGTCGGAGTCGCAGGTATCGTCCAGCAAAAAACGAATCGAAGAAAACGTTCGAAGAAGGAGGAAACTGAAGAAGCAACGCGGCGTAGGATCGCGAACCCGTAATTTCGGGTGGTGCACCCACTTGGACGACGGCGAGGGAGGAAGGAGGATGGGATAACCAGTAAATGATTTCTTGGTGTGCATTTATATACCTGCGTCTCCCCAGTTGCAATCCGGGGTCAAAGAACGTCTCTCATTGGCTCCTCGCCGAGCGATAGAAAGATTTCCTTGGGTGCGGGTGCTGTGTGCAGAGTTAGAATAATTCATCAGTACTTTTTGGCTTCTCGTAATAATTCGTGCAACGCCCACCGATTATGCGCGCGTTGACCATGCCCGCGGGCGATTTCCCATACGGCAACACCATGGGGCTATATTCTCCCTCTCCCCTGTTGCTCCCCCACCCGTGGCACTTCCATTAGTCGTTTTTCTTTGTCCATCTTCGCAAGGATAGGAGCCAACTCCCCCTTCAACCATTCCCACCCTCAACCACCTTTCTTGCTCTCTGCTCTTCGCGGTTTATTAAAATGCACCGTGCAGAGGAGCAGCGAGGCGGACCCCGTTCTTGGTGGCTCCCATAACGAAATTACTGTGATTATTCGCTCACCCTCCCACGCTAACCACCGTTCTAACTTGCCCTAATTCTACCCCGCCGCGTACCCCCCTCCCGTGCGCGTTGTTTTTCCTCTCGGCCGCGACTAGCCAAGGTTGCCAGGACTCCGTGAACGCACGACCCGTCGTGTCCCTACAGGCCGATCCCCTAATGGCCTAATTTTTTTTTCTTCCGCGAACCGTCCCGAGAATTTAGGTGAAACTGCCATGGGTTCACTAATTTCCTAAACTGCCCCAAGACGGGATCGGCTGACGACTAGGTCCGGAACGATGTTTCTGACCCCATCCAAAGTCTTTGGGCCGATTTGTCTCGATGGCACGTTTAATTTTGTGTGTTTCTACGGTAGCTTATCCCCATGCGTGACGGAATTTGTCACGGTATGGAGACGACGTTGCAGGGGACCTTAGTTCGTATGTAATCGCGGGATTTACTCGTCGGTAACCTCGATGTGACGTTACAACGTTGACCCGGTTGCGGTCGTTACCGTTAATAACCTTTATATTTGTATATTTTACAACGAGTTTGTTACGGATGCAAGACTGATTCTAAATTACAAAATTGTGGTATGTATTTACTGCCATGGGGGTTTGGAAACCATGAAACTATTGCAACTCAACCTAAATCATTGAATATACGTACTATGTATACAGTCCACCAGCATAAAAGACATACAAGTAAACACCAATAATGGAAGAGAAAGTTTACCACATAAAAAGAAATCAAAGGACTGGTGTACACAGTTTCGATCACATAAGATCGGCCTGACTGTCTTCCAATTTTATCAAATAATTGAATAGTCATTATTAGACTGCGAATTTTATACATTTATAGCAGACTTGAGTAGGTGAAATTTAAAATAGCGGGAAGACTAAAAGAATTTTGGCATGTCAATATATTATATTGTCAATCTATTAGAATGCTGAAAGGAAGAAAGAACCTTCTATTTCGTCTCTATTTCTTGCAATCCACGCAGACACTTTTTATTTTGCATAAGGATCCGCAGTCTAGTCATTATTTTGGTGACGGATACGATACACGGTAACTATTGTATAACTACTGATGCAGTGTATTCTTAAGAAGTAACTTCATTTCAACAATACTTTAAGGATCCAAAAAAATAGACCCTAGAAACCCAAAATTCATTAATCACCAGGAAAGACGAGTAGCTAAATACGAAACACTTCTGACAAAGGGCATAATCACCGGCGAGAAGTCCACGTGAAGAAAAGCATCTCGCGTTTCCCTTGAAATTTCATTTCTTCGATCACCTGCAGCGCTCTATTCAGAGAATAACAATGGACGTATGCGAGACAATCGGCTATCGATACCACAGAGTTTTCCTTGGAGCGATTCTCTCTCTCTCCTTTCCTCTCAGTCTGTTTCTCTCTGTCTCGAGCGATTCTTGGTAAGGGGCCCGAAAGTCTCAGAAAACCTCGACGAATTCCAGGAAGCCGACTCCCCTCTGGCGCGTTGGAAGGGGGACCCTTTTTGTCCACCTTCACGACGAGATCCCATAAAGATAGGGGCAGCAGAGCGCGGAGAGCGACCAGTTTTCGGGGCCCCATGCCATTTATTACGTGACGTGGCGAGGATCTTTTCACGGCGCAGATCCTACGAAAACGAATGAGAGAAAAGGCAAGGCCAGATGTGAAACCACCAGCACGTCGTAGTCCTAAGATCCTCTACTGGGACCTTCGGTGTCTCGGAACCTCCGGGTGACTGTCCTTCTCCCCCTGCAAGAGGACACTGGTAATCTCGCGTTTCTCTTCTGGTCATTTCTTCTCCGTCTGTTCTTCTCTTTCTGTGGGTCACGTTTACACAAGTGTTAGCTGCGCTAACCACACATGAGGGTGAAAAGAAATTAGAACTGTGAAGCAGCTTGGTCCAAAGAGGATAATATTTCGAAGCGGCTAGTCTCGTTTGCTAACGAATCTCTGAACATTTGTCCCCGTCCCAGGGAAGAGACCAGATTTTTAGATAGGTCACGACCCGACCAGGATCGACTTTCATTGTTCGCCACTGTTACACCGGATTACCGGTCAATAAGGGCCTTTCGACACAGCGCGCGACCTGGCGTTGATCCAACTCCATAAATCTCGCGGCCGCAAATTTACACTGTTATCTGTGTAGATTAACTTTATCTGGCCAACCTTCCTATGCTACCGCGTCCACTGAACAGCGGTACGCACCAGACAGCGAGTCTCTTCGTTTCAACTAAAAGCCGTTTAATCATCGCGGACTCTTGTGCTGCGCGGAATTCCCTTCGTGAGTCAGGCCGACGGAAAAGAAAGATTTATTCTTGTTTATCAAATACCTGAGATTAGGAAAGCGGATTACAAATGCTCGCCAGATAAGGACTGATTACTAATAGTGGATATATGTAGTCTTTGGTCGAGTATCTTGCATGATGCATGACTTTCTAACGTCATTGTTGAATTATAAAGTACTAGTAAAAAGCTAATTACTGTAAGCTCTTCAATTCTGGTACACAAATTAATTAATTTTATAATAGAATTTTGTACTTATTAAATAAATTGAATAGGATGAAAATATTCCGTTGAGAAAATTTCAACGTTTCTGGCTAGACTGCGGATCTTTATGCAAAATGAAAATTGTCTGCATCGATTGCAAGAAATAGAAACCAAATTGAATGTTATTTCTTCCCTTAATGATTTTAGTAGAGGAGAAATCATATATTGACATGTCCAATTTTTAAAATATTTCAACAATTTTGAATTTCATCTACCCAATTTTACTATATAAATGCATAAAAATTCGCATGTTACGAAATAATTAGTAGATGTTTTTACACATATGGAATCTTGCCGAGATGTAGAAAGGAGACTTGCCCCAACTTTTCCGTCCGACTGA
Organism: Lasioglossum marginatum; assembly: GCA_028455795.1. NCBI lineage: Eukaryota > Metazoa > Arthropoda > Insecta > Hymenoptera > Halictidae > Lasioglossum > Lasioglossum marginatum. The sequence goes on from CM052272.1 coordinate 4,161,299, forward strand.
TTTTCGAAACGCGAGGGATTCCATGAAAACAGACCAGTGAACCGACGTACAGGTAGAAGCCGATGGGGCGACGAGGATCCTAGCCACACGGACCTGTTCGGACCTGTTCCGACCTGTTCCTACTCGCAGGTGCATTCGCTTGATCCCGACACAGGCTAGTGGAAGAAAATAATGCCCGGGTCGACCGAGAAAGAGGAGGACAAAGGGAGACGGAGGCAAATCTTTTGCGTCGTAGAAAACCGCTGGTCCGGCCCGGCCGGCCTGGGACACCAGTCTGTCGCGTTGATTGCCCGCCCAAACGCGTCAAGTGACACTATAATCTCGACAGGAGGCCTTATCAGCGACGATTGACGACGCTGCACCAGTGTCGATATTTCTTGGTGCTCGACCGAATGTTTCTCAGAAAATATCAAAATATGCGATTTCGCAATTTAATATATCTAAGAAAGTGGCCCCAATTAAATCAGCGCAGAGTGGGTCATTTGTCCCGAAAAGTCGGAGAAAACTATTTTAGCGTCATTTATGAGCTCAAGATAATAATATGTATAATAGGTCGTTATTCTGAAATCAAAAATGCATTTATTTAAAAAATCACAATGATATTTACTTTCTGCCGAAAAATTTTTTTTCGAAATTTTATATATAGAATTTTGTAGATATTTAAATACTGTTTAACTTTTATTGCAAACATTTTTTCCTCAAATTATCGGAAACCCTTGAAAAATCGTGATAATGGAGTGCTTCCATCGGAATGCTAGGAAAAATTATTTTTCATATATTTAAATGATGCTGAAATAATGTATGAAATGAAAGATGTGTAATCTTTCACTTTCCACTAGACGAACAAGCCATATTAATTTGGTTGGTAAATATTGTCGCGTACTTTTAAAAATATACTTAAACTCTATAGCAATGACCACTTTTGAACTCAAATGGCACCGAACTTAGCCTGACAACATCGTTATTTTTTATTGATTCTACAAGAGCACATTCTTAACTATAATTTACTGACGGATAATCATAAATTCTTGAATTTTCATATTTCGAGTTTCTGCCGGGTTTTCGGAAGCCGCGACCCCACTGTGCAGCGTTCCGAAGATGTAATTGTTGCACGCCGTTCGAAGGCCGCATAATAAACTAATTTCCAAATCGGGATTCGTAGAAAATCGTCGAGAGGTACGAAAGGCTCGATACGCGAAACGTGTTCCTGGGAACGAAAGAGACGCCGAGCTCTAATCGTTTGTCTGGTGTCTGTCTGCCTGGCGACTGTCTGGCTCTGTGCCCCACTGTGTCCCCGTCGCGTCGGCAGACTCACAGATCCACTTTCTACTCTTTCGGCGCGATCGAAGAATCCTTGATCATGGATCGAAACAATCGTTCCAAGAATCTTACAATATATTATTGAGCGCTTGGGAAAGTATGTTACCATCACCTGTTGTGCCAACAGTCTTTAGAATTACAAATTACAATACATAATTCATCCTTCATAAAAATGTCAGACTTTAACAAGGGACAATATTTTAAATATTATACTGTGTGCTATAACGATTATACAGGACGCCACGACTTTTTAGACACATTTGATAATCGCAGAAACTGTTTCGAATAAATTTAATCAAATTTCATAATATATATATAAACCAAGATCAGTTTAATTTTTATTAATGGTCCTACATACTTTTTATTCTATTCTATTGTGGCTGATGTGAAGGCAATCTCAACGATGTATTATATCATGACGTTCGAATGACCTTCAACGAAGAAAGACAAAAATGAGTAGGCGAAATTTAAAACAGTGGAGACATCAGAAAATTCTATAGATACTGTCATATTATTTCCAACCTATTAAAATTGTTAAGTTAAATACCACTATTTTATTGAAACCCTATTAGTTGCAATTGAGGAAGAATAATTTTATTTTGCATAAAAATCCGCAGTCTATTCATTACGAATACTTACTCTTTCCAGCATTTGCGGATGTTATGATATAAATGATCGTCACATTGAACCTGTCTTATCTCTTACGTAAATAATTTTCCCTTCTAAATAGGTTACTTTCTCGTAAAGAATATTAAGATGTATTGAGTGGTGCAATAAAAAATATATGTTTCCATTCTAAGAAAAGTGAGTGACCTTTACATGTTCTCTACGCATTCAGCTACAAAAGAACGATTAATGTCAGAATGTGCCCCTCTTAATGCCGTTCAACTCTACGCGAGCCATTTTCCGCTACAAATAATAATAGTCGTGTAAATCAAAATGGTAATATAAGTATTTGTATGAAATAAATGATCATCACATTGAACCTGTCGTATCTCTCAGATAAATAATTTTTCCTTCTAAGAAGGTTAACACTTTCTCGTAAAGAATATTAAGATGCATTGAGTGGTGCAATAAAAAATAAATGTTTCCATTTTTAAAAAAGTGAATCGACTTCATGTCTCTACATGTAGATTGAAGTGATAATATGTGGTGACCTACCCTGTATATAAATACAATTTTGGCAGCTATTCCGCGATCGGATTTAATGTTTAGCCGGATCTCGGTTACGGTAAATGATTTAAATCGAAGAGGGTAGAGATCAATAGAATTGAACCGCAGAGGTATAATACACGAGACATTTCTCATGGTGTGAGACAATACCACTCATGCATTACTGTGCAGCCAATAATGCTTGACAAACGGGTAAATTCGGTGGTAATCATTTATGCGGTGCGTGTCGTTCGTTACCACTTTCGGCTCTCTTTATTCCTCGTTTCTGGGAAAAAAGATCCCTGGCCCGGAAATTTATCGGCCAGCATTTATAACCAACTAGAAGCGGACTGCGTTATCGGTTTTATCGTGGGCGATGCGCGGCCGGGCGTCCTCCGTGAAAAATTGTCTTCTCTTTCGTGCCCCGCTTCCTCTGCGCGGACCGTCTCGCGGAACCCCGGCTGGATTAATGAGATTTTTACTGCCATGCCGCCGCGTCGTGCACGAAAACGCAGAGGCGCGACCGGCCCGCAGATCCCACACGATTAGAAACGCCTTATTGCGAAATTATTCGTCGGCCGACTTCCGGCCGCGATCCATCCGCCCCCGAGGCTCCGGACGGTGGCTCAACCGGCGAACAAAAACCGGCCAGGGTCGAAGCCCTCCTTTTCATCCGAAAAGATTTTCTCGTCCAGCCGACAGCGAAACCGACGGTCATTTCCGCAACAAGTTACACGATACCGTGTGTTACGACGCTGCGAATTTTTACGCTATACAAGGTGGTCCAGTTGAGAGGGTATTCTGGTTTTCGAGGCCATTTTTTCCGCGGATCTTTACGATTTTTTTTCAAGAAAACTATCAAACCTTTCACATTGACATTTTGCACACGTGTTTACTGATATTTGAAGAACATGTGTGATTTTCCTCAATTAACAGTTGTTAAAATTACATGAGTCATACATTTTTTTATAGAGCATGTTTTGAAAAACATGGATCAACGGTCTTTCTACTGGTCGGAATAAAAAAGATGAAGTTATTCATTAATCGAGTGTAGTTATGATTCGTTCCAGAAGAAATGAATAATCTTGATTATTTGAAATAAGATGGCGACATTTTGAAGTCAAATTACCGTCAATTACTTTTAAGATTTGATTACGCTATAGGTGCATAAAATCTACAGCCTAACGTTTTAATGACTAATAAAATAACAAGAGCCTGTTTATTGGACTTAAAATTGTGATTGTAATGCGTGAATAAATAAGTGAATTTATTTAATAATATCTCACAAAAGTTCCTTTATGATCTCCGTGATTGTAAACCGAGTCATTATAAATGATATATAATATTTTGTCTGATTTGATATCTCGAACGTTAATTGCTTGTTTTAATGGAGGGTCGAGTTTCAATACAACCTCTTGGATCAACAGCACTTGGATCTTATGCGTGATTTACCCTTGATTCTAATAAAAAGTATTATAGATAATCAGTGTATAATCAAAGCTATATAATACAGTATAACCTCGATTATCCGAATCTCTGAGGTAAATATTTTATAAAAAATTTAATCTAACAGTATAACTAACTGTTTCCCTGTTTAGTTTGGATACTGAGGATCTACTCTGATCATATTGTAGAAACCAAATAAGTGATATACATGGTGGTCCACGCAATTTTCAATTGTAATTTTTGGTCAATGCTTTTTTGCTCAGAGTTCAACATTTTTCTATATTCTGGTATAAAAAACATAGTATTCCATTTAAAACAAGAAAATTGACCTTCGAATCTCCGAAATGCTTTCACCTAGAAAAAGATAAATACACTACATCAGAGTTGGGCAAAAATTATATTTGAATAAAAATTTCGAATAAAGTGGATTTTTTACAAGTGGGGTTTTAACCCAGTTTATTCGAAATTTTTATTTAAATACAATTTTTGTCCAACTCTGCACTACATAATATACTAACTTTGAAAGTTATAGAGGTGCGCAAGTTGTGTGAACCGCCCTGTGTATTAGAAATCTTTTCTGTGTTTTAGAAATCATGAAATACCACTAATGCACAAATACCCAGAAGCCAGTGGTAACAGATGCACATGTAGACGCACACAAGTTTAAAAAGAATTTAGTTGTACAGAATTTTTAGAGGTACCCGTTAGACTATGACAGTAGTAATGCCCGAGTGCATATTGAATAGCCAGTTTTCGCTGTTTTCTTTGTTCTGTTATTTCAAGCTAGCTCCGCGGCGATGCTTCCCCTTCCCTTCGCGCCAATCAACAGGTAAATCATAATTATAGAACTGATGAGACTCGTAGCATCGGGAAGACCTTGATAGCCCTGGATCACTGTCTTCAGCACAAAGGATGAGCGAGGTGGCGCATCGCGATCCGCGAAGGTCGATGCACGTGAATTTCGTGGAGGATCGCGTGACCGGCACCCGCGGTCAGAGCGACGGTAATGAGGTTACGCGATGCACGTAAGTATAGTAAGAGTTCGTCGTCTCCGCATACGCTTATTCGTTTCTCGGTGCCGGTGAGTCATCGGCATCGTTTCCTGCTGTTGTCCGCCAGTCATAGTTCGTTCGAGTTAACTCGTTAGGTTGGTCCCCCGACTGGGCCCGAGCCGTGAACGAGGGCGAAACGGTCCCTCGGGTAAGGACCGCGTACCCGGGGCCTTAAAAAACGGCCCCCGGATTGGACGGTTGCTGGGCACGAACCTGTTCTTTCGACAAATCACGTGATTCATCTCGCTTCTGACTAACTCGCTTGATATTTCGCTGAATCCCTTCGATGCCTTTCGCCTTGATGAGTCAATGGTCTCAGATACCGGATCGTACACACAAACAATGCAATCTGGGTGTACCTGTAGCCGGGATCCACACTGCACCGGGCACACGGTGCTTACGGACGATGTCACCTGTGTTTGATCCGCGATACTAACCTGATAAGCGAATTGGTACCTTGCTGACAACGTCATCGCCACCATGCTTATCGCGAGATTCAGGAATGTGTTTAGATTAATCCGTCGATTGGTTTTTTAAGCAGTGATTGCCATCGTTGTTGAATAACAGTAGTAATTCATTGGAAAAAACCTCTTGTAGATTTTTCTCATTGTTAGGACAGTATTTTTTAGGTGCGTCACCAGTCTAGATAGCACTGCTTATGGCTCGAAACAATGATTTACTTTGTCCCCATGAACGGATTGATAATGGAAGCCGAACAAGTGAGAAGCCGGACCAGTAAACACATCGCGATATCGTATCGTCTGGACAAACTTAGTTTTGTTGACGCAGTACATAGATAAGAATATAGGCTCAAGAAATTTATAAACCTTCATTTGAGGAATCGTTATTGAACCTCATTTCTCTCTATGCGTCATCCTATTGTATATGTACATGTGATCAATTTTTGTCAACGTGTTCTTGAACTTGTGCAATTGCATAGATTTGTGAGATTCTTTCCAGATTGTGCATGCAGATTATGCATTTGTGACTAAAATGGATAGATTGAGTGCAAAACAGTAACAAAATTTAAAGCATTTCAAAGTACTGTTGTATTGTTTTCAACTCGGCAACAAGTGTCTGTGTAGCACTTGTGTTTTGTAATTAATACAGACAATTTTTATTTATAAAAATACACAGTCTAGTTATAAGAAAGTTGATAGTTGACATTTGAAAAATTAATATGCAGCAAAAATAATATTACAATCTGGTTAGTTTTTTTTCGGTATTCTTTTACGTTCGATACAATTACCCTGCTCCACTGATAAGCATAATATGTAACCTGTTGATAATGAGACACTTACCCACTCCAACTTTCACCAAAAGATAAGTGCAAAGGTCAACAAGAGCACGTATGTGGATTAGAATGCGTAAAGCAAAGACGGTGAGAGAAAAAAAACCCTCATATCATCTAATTACATCGTAGTGAAATTCCTTAACGATGCCATCATCCCCGCGATTGTGAATTCCTCCCCACCCTTCTACGGTACACATGCCCATAGTGCAGTGTTCGATGCTATGTATAGGAGATTCGGGACAAAATTAGTAACTCCCAAACTAACTCATTTTCGATCCAAAACGCTTAATACTTTTTTAGAGATATGAAGATCTATCGATTTAAAAACTACAATTTTTTTGACTAGTTTAAATAATCTTAATTTGTTATTGAATTAAGAGTTCGTTATGAATTTTTGTCATATAATTACCGAGTCATTTTTTTTAACAATTTTTTGTCAGTTTATCGGAAATATGTAAAAAGTCGAAAAAATGTTTATTATTAGTATTCAATTTATATAAATCTTGCATATTTGTATGGAAAGTGAATATTACAAAGGATTTTTGTAAATCTGATTTTAATGTATCCAGAAGTAGTATACAAAAAATCAGGGAGGTACTCTTTGGTACTTCTCCTTAAAGATGATAAATATTTTATATGAAAAATTATGAAACATGCCACTGGTACGTGACCGAAAAAAATGCATTGATTTTCTGCGTTAAACTTCATGTTTAAATTTGAACGACAACTTGTTACATTCAGCAGAAACTGTGGGTAGTCTTGAACACTATATTTCGTGATTCACGACTGTTCAAATGTTGTACTTTCAATTTTTGACTTTTGTCCATCGGGTCGAGCATCGTGCGGTGTGTCGGGATTCCGAGTTCCTCGGAAGCAGAGGAGCTCGTTTGGAAGAGCGAAAGTAGGAAAAAATACGTGTAGCGAGGATTATCGGTTAGAGGTGACATGACTCATCCGCCTGGTATCTGCCAATCGTGGCGAAGGCGGTTATAGGTAACATCAGGATTGGCCAAGGAAAGCAGCGAAGCGTCCAGCTTCGTGCGCCGATTGGCGGCAGACAAGCCAAGGCGCGTGCCCCGCTTGAGCACCGGAGTACCCCTCCGAGCCAGTCCATAAATGTTTTCGAGATTAAACCACCAACGGATCAAATTAACAATTAGTCTGCGAACGTGCCTGCCTTAATCTACTTCGCAACGAAACTAACCCGTTGATTTAATCGAGCCACTGAACTCTTCATCAAAGTGCTTGGACTCATTCATCTTGATTCCTGGACTAAACGATTTCGGTAAGTGTTCCAAGAAATATTTCTCTATTTCTCTTTCTCTCTCTTATCGATGTGTTGCGATGAAATGCTCGCTCGTTTGCACGCGGGATTCGGAGCATGTGCTGATACCGAAGCGTCGGGATTAAGTGTTCTTGAAAAATTAACGTACAAACAAATAACATCTGGAACGTTCAAAATAGTCGGGAAGAGCTTCAGAAACGGTGTGCTCTCAAGTTGTTAAACAATCTTAAACTTCTAATCGGTAGCGTAGTGCTATTGTAGTTTATCATTGCATGGACATTGCCTGATGAAGAATTCTTTGTTTCTTATTAAACATATTGACTGTAGAAATGGTCTATTAACCACTGATGAAAAATTCGCACGCGTAACAGGTTTGAGGAAGTAGTCTTTTTGCGACTGAGCAAATATCGCTCAAACCCATCGAAATTCCGTCAAGTGCTCTCATGTCAGTAGAAGTGCGTCACGATGCTATGATACGTGAAGACGCTATCGGTTCTATCCTAAGCGAGGTCATCAGGAGGATATCCGCTATGTCTGACTGTCGCGACTGACTGTCTTTTCGAAAAGTGGTCAAGCGTTTCAATATTATGCGCTCGGAATGTACCGCGCTTTATCTAAAAACGATAAACCGTTTATTAGTTTGCAAGGTTCCCAGTTAGAGGTTATCGTTAGAGGCCGCCGTGTCCCACGGTTAGCCCACTAATCATACTCTTTTTGTTCTATCTAAACGAACCATATTCCTATCTATTGGACCTTGATGATACCTTACGTCGACCGGTTATCTGCGATTTCCGCGCATGTACCTGCATATTACGCCCTCGCAGCTGGGAATGCATGCGCATGCACCTGCGAGTGCGCAATCTTACAACGCGAGCACTCGTTCCAGCTCTCGGTTCTCCTGGTTTGCCTAGATCTCCCGAACGCACCGGTTTTCTTTTTCGCCTATTTCGCTTCTCATTTTCGGTTTTTGCGTTTCTCCGGTTCGTTTCGCTGTTGTTAGGAACGTTGAACCTTGACCGGTCTCGAGGACACGGGATAATCTAAAATTCAGACGCGTACGAAAAAACTGCGACCTTCGGCTTCATTACGGTTTGAAGTTGTATACGACAAACATGATCGACCGGTTCCCACCAAATTTTTCAAGTAATTAGAGTTCGATGAAAACAAAAATCGTAATTACTCAAATATACTTATTGGGGAATTTATAAATGTTAAGAGACGAATGCTCGTTGCTTTAATAAAAATTAATTTTTCAATGTCATTAAACAAAATCTCTACCACGGTAAATGTTCAAACTGTTATCTACGTATATAGATTAATTAACGTGCTAGTATTAGCTTGTACACCTATATGATGAGAAGAACTCAATCTTCGGCTAACCGCAGAAAAATTAACAGTAAATTCAAAACGAGAGGATTAATATAATTATAAACATTATCTATAATATCATCTACAATATCTGCCTAGTAAAAGCCGCCAGATTAATCGCTGCTCGAGAGGAAGATACAAGATAATGAACCTGTTTGATAAACACGAGTGATCTAGATCTATGTCTGCTACAATTTTTCTTTACCTGGTGTCGATTCTGCGCGAAGATTAGATCATTGACTCGAAGCTTCCTGTGTAACGTAATCATGTAAACAGCCGGCATAATTTTGCATGAATTTATAGTCGTTACGACTTACTCCGACTGTGGAAAAAGTTGATATCTTTGACGGATCGCCCGACGATTAAAATAGATTTTGCGCGGGAAGTTGTATCGTCGGCGACCGATGACGTTCCAGCCATTGTTTTGTCACGGACTGTAAAAGCCTCGCGGAAGGCGAGACAGACAAGCAGCTTTTGCGGTCGTAAGCTGCGGCCACCTTGTTATCGCGTCCGCAAACACCCTCACGAATACTCCGGTCTTCGATCTACGATTCCGCGTTTACGGAGTCGGCTAGCCGTGTGTCCTTCAATTGCAACCGCGATTGATATAATTGCTTCTCCGGAAAGAGAGCGATCCGCTTCCAAGTAACATTCTTACGCAACCGAGTCTGCCTCGACTCGTTTCGTGCGAGCTTTATGGCGCGTTTGACCGTGACGAGTTAATGTCCGCTGTCCTGCATCCACGGGAAAATTGATATTGGAACCGACTGGGGATGAGCTATAAGCTCGGTCGAAAATAATAGGAACACCCAAGCGCCTCCCATGGGCTACCATCTTTGTTGTTCCGTACCCTGGAGTTAGATTGTTTAATTTGACATTATATTTTATGCAATTCAAGAAATTATATCGGAGCATGGAAGGTAGATGCAGAGTCAGATCAAGTGTGTCCCCACTCTACCTTCCCCTTCTACGACGCTATTCCCCTACGCTTCCGGCCCGGTCACATGATGCGTTTCGTCTCTGTCATGCATGTGTCACAGTGTCACGTGACTAATCCGGTACTGCCAGAGAAGAGAGTAACGTCTTCCCCTTATCTGACGACTCTATGTAGATGCTATGATTTATTAATTGTACTTCACCTTACACAATTGTGGCTGAGAATATTGTCTTTACAAACTTGAACTTCCATCAATTAGGCTATGATTAGCAAATCCTGCAATCCGAAATACCGAATATTTAATTTTTGGATTCTGAAGATGATACAGTAATTTCTCAAATACTATCCGGGATCGTCTACGCAAACGCTGTGCAGTGCCTACCCACTCCACTGCCTACCAACGCCGCGCCGCGCCGCTCCGCAGGGAGGCGATGACGCCTCGTATTGACGTCGGCGTATTTCAGTCCTTATCTATGTTCGGCTCTCTATTGAAGTTTCGCTCGGCGTGGTCGATGCGGTAGACGCATCATAAATCAAAAATAGTGCCCCTATGCGAACACTCTCCATGCAGAACACGGCTGTTGGACAGCATTTGAGCATTTACTGTATTCCATAAAAATCTAGAAAAACTGTAACTAGAAAACACGAAATATAAAGTATCTACCATAAACGATTCTCAAAGCTAGTTGACACACTTGAAGTATGATAACAAAGAAAGAAACGTACTTTCGCTACCAGTGAGACCCGCATTTCTCCGAATTCAAGAACCACGAGTTCTTATGGCAGCCCGACAAGTTCCACGAGACTCCAATGTAAGAGAAGTAATTCGAGCGAGAGTATCAGCGATCGATGATCTAGGGACGTGTCGAAAGGAATGTTGGTCGTCTCCGAAAATCGTAGAGAAACGATTTCCACTGACATTGAGACTCGCAGTTATCGTGAAATCCCATCGCGTTACGTGTGCATTGTACGTACACGTGTCTCCGGGGTTTCGTGACTGACTCGTTGCACTTCTCGGAACAGCACGACGCGCGCGGAGGGTTCTCTCGCCGCGACCACTTAGTACGCACTTGGCCGACGGTTTCGGGATTACAAAATGGCCGCATATTAGTTGTATTTCCTGGTACTTGCGCGACCTACCTATAAATCGTCGCGGGCCGCAGCGAGTGTGACGCGCGTTCCGAGGCGTTCGCTCGTATCGTTATCGCTTTCTCTTATATCTCGGTCTCCCTCTCTCTCTCTCTCTCTCTCTCTCTCTGTGTTGCCGTTATCAGCGACAAGGGGGAACGTATTTGTTTGTAGACAGTCGTGCGATGTAAGTGTACTTGCACGTAAACAGAAATGCAGAAGGAGAAAGAGGAAAGGAATATGTAATTAGAGTTCGACACAGATAGTGATTACGTGTTCGCAAACCTCCGAGTTTGCCTTCTTCGATCTGGATCATCGATAAGACTCGCAGTTCGATAATGATAATTACACTCCGCCAATTTGTTCCTGCCCGACGATGGAGGAACCAACGGCGTGGTTTGACAACGCGAAAAATCAACGGTTTTATTACCGTTTGCTCAAGATACCGGCAGAGATCGATCGTTTCCGGTTACACTCGCACACGATTATTTCAACGGACTGGTTCACGAATTCTCCATAAACAACGGCTGTCCCATCGGCACAATATAGTCACTGTTGCGACAATATCGCCGATAAACCACGACAAGGGGACGAGAGGTGTAACCGGAGAGACTCAGGTTGGCGTCGTCAGCCTGCGATGAAAAATACATACCTACGGTTTTCCGGTTATTGTTATTCACACTCTATTTTTTCTCGCCCTGTTATCGTCTGTCCTTGTCTGTCGCGTAAGGTCACTGGTTGCACGCGTTCACGCCGGTTTAATAATTTCCCGCGGCCCTGCTCGCATCCGACCACCAGACCTTTGCACAGTATAGGCAATAAATCTGGTTCGATGAACCGGCGGATAGGGTGAATACACCGCTAGCCCGATAAAAATGATAAGAAATGTAATTCGTAACATCGACGCGTGAGTGAGTCACCTTTAGACTGCGATTCTCAACTATGCCGCTTTTTCTTTGCTCGCTTCACTCCGAAACTGACGCAGCTTGCTCATTACTAGACAGGATTTGATGCATTTATAACAAAACGAATAGGTGTAATTTAAAACAGTAGAAACATTATTTCCAATCTTTTAAATATATTAAAAAAGAAAATTTTCTATTTCACAATTTACTGCAATTCTGGTAGAAAATTTCTATTTTGCATAAAGACCCGGTGTCTATTCATGAAAGTTCACTCGCAAAATTATCTAATGTCCGGATTATTAATACAAATTTCTGCTTCACTCAGTTTGTTGTAATTCTGGTGGAAAATTTCTATCTTGTATAAAGATCCACTGTCTACTCATGAAAGTTCACTTAGCGTCGAATTATATTCGAATTATATTGCTCAGGAGAATTCCATTCGAAAGCGTAAATGCATAGGTACATTCGAAAATGATGTTTCCGTGAAATATGAATTCCCCGGTGGAATAAATTACGATGTTTAAGTGTATATTTATTTGTGATAACAGGATATAATGCGCTTTTGGCCTTACGTGTTCACCTTTAATCTTCTGCCAGACGCAATTGATCACATCGATAAAACCGGATGTACATACTTAATTCTATCGTATTTCAATAATTGCTTATCCATTTCATGTCTAATCCAATGTCGAATATTAAAATTTTAATGAAAAAAAATAATCTCAATCATTGATTAAAAATGATATGGAATTCATATGCTGTAACCATTTTAATATATTACTCCTAACGGAAGGTTAAAGATGCTCGGATTGTAAATGAAATTATAATAAATAACTGAAAATAATGTAAAAAAAATTGATATCTGAAAGAATAAGATCTTACCAAATATTGCTCACTCTCAATCCTGCGATGAAATTCGAAACTGAATAATTCAACAGTATTAACCCTGAAACGACCACGAAAATAAATTATCAACGGATGATACTTCTAATAATTTGCTACTGCTAATAATTTAAGGTTACGTAATTGATCGTAGACCAGACAAGGCCACGTAAATCACAGGAACGTTAAACGATCCATTTCAGCTGGTAAATTGAGAAAAAGCTCGGCCTCGCCCAGATGATCCTCCGCTTTCCGCGTCTCCGCTCCCCGTCACGACTTCGCCCGCAGCTTTCATTCGCAGCCTTGCATCGCGGACAGCCAATTGTTCGCGAACAACGGCAACAGTGCATCCGTAAATGTAGCAAGGGACGAGAAACTCGTTCGGACTTGTTCACGGTGACCGCGTGTCGCGCGACTAACACGAGCGATAACGCTCTTTCCCGCCGCGATAATTGCTCAGATAATTAAGGCGCTTCGTCAATCGAGAGAGGAAGACCTTAAACTTACAAATTCTCTTCCTCTCCGGAGCACATACAGAATTGAATAACAGAATATAAAGGCTGTATTCTGAGCATAGATCATTGTCGATCGAACCTGCGTCCGACGGCTGGTATAATGGCGTATAAATTGAAGACTGGAATTAAAAAACGCTGTAAGTGCCGAAATGAAAATTCCGACGAAAATCCATGTAAAATTTGTGACCAATCGTCAGGGAACTTTCGGCTTTATTTCGTTACATTGGCGTTGGAACTTGCATCCTTCCTTGCGGACAAATAATTTTTGAAAAAATGGCACCTACAGCCTTTTTTAATCCCAGTCTTCGCTTCATATCCTTGTGTGCCTTTTATCGGAAATAGTCGGTAACTTTCCAAAATGAGTGCTGATAAAATACCTGGATCGTGGCGCATTAAAAAACGATCGAATATTATTCCTATCTCCGACCGTACTCTAGATAATGGCTCTTGGCGATAGGCCAGTTATTCCACCCGGACGAGTTTCGGTACTCTAAAATGAACAGATCGCTAATAGAACAAAAATATTTCTCTTTCATTCTAGTATGACAAAAGGCTTCGTAATTTCAGATCGTCTGGACCTCTAAAACACACTGGAGAATAATATCGTATACAAGAGTTCCTTTTCTTGACACATTTCTGAATGCCGGGAACGAGACGGTGCCGCGCAAGAATCACGAGCAGCAGGTTTGCCCCCGAACTAAATTTCTCTCTCGATTACACATCGACAAAAGAGACTCACCCAGGGGCCTATTCACCGCTCTCCAAAGTAATGTGCTACCGTAGAATATCCTCTTTGACAGGTTTTTAGAGGTCAGGAAACGGACCGAGATCACGAGGTCTCTAACGATTGCTCCAAATTCTTTTCCTTCTTTAATTTCCAACCATTTCAAGAAACCATTTTCTGTTCTGAAGTACTCGAAGCATTTAGGTCGTGAGCCATTGTCTCGAGTTATCTGTTAATAGAGTTGGATTGTGGCGACTCGAAGCGACGGTCATACAAGCTGGAAACAAAAGTAGCGCAGGTACCTGGGCCGGTGATCAGCGTGTCCGCCCACGCGAGGACACTGGTCGTTCTAAAAATATTCAATCCGGTTCGCGCATACGGTGCTACCGGTTTTAAATCTCACCGCTACCATCCAGGAACCGATTCAATACTTTCCTCTGAAATAAAAGGAGTCAGCTCGGCCCACAAGGAAGAGGGAAGTACGATAGGGGTAGTCGGCCGTGATATTCTCGGCCTGCTAGTTGTGAGAAAATGTGATTGAGATCGCTGTCAGGTGTGTGAAGTTGATCGATAAAATGGCGGTTCAATAAGATGAAACGAAATATTAAGGCGAACTTGAGCTAGCGGTTTCTTCGAATATTATTGTGGAAAATTTTAAAAATTGAAGATGTCAATATATGATTTTTCCTCTTTAACCCTTTCGGTCATGGCGTCCTCATATAAGGACATACTACATAATAATTTAATGAAATTTAATTCAAAGAATTAAATTTTGCTTAGCAAAGCCATGATTTTTTCTCCAGGAATAAATAATTCGTGACCGAAATGGTTAAAATCATTAAGGGATTATTCACTTTAATTTTTATTTCTTGCAATCAATGCAGACAATTTTTATTTTGCATAAAGATCCGCAGTCTAATGGTTAATAAAAATAATGTAGGAAAATGTTAATGAAATCTCTAATTAATATTCGTTTGTTAATGTAATGTTTCTCCATGCAGTCTACGATAACTAGATTTTTGTGCATTTATGAAGAAATTAACTGGGTGAAATATAAAACTGTGAGAAATATAAAAATCTAAGAATATTGCCGTGTTGTTTTCAACTTAAAAAGGCTTAAAAGGAATTTTTATTTAACCATTGCTTCCCACAATCGTTGCAGTATATTTTTATTTTGCACAAAGATCCGCGGTCGAATAATGACGGTCAAAGTTCATTTTCTTTTTCGCAAACTTCGACAGACATGCAGAACGTCTTTGTGTTTCAATAAAACATCTGTTTCTACGTACAATTTTAACGTACAAATTGTTCGCGAGCATAGCACATCGATGAAGTAATTCTTCGAAAATAATTTTTGCATCTATCGCGTGGACGTTCGATAAACTGGACTGTTACCGTTTTCTGGACGATAAGATAAGCGAGCGTGCTCCCTTATAAGAAGGAAAGGCGATAACGCACTTGCTATCGTTCGAGGAGTAGCTCAATAAGACGGTCGAACGTGTTTGGATAGAAGGATAGTAGGAGATACAGTTGTTACACGTAAGTTGTAGCTGTGTAAACAGTACATATTGCACAATGTAATCATCTTACGTCGCAGCAAAAGATTCAGGTTATAAAAACATAAAGTATCGCTGTTATCTTAGTTACAATATTGCAGTTCATCGAGACACTTTTACAAACGAAAATGATTCAATGGGGTTGTAACGTTCTTTTTATATTATATATTTTTATTTTATATATTAATCTCTTGGTTTTATCGATCACTGTTCGGAATCAAAGAGAGAGGAAAAGCTAAATCTGTTAAATGGAAGGAAAACAGCTGTGTTACAGTTGAAGTGAAGTTTAGTAGGCAGACTGGACGGGTTAATTGAGGTCCCAATTTAAATCTAATTGGCTAATCTTAAATTATAGGGTCGGATGGTTTGCAATGTGAAAAAAGTGATTCGGTGTACGTGGAAAACCGACGTTTCAAATTATTAGGTTGTACAGAAATATGTGCTAATTTTAATTGTGAGCAACTCTGATTAAATAACAGCTACTTCTAGTCAAAGATTTGTTATGTATTGAAGAGAACCGACGTTTCAAATTCAGTTATTAGGTTGTAGATAAATAGGTGCTAATTTTAATTGTGAGTCGTTGCAAATACATGCAACTGTGAATAAATCACAGCTACTTGATGATTGTTAGCGATTCTGTAATTCGTTAATAAATGAAAAAAGGCATTGAAGAGAACCGAGCGTATTTATGTTGGAACCGAATAATTAATATCTGTTCACGTGCGCGCGAGTGAATTTGAGTAAAGGCATTCATCATTAAGTGCATCTGCCCAGACTGTTGCTCGCGCGAAATTGCCGCGGCCCATCACTGTCTAGTGGCTGCAGTCCCGCATTAAGCATCGATCTGTCGATATCGATGTGCCAGTCTCCGCTGGGATAGACCCGACCGACTCCAGTTTCTATCGCCGGTAATGTCATCACCCTGTAACGTCATTCCCGACACAACCGTCAAGGATTCACCTGGCCTTTAACTCTCTCATCAGATATCCAATGACAATGTCTCTCCGCAGCGCTCTCGGCATTAATCTATTCTCTTCTCGCTTTGTCGCCAACCTGCCCCCGGTGAATGCAGATAGTCCTCAATCATTCGAGGAGTGACTCGCCCAGCATCGTTGAATCGATGCACCGCGCCTCGGATACCGAGTTTATGTGTTTCACACGTCCTCGGATTCATTCGACGCCGATTTGCAAGTATAAATGCTAAGGGTGGCAACGCTCCGAGGACATTGTTCGACTTCACCCGATCATACTTTTGTGTACCAAAGGATTCACCATTGCTTCGCGAGAAATATTGGTGACGATGGTTTCTGCAAAATTCTTTAATTCTTCATTCATTCCAAATTATTCCAGAGAGTGATTACTAGACTGCGGATCTTTATGTATTTATGAAGAAATTGGTTGGGTGAAATATAAAACAGTAAAAAATTTTAAAAATTCAAGAATTTTATTATAACAAAGTCGTTAGGGAATGAAATCAATTTTTCTGTTATTCCTGCTTCCACAATCAATGCAAAACATTTTTATTTTGCATAAAGATCCGCAGTCTACTTAGTGATTACTAAAATAATTTTTTCCTAAATAAAATTGGTTAAAATTGAATTTTTAGATCGATCATATTTTTTATTTATGAGATCATCATCTCTATTTTTGAGCTCTTTATCATTGATTACCATATTTTAACCAAACGTCACATTAAGTTGTCGTCAATATGTTTATATTCCGACTCCCGTAAAAAGAATACACGAAAATCACACTGGCCGATATAGAAATAAAGTTTATTTCAAAGCGAAGTTAGATATGTAAATAAAAACTGAAAAGAGAATTTGGAATATTTTTGTACCTTAGATTATAATATTTCTTGATTAAAAGTTCATAACACGCAAATATGACGCAATATGACGCAATATCGTTATTGTCATATTAACACGTACAGAGGTATAAAATATTTCATCGTATGGGTTTTCGATCTTGCTCCTCCATATTTTCGAAATCCCATTGTGCTCTAACGGAGTAATAACACCAATATTTATTTATGTGATTGCATTGTATAGCTAGAAGCAAGCGCGCATCGGTGCGTCGTATGCATTGTGAATCAGCGCTCGCAGTAGGTGCACATTGTATTCTTGTTTCTCTGCCTGTTTACCCATTCATTGGCCGCATAAAAAATTGTCACTTAGCCAAGTATTGCGAGCCCATGAACACTGTTCGCGTCCCAGAGAATTACCGCGAAATTAAACGTCCTCACGTGGTCCGCTCTGTTCAAACATGTCGGCCGCGCGCGGGTATTTTCGTACCCGTTCGTGGCGAGTAAATTAACGCGAGTCCTTATTGCGTGTTCGTCGTTGCAAAATTCACCAGTGTTGCCCCGAAAATCGATACGATCAGGTTTGTCTTGTCCGTTGTTTAAAACTAAAATGTACGATATTCGATAATTTCAAACAGTCCGTATAATTTGCCATTTTGCAACGTAAAAATTTTAATAACAGGTTAAAGAGACGGCAGGTCATTGACACGGGAGTCGAGCGTAACGCGAGGACGTTTCGTAGCCAATGATAATTCCGGTTCCTAAAAACCGTAGTATCGGCGAAACTGCAACTACCCCCGTGGAGTTGCTCGCTGAAACTACGCAGTTACGCTCGTGTGTCGTTCCGTCGTGTCGTACGCGCCTCTACGAACCGCCTCGAAGTGCATGCAAGCGTGGCGTTCATTTGTGTGGGTTCCCTCTCTTTCTCTTTCTTCTGTCGAGATCTCATTGCTACATGCTACACGATTCCTCCGCAAGCGGTTTACATTAACCACTTGCGACGAACATTTTCCTGCAAATCCATTCTCCCACTGCAACTCGACCAGTAAAAATTCAATAACAGGAAATTTAATACAGGACAACATTTTGAAAAGAAATTCATTAAAGTTCTTCCCCCCATCCCCGTTTAGAAAAAATCTCCAACCCCTTTTACGCTTTTAAAATAAAGTGACCTCTTACCGCTCCTCGTCCCTCGGTGTGTTTCTTTGGTGCAGTCCTATAGCCACGTCTGTAAAACAATAAAAACAACGGAGTAGGCGAGCATAAAAAATTCGATTGTTTCGATGATAGCTAATCGACGTCGGCTACGCGCGATCCACGAAAGTTTCGATTTTCATTACATCTTTTTACCCCACTTGACCCCAAACCGGTAAATTTACAACGCTGCAACCACGCGCGAGCACAGGAGCACACACTCGCGTCGCACACGCATATCCACCACTGCCCCCACCGCTGACTCTTTCTTTCCTCTCTTTCTTCGTATCGTACGAGCGGTGTGCGCGCGCATCGTTCCCCCACTGGTCGGGCTAACCGGCCGCGCGATGCCGTCGTGGTGGGGGAAGAGTCTGTTGCCGCTACGAACGTGCGCGCCGTGTGCTCCGAACTGAACCTACAGAATCATTACCACGCCAGACCTCGAGGAGTATAGACGTGTTTCTCGTTACCACAGCTCAGTCGAGAGTTCTCGTGTCGCTTTTTTACTTTCTACCTTGCACTCTGTACGCGTGTGGATAGTCACGCCAAACAGGGAGACGCGAACAGTCGAGACGCAACGTGCCCGTTCACACCGTGATCGACCGTGTGCGTGATTACAAGAATTGAAGCGAAACGAATCGAATCTATTGAAACGGGACGGGACGAGATTCACTGGTTCCATTCGCGGTTCAAGTTACGTTTTGTGCAAACTTCGCTAGTGGCGATCGGGATCGGCGCTCTTACGAGAGCGGACTCTTTCGAGTGCAACGTGTGTCGTGCATACTGCGAGGACATTGAACTCTGTGTTACAAATCTCGCGAGACCTATTCAAACTGTCATCCCTAGTGTCCGATCGAAGGAATATCGAGTAAGCGACTCGGCGATACCATTCGACCTGCGTCTCTCGTTGCTCGAGTTCGAGAGTCTGAGTTCCACAAGGGGCCGTCTAGCCTGCCTCCAGCACCTATGGAAAGTGATCCATACGAGGATCCACCCTACAGGCGCTGCAGACGACGCGATTGAGAAACCCGGCCGCTACAGCCGAGATAGATAGAGAGCGAGAGAGCTCGGTCGTCGCGACGAAATCATTCGCGCTCCAGATTCTCGTTCGAATTGCCGCGGAGTTTCGCGGGCCACGTGCGTATTATACAGACAATCCGTGGCGGCGATAGCTAGCTCTGGTAGCCGCGACGGGAACACCCGAGCGTGCGCCGTCGTAACTGAAAGTCAGGTGTGTGGCAGCGGAACGAGATCACGATCCGTTGTGAGATTTGCGTGCCCGCGATTTTTGACTATTTCATTCGGCGAACCAAGAGAGCCTAGAAACTAGTTGCTCAACCCGTTTGTGCGTGCGAGCGAGACGACGGAAGAGAAAGAGTAGTAAATAGTAAAAGTGGTTAGTGTTTAATATCCACGGACATATATTGGTTCGATTGCAGTGGGTTTTCGCTTGAAGCAAAAAAGGAAGAGAACACGAGGGTAGAAGAACAAGAGACCTACCAACGCCGTCAATCTTCTTGCTAGAAATGGCGATCCCGTTCTCTTTGCCGTCCGACGACGACGCGGAGGCCCAGGGCCAGCAGCTGGAACAACTGATGCTCGACCTGTACGCCGCTCTGCAACAGGTCCTTAGAAGCAGGATAGCTCAACACCCGTCGCGAAATCGTGAGTTCTACGATTTTTTAAAATACGTACACACCTGCCTCGAGGCTTTCCTACGTGTCCTTGCACTGCACTCGAACTACCCGCGAACTACTATCCGATGAACGACCTGCCCAGTTGCGTCAGCCTCAGACTTGCCTGAAGCAAGACGGGTTCGGACGCTCTGTCAGTAGTTGCGCGTTCCTTGTACACTTTTCACGCTGCTTCTCTCTAATTCCTTCCGTCCTTTTCATACTCTTTGGGGTAGAGACGATCTCGTCATGAATTTGGTCCGAACGACTTTACAGAAAGACGCGTGAAAAGAAGACATAGGAGGTAGCCATGGTTGCATGAGAAACCGATGTCGCCTACAGACACCTTGCTTATTCTCTGTGAGAACCTGGTAAAGGGCACCGATCCTGGTGATACGTAGTCACAGAATCGTAGTCGCACAATAACACACGCACGCAAAGAGATTGTGCCCTCGCGCGACTTCTCCATCGATCTTCCAATTTTCTTTATCTGCCTGATCTTTTCTCTTCTTGGTGGATTGATCGCGAAAAAATTGTAAATATCGTTGATGATATAACACAACAGATCTCGGAACCCTTGTGTTACTCGTTTATGCACTTTTTTAAACTAATTTATTTATTTATTTAATTTATTTGTATATTTATTCATTTTACATACTCTTGACGCATCTCTTTTTTTTAACTCTGTTTAACTCTGTTTGTACGTTTTTGTTTACTTATACTTTGTACCTACTCTCTGTGTAACAAGAATCGTCGATCGACTGAATAAACATTGGATACATTGATAAAATTCTCTCTCTATCTTCTCTTCCTCATTCTCTCGTTACCGCCACTGCTTCCTACTTCTCCCGCTCAGGAATCGCGTGCTCCAGTTGCAGGCGCAACAACGTGCTGTATCGACTAGGGATGCAACACGTGGTTGTCGCGCGCAACAACGCGGTCCGCTTTTAGCGCACCTCTCGTAAATTCTTGATACGCTTGCCACGGAACACCCCACGGAACGTCCGTCCACGAGTGCGCTTCGAAAACCTCGAGTGCGCTTCGAAAAATCGTAAGTTCTTCCATTCTTTAATACAGTGGGGCTCCATTTGTCTAAAGTCGTTCTCTAACTCTGTAAAATATGTGAAAATCTCCGTTTCTAGCTGTATTTTTTATTAAAGTACTAGCCAAGTGTCACTTTCGTTATTCGGAGCAAGTGATTCGCGCAGATTACCAGTTCGTGACCGGAGATGCTTATTTCGTTGAAATGTGAAACTTCGATTTCGTGTCGTAAAAAATCAGTGAAGTGCCGAGAAAATTTCGAAATATTCGAGCGAACGCCGATTCGGACGCGATAGTGTTAACTGTTAAGACACGGAGGTGGTTGCCTTTATAATTTCGGTCGTCGACTCGGGCCGGTTGGTTGCACGATTTCGCTGAAAACCTCGATACACTTGACGACGGTCGTTGTCCCGTGAGTCACCGTCGAAAAATTTCGGTCCAGCCGATCTCGCAACGTGTGTCCGACACCTTTCGCGATTTCATGTCATCTCGGACACGCAGGGAAAGGCCGAAAACGCGAGTCACCGAATCTGCCTGTCATGTTTCCACGTGTAACATTCTCCAACGATGAATTAATCGCGATCTTTCACTGGAAATGGCTTTTGAGCAACGTTGGTGATTTTGTTGTTTCGCTATTTTATCAACGCGTCAAGCCGAATACTGTGATCGGATGCTGTGCGAGCTGTAATTGAAGGGCTTATAATTTATCTGATTGAGATCCATTCGATTGACTCGTCGATCGATACTTTCAAATAAAATAAGAGACACGAAACACAGGTCGCGGCAAATAATATTACGTACTTTCATTCGAACATCTCGAGCTAATTGAAGGACGTCTTTTTAATCATACCCTCATTCATCAGAAACAGCATGGCCTCTTTTATGCAGACGTAACCATGCGTCACGAGCTTATAATATTATTTTCATGCATCGATGACGTAATTAGCGTACCGATTTACGAGTCGGTAATTATTACTCGCCACCTGCTGCACGCCTCTGAACGTTTGACGGATGGCTTTCATTGAATTAGCAACGCGTGAAGGAAGGGATAACGAAAATCATAGCTCGGGGGAGAGAATAGGAAGGGCAAAAAATATCGTGCGGGAGGTGTAAATTGTGGTAACTTATATTCGGCGCGTAATGAAATGCAGCTTTACGAGGGTGCAGCGAGCGAAAGGGGGCGAGTATAACAGATGTAGCGTGGGTGTAGAGTCGAAAGTATGGCAGACGATGTCCGGCCGTGACCCTGCACCGCTGTTCCGAGCCTGCTTTACGGCGAAAGAGACGACGCGGTCGGTCGGATCAACACGGCGAAAGCGATAGAAGGAGAAGAGTGGAGGACCGGAGAGAAAAAGAGATAAGAAGACCGATGGTCAGGCACACCGGAGTAAAACGCGCCATAAAACGCTGTGCAACGGCTCGTTCCCCGAATCTCGGACGTCGATCCTGTCCGGTTCGCGTCCACTAGAGATTGCAGTATCAACCGCAAAACCGTAAAGACGATTCGACTCGTTTCACGTTCGATAAGTTCCTCCAACCGACTCGAACACGCGAAATAGAAACTCCGATCACACTGTAAGAATAGAATGACACCTAGGGTCATTTCAATAACACCGAACCGTCCCGTCATTTACAATGTACTCCGCGTCACAGAGCTGGATCGGCACACGTACTTACTGTCGCTGGAAACGTTCCCGAACCGAAGGTCGTCGCGCTCGAATCTGTTGATTAATCCGAAGCAAACGGCGTCGGATATCGTACCGAATCCATTTCGTCGCAGTTTTACGGTAGGAGCCAGCTAACTAGCCTTTGATCTCGCCGTGGCGCGTGGAACTGTCCCGAACGAAACCGCAAATTGCATCCGGTCGTCGTCGTCGTACTCCATGATACTGTCGTGTCCTGGTGACGCAACTTTCTTGTCGAGCACTCGGATCTTTATCTAGTTCTATCTATGAAACTGTCGAAAGTCCCGTCAAAATGAAGAGATTTCGTTAGAGGGCCAGATGGAGCGAAATGACTCAATAAAACATTTCGAGTTCCGACAGTCGTAAATCAAACGAGCGGACGGGGATTCGCGGGAGAATCCTCATTACGAGGTTAAATTATGCTCCGAGATCAGCGGTTCATTATTTCCCGAACGGAAATAGTTGGCGCGCGTGTCCGAGGGTCAATAACCATAGTCGCTTGCAGCGGGCGAACGAGCGCACGGTTCTCTCGAGAAGATGCAGAATCTGGCAGGCGGTGTTGCATCGAATCGGGGGTGGTTATTTATAGAAACAGCTGTGGCCAGCCCCGTTCCGAGACCTCTCCCGTGACATTTGCAGAAAACTTCCCCCTCGTCATCGCGCTCACGTAAATCCGACCACGGTAATAACGGTTACGCTATCCGATAACACGTTTTCGTTTTTCTCTATCTGTCGCTTTGTACTCCACACTCCGATTCCTGTTCAGCCGTGGATAAACTCAACGCCGGTGTTTTCGTTTCGCCACGCGATCCCCCTTTTTTTCAACGACTCGAAGTCGATAAGCGCAGTCCCGATCGTACTCTAATCGAAGGCGTTTAGTTTCTCTGTAAGAGAAAGATCGAATGTCGTTCGCGAAGCGATAACCCCACATCACTGAACTTCGTATTAGGTTACTTTGTCATGGAATCGTGCTTCGTTACTTCGTATCGATGCACCCAATTTCGGAGTAAAACGCATTGTATTTATTTCGTTATTTCCGTTGCTGGAGCTCTTCTTAACCTTCGTCAATTGCGCTTAACGTTTTCAACAGTTATAATATTTCTTTACTTATTCTTCTCTTTTTATGTGACATGCATGACGTCAAAAGGTGCTCAATTTTAAACTCACGTTTCCCTTGCGACGTTTCCCTTGTACAAGGTGTAAGGGTTGCCGCTGGCGATATGCGATGTGTGCGTTTGCCGATCGAGGCACATTGATGCGGTGACTGCTCGAGCCGCTGCGCTCTTTTCGGCTTTTTCGGCTGTGTCCTTTGCGGCGCGGTGCCGCAAAGCAGCGTCGTGGCAATAAGCGGCTCCCTTTTTAGATAATTCTCGTATAAAAGTGGGTCTCGAGGACCACAGAAGTTCAGTTGTCGTGCACCATCGAACGATTCGACATCCTTGACTTTTCCGTATAAATTAACTTACAAAGGGAAATCGTACTGTTAATCGAGATGATCTCATTCTAATAAATTCGTAATAAAACTGTCGAAGTATTAACAACGTCGTTGCGCTTGACATTTTCAACAGTTGTTAAAATTGTGATAGTTGTTATTATATTTCTGTTTTTTATGTGATGACGTCAAAAAGTGCACGTTCTATTTTAAACTTATGTTTCCCTTGCGACGTTCGTACAAGGGAACCGTACTGTCGATCAAGATGACCGCATTCTAATAAATTCGTAATAAAACTTTCGAAACATTAACTATTTTGCGTGAAAACCTTGAATTTCATTCGGAGTACAGTGTAGCAAATATGGGTAAAAAATCCCAGTGACTGTCCGAAATTTTCTGATGTAAGATCTTTCGTTAATGCTCGACGCGATCTTTTGGCTAGTCACGATCACCTCTTGTCGCTGTCGGAAGACAGGAAGACGATCGATTCAGGTCGTTGAGAGCTAGAGCCAACGTCGTCCATAGAGCTGATGAAATATTGAAAGAAATTCGTCTTTGCCGATTGTTCGGGTCCTTGATGGTCGATCCACTCCGTCTGCAGACCAGTGTCGATAAAAAGGAATTCTTAAAATATTCATTGGAATCTGTATCTGCTTCTTCGCTTGCACTCCTCGTTTTTCTACGTAGAGTTATCATTCGTCACGTGTTACGCACATTTTTTAATACTAGAACATCGCTTCTAACCTTTTTCTTGTAATTCTTCTCGCACGATTCCTCGTGTTCCATAAAGCATTCAGCACAGGTAAATAATGCAGGAAACGAAAACGACACAACGAAGACATAATTGTAGCGTTCGCAACTTGGTGAGGTCTCGTTGCCTCCAGTTCCGGCCAATTAACGTTTTCTCAGCGAGCCGATTCTTATCCGCGGCATTGCGTTCGTTTTAATTAAAACCGCAATCGCGTTGACGCGACGCGGTTTTCCGGATTTCGGAATTGACCGATAAGAACAAATTCACGTCATCTGCACATTGTGAATCTGTAAAAATTTCTGAAAAGGTATGAAATATTTCATGCTTTCTATATATGTAAGTTCAAAACTTAAATATTTTAAATTATTTCTGTAAATTTTCAAAGAACGAGGATCTGGAATGTTTTGTACATACAACAATTATTAAAGTAACTGCAGCAATGATTATTTATTTGCCTCTTATAGCTCTTACCTCTTATTTGCCGCTTGTAATCGAGAAATTTGTTTATCATAATTTGCAGGCTTTTCAACCATTATATGTTGTTTTCACACTATGTCCGCCCTTGCTTTGAGAAAAACCAAATTGGATCCATCCATCCATTTGTAAAAAATATTGTTATTCAGTTATTTGTGATTGACTTTATTTCTCGGTAGTTCGAACACATTTTGTTCTTATTTCCAGTAGTGTAACGCGATAAAGCACGAGTGTTGTTAAGGTCGGAAGGCGTTGCATTTATTAATGTGTTTCAGTCTGTGCATCAGAGGGTTAAATTCACTCCCTTTTAATTTACTCGCAGAGCTGTACATTTGCATAAGATCATTAGTATCCATCAGATGAGTGAGTTTGTCTTGTTTTGCGCGTTTTTACGGTCCCATGGTCGCGTTTCTCGTGACCAGGCGTGCTCGGACACGCGACTACGCACACGAAATTCGGCAGATCTTATCCGTGCCACCCTTTCTTTCGATTACGACGGTCCCGTGGCTGCTTATCGAAGCTCGTCATCGTGATTTTATCGAGCGTGAAGCACGACCGAGGTCCGTCTTCGCGTGCTGTTCCGCTCCTTTCTGTGTCCCAAAGTACGCGTGAATACTTCGAAACGCTTCGTAGCCTCTCTAATCGTTCAGCATTCTGAAATTCTGTTATCTATGGTCCTGCAACGCTTCGATTCGGACGATAATGACAATCTTGTTTACGCTGCTGTTCCGTCAACTGCGCGCACACATACATGCCACAATTTCTAATTCCCCGGAGAGAAGGAGCAAGCCTTGTGTTCGTATTCAACGCGAATACTAGGACCCCGTAGAACCAGTTCTTCGATTCTCTCAGGTCTCGATCGCCGATCCCTTGCTCCGCGAAATGTATCGATAACTCTCGCGGATCCGGGGGAACGAACTGAGATGGCGGCTCGGCAAATCTGTTCGTTCGATTGTAAAAATCAGGCACAGTAAAAACGACAGAGCGCATCAGGCTTTTTATCATTTCTCCTCGTTTTGCATCGGCCGCAGCAAAACGGATTTTCCAGCGATACCCGTGTCCCTATCGTCGGATTCAAATCGAGCTCGGTCAAGTTCGAGGAATCGATTTCCGCTGGACGTTCTCCACGATTATTAGCTGTGATCCCGCGGCAGAGGAAAGAGAGGAAAAGGAGCGCGAGAGAGGAGGCACAACGTACTCGTAATTATAATCGTCGAATAACGGTGGCGGGACGTGACCGACTTGCACGGAGCCGCGCCATGCCTTGTAAAACGTGTAACAAGCGGCCCGCCGGCTAACGATGTAATCAACGATGTGTAGTTTCTATGCGATTATGCCGGTAACGGAAGCCGTGCATCGGGCCTGTCGCTCGATGTAAATAGAGCCGTCGGATGAGTTGCCCCGGACAGGATTGCGGCGCAGCGGATCGATTGTCGAAAGCTGGTTCTCTCGATATTTGTCATAACATTGCCTGCTTTGTGCACGGACGTCATTTCTACAATCCCTGGCAGATAGTATTCGAACGCAATGAAAAATCGCATAATTTTCTTCAAATTAAGCCAAATCAATAGAGATTTCTTGACATGTTAGACGACTTAGTTTATTAAGTAGCAGCTAAAGGAAATTTTGAAAAAGGTAAATGAAAATTCAAAACATGTTTTTTGTAGATCTACGTCAATTATATATACGGAGAAAATTTCATTCGAATCGATTAACGTTGCTATGAGCAATAAACATTTCAAGATGATCACTAGACAGCGGATCTTTATGCAAAATAAAAATTGTCTACCTGAACAACAACAAACTCGAGTGAAATAGAAAATTATTTTCATTCTTAATATGTTTAATAGATTGAAAATAATATAAGAACATGCTTAAATTCTTCTAATGTTTTTACTGCTTTAAATTACACTTACTGATTTTTGTCATAAATGTATAAAATCCGCTGTCTAATGACCACACAAGGGCGAAATTCAGTATACTTCAATGTACTTAACTTGTTTTCCAATTTTTCTAAAATTTCGTCTGCCCGTTACTTAGCAACCTAAGTCTTCTAACATGTCAAAAAATCTCATTTGGTTCAATTTTAAGAAAATTATGCGATTTTTAAATGCGTTCGAATACTTTTTGCCAGAGACTGTATATTACTACCCCTTGCATCTAATACTACTAATTTGGTGCAAGAAAGGCAATGGACTTATCTATTTACCAGCACTGTTCTTTACTGATTTGAAGTTTGAAATACGTTTAGCGTTTTGAAGGCGAAACTGAATTGTTACGCGTTTTATTCATATCTCGATACGATAATAATTAACGGCTGGAACTGCTTATAATGTAAATAGTTGTGCTTGGAGCCACTTCACGCGCGAATACGCGTGTGCAAATGCGTATGATATACATGTACAGAATTAGTTTTTAGATTGTACACTTGTACGTGTATAATATAAACATAAATCACCGATACTAATACAGGCGATTGCACACACGTATCCCTGTGTGAAAGGGCTCTTATTGGCCAATACTTCTTGTGTTTGCAACATAGAATTAAGCAACCCAGAATAAGATTCATAGAAAACAATCTTTGCCTTAATTTAATTGACACTAAATTTACCACTGCCGGTCATACCGGTTTTATATTTTTCATTTTACAATTATTGAAATTATGAAGTTGTTTGCATGGAAATTGTGATTTGATAAATTTTTTTATCCAACTACATATTGCGATAAAAATTGCACAAAATCTTGTCATTTCTAAAAGCGAAAACATTTTAATCGCTTTTAGTGCTCGGTGGGTTGAATATTAACTTCTGAATGAGATCTTTGGCAATAAGACAGTAGCAAACAGTAACAAATAGACAGTTTTCTCCATGCTTGAATCATGAGTTCACGCTTAAGGTTTATCTCTGAATGATGGTAAAATTAGTTGAAATTGTAGAAATCATTTAACTCGGTTGTATTTCTATCTCTAAGTGTATTTATTATCTTTATTACAATTACGACAAGATTACACGCGGTTCTCTTTATACTTAACCTCAACAACCATGTGGCCTGCTCACTCGTGACGTCAATCGTACAAAAGATGGCGACACCCATCGGCGTCTCCGTAGAATATAAATGTGCTACATACATCGTACACTAATTTATTATGTACTCTTTATTGGCTGGTTCGAATGTGCATTCTCTTGGAATAGGAGCACGAATCAGAAATTTCAGCATGGTAATTTCGGGTCACGATTGGCAACACGATTGGTTCCGCAGCGACGATCAAATCTGCCGGACAGCGGAATCGCGGATCACGTACACTCACGGAGCGTAATCAATCGGTCGAGCGAGCCTCGCAACAGTTTCGCGAGACAAACTTCTACACCGCAAAATCCGATTTAAGGCCGGTCGCGGACTGCAAACCCGGTGGACAGAATTTATTGGGTAATCAGATAGTCGTAGGAAATCGATGGCCGGCTACGCCATGGCTCAACCTTGTTCCCCTCATTTTTACCATTTCCCCGTTGTGCCGGTATCGCGATAACGTATCTGCTCGAGCGGTTTCCACGCGGACCAATTACCCTGTGAAACAATCGCCACGGGATTTTCTGCAAGACAGCGAGCTGGAATTGCAGCCGTGCTCGCCCCGGGTGAAGAAAGAACAAAATGGCGCGTTCCTGATGCCTGATTGTCCCCTGACGTGTTTCCGTGGCCACGTGTAGTCGTATCGGTGCGGGCCGGGTTTTACGAGATTTCCGCGAACCTCACGAAAGTGGCCGATTTCGAGGCTTCAGAGTAAGACGCAAAATCCACGGGTTTTGTCCAATGTTACCTGAACACGATCCTCCACACTCCCCGTGAAAGCACAACGTGTATTTACGACCACGGTTCCATCGAATAGGCACCAGCTAACCGGCAATATTTCCTATAAGTACAGTGCTTGGCGGAGTTTTATACGCGCAAGTTGCAAAGGTTATATTTTTTTCACTGCAAGAGACTTGTTTATCGTCTGTATATTTCAATCGTAGAAGGCACGGAGACGTAAAGACAACCACGTTTAGCTAGCCTCTCCTCCTCTCTCTCTAAGCACAAACATTGCTTTCGGAATAAAACTTGTCGGACTTCGTAATCCTTGTATACTAA
This sequence comes from Lasioglossum marginatum, assembly GCA_028455795.1. Classification (NCBI taxonomy): domain Eukaryota; kingdom Metazoa; phylum Arthropoda; class Insecta; order Hymenoptera; family Halictidae; genus Lasioglossum; species Lasioglossum marginatum. Next base: position 4,191,042 of record CM052272.1, read on the forward strand.
TCTTCCGGAGACTATTATCTGTCATGTAAATTCACCATTTTATCGAAGCAATAGTGGATTTCATAAATTGCATTTTGCAACTTTCTGGATCGATTCGCGAATGAAGGAGGAGCAATCATTCGGAACATTTACTGAAGTAACGCAAAATTTGATTGATGTAAACAGATTATTATTTATTATTCAAATAAAAATATTATTTGTTGGACATGTTGGCTTTATGATTATCTCGAACTAAAAGCACTAAATTATATCGTCATTCACGACTTCTGAACTTAATTAAGAAAGAAATAACAATATGGAAAAGGTAGTTATAGATATATGACGGGTTCTGAATTTTTCAGTTTACAATTATTGAGATTGCAAAGATGCATTTATAGGAAGTTTATTCAATTCATTTAGTCGGTAAAAGTCGCTAAAAATCTGACTAAATGTACTCTTGTTATTTTTTTATGAAATAATCCAAAATAGCCACTTTTAAAGTACTATTGGAGTTGGTGTTTATTCCAAGTTGTAACTTTTTTAATACCGTAAATACTTCAATAAATTATCATTGAATAAGTTATCCTGTTGCATTAGGATGTTATTAGAAAACGAATTTTTCAAATGCACACGAAGCTCGTCAAATCTTGAGACAGCAATAAGGATGCTGGGAATCGCGACACTGTGTCTGGCTTCGGCTCCTAACCATAGCAAACATGATTCGTAATCTGCAGCGAAGCTGAACCGATCCAGAACCGGCGCGGCGATCTTTCATCCGAACGACGTAGTTGGCCCGGCTCTGTCGCCCGTGCCCCCATTGTCCCGGAAAAGTGGCAAAAGCGAGCGAGGATAAAAACCGCTGCACTCGACTGCAACGAGAACGTACTCACACGCGCGCGCGTTGTCCGTATCGGAGCGAAACACCGCGAGTAGCTACGTGCGCGCGCGCGCGTTGTTCGTATAGGAGCGACACACCGCGAGTATTTACGTGCGCACGTGCAGCGAGTTTCATGCACGTTTTGCGCGTGTGTTGCGGCTTCGGCGGCCTTGAGAGGGGTTCTTTGTGCAGTTCAGCGTTCACTGCTGCTCACGAGTGTCGTGGTGCACACGTATGATTGCACCTACGCACACACCGGCGACTCCAGTGTCCGCGGGCACAGGGTTGACGTTACATATACTGTAACAAGTTGCGTGTTGCACTTACAAAGGGCGCTCCATGTGACTCACGTGCTTGCCAACAGTGCTCGATCTGCCTGTGTCCTCCTCCACGCTCCTAGGTTTTCCGTCTTCGTTTCTTTGATGTACGCACGTCTATTCGATTTTATTTACGATAAAATGAGATGACGCTTTTTTTACTTATTACTTAGTATATACAGAAATGAGTGTTTCTTATAAGCATTGTTTGGTCTATCGCACTTTTCGTCCTTTACAATACCTATTTTTATACCTCCGTACTCTACTCAACCACGGTTGCCACCTCTTCGGTTTTCGCCCGAAGACTCCGGGTTTTAGAAAAATGAAATAATAATAAATTGTTATGCTTTGTATTGTTTTTTTATCAAATTTTTATGCGTGTCCATCTATTAGGGAATGTCTATAATGTAAAAAGAAAACAAATATGTAATTTGGAAGATTTTTCAGAGTCGAGAAGATTCCTTGTAGAGGAATTCCTTGTAGAGGAGAAGATGCTTTGTTTGTTGCAGCCATATGATTATTTTTTTATATGATAAAAGTTTTTAGCTTTAAAAATTTATATTTCTCAGTTTTCAATTGTTTATGTCCGAAAGATTTCCACACTTGTTCTCCGGATATTCGGGAACAAACCTTTCTTTTTGCTTTTTACATCTCCGGAGTCGAATGTGTGATACTCCGGTATTCATATGGCGATAAAGTGACAACCCTATACTCGCCACTTTCCATCGATTCTCGATCTTTCTAGAATCTCGAACCTTATCCCTCCTCACTCACGCCATCTACACACACTCTCACGTCATACCGATCAACAGAGCGGTCGATATAACGAGAATCGATTGAATATCCAATATTCGATACACATTGTCTTCTCGTATGGAGCATCCTCGAAATTTGCCTCTCGTTCTGTTCATGCCACGCGTTCTTCTCTCGTGTTGCTCGTTTTTATCCGTGTTTTCTCCCCACTCCTATACCGACTCTCTTGTTCCTGTTTCTGCGTCCATCGTTTCCTCTCTTTTCTTTGCTTCCGACTACGTGCTCTATCTCCATGGAGCACTATTTTTTGTTCTCGCGTGTTCTTTTCTTCATCGTGTATCTTTAGTTTTTTCTCGCTTAAATACTTTTCTTCTTCTTTTGTTTCTGTCCCTCTCTTTCATCTTCCTTTCCTCCAAGCTTCACGTTCTTTGTATATCCGTTCTCCCCTCGTACACTTGTTCTCGCTGGTCTCGCTTGCACTCCTCCCACTCCTAAACCCGTTCCCCCTTCATCCTTCCGAAGTCGCTCGATCCCGGGCTCGTCTTTCGACGGAGCATAACATCGGTCGGGTGTACGCAGCCGAAGTGCACGCACGGCACCGCGAAGAGTGCATGCGGGTGTTTGCCACGTGCGCACCGCACTTTTTGCTCGGGAATCGTGGCTTTTATAGGACGCGAGCGCGCGCCGCGCCGCTTAACCTTTATCCTCTTTTCGGGATGGCTGCTCCCCATCCGTCTCTCACCGTTGATCGAAACACTTACAACAGGTGCTACAATGTGGATTCCGTTAAGTTTGATGGAACATAGACTATACACAGACTGAAATATGTTCAACATTTTCTCAGCAACCATCATTCGTAACTGAAGGGCTCGGAAGCCAACCAGTGTATGCCCGCGTTAAAAGCTGAGCTAATTAACCTTTTAACTGGGGATGACGAGCGAGCAACTCGTCAGTCGTGTCGGCTAAATACCACCTGTCGAAACTTGCCAATTTTCTTAATTCGACAAATAATTCGTTCACTTCATTGTGTCATAACACCAACATTAGTATAAACCATATAATGTTTACGTTGACTGCGACAAAATTTTTGTTGTTTGTGTAACCAATCGTTAGGAAACTTTCAGTCTTGAAAACAATTTTTTTAAAAACTTACAACCTCTTTTAATTTCAGTCTTCAATTTTATCTAGCTATCCAGAAAACAAAATGTTGGCTTGATTGCTTTGTCTATTGGAAGTTTCCAGGAAAAATGGCACTTATCCTGATTGACTTCCGAGTCATCCATCTGGGGGCTGGAAGTAATCCTAAAAATTGTTAATTGTAGTGGAAAAGGAGTGTAAACGTACAATCCGGTTTCATATACACACATCCATTCATTTAAAAAATATTGATATGTACACGCTTCAAATTTTCTAACTACTTCAGCCTTTTAAACATGACTGATTGACACTGAAACAAGATATACGTCGAGTAGTCCAAGTTTTGCATTAGTGTTCGGTCTCAAGCAGACCGAACGTGAGATTTATGTGTTTATTTGGGCACGGTCCGCTGCAATCTCGAGATACTCGACGCGACGCGACGGTCCCAGAATTTGGGTGTCACCGGACACCACTTCGAGATCGCCTCGTGAGCGAAACCGATTGACAGGGCAATCTTGCTATACAAACAGTTTAGTTTTCCGTATCGTTTTCACATATCTTTCGCACCCAATTAATTACAGAACCTAAACATAGTTTTACCAACGCGCCCTTACTCCTACCACCAAAACGCTTAAGTTTTTAAAATATAGATTAAAGTGTGTTTAATTCCTGAGACTCAACTTCATTTCAAATACTCGGTGTTACGCATATAACACCGTCGAAGCCCCGAATTATCGTCGCGAGCAAGCGGAACGGGACTTACGACCCCGCGAAATTCGGTATACGAGTTTGCGGTATTTCGGACGCTTCAATTAGGTATGGAATATTTATTCAAATCGGAGACGGCGGGCTACATTTCACATTAGATGCAGTTCGCAATTCCTTGATAAGAGGTTGGGCAAGTTGTCTTGGAAACCCTGAGATTCCGGGTCAAATAGAAATCTAAAGACACCGGAGTCCGGAATGAAGCAGAATCAGGCTCGTCGTTTATCACGTCAATTACGCTCGTAAACAAGCAAGTCGTATGCATGTAGGATTTGATTAGGGTAATAATTAGTCTGGCTGATAATTCTATAAATCTCTTTCGGTGAAGGTCCGTTCTCACGCGGCCGTGGCGCAGCTTGGCGCAGCTCGGGTAGTGACATTTCGCGAGGAAAAGTGGACGTAGAAAGCGCGAACGGCATCGGGGGGCGTCTCGATATCTTCGGATAAACCGTCAGGCTGTTTTGCAAGCGCGGTGAAAAGCGGCAACCGCGGGCTCCTACGGCCCTCTCCAGCTTCTCGCTTTTACGTCGCGCCAAGCCGCTCGAAGCCAAGCCGAGCCGAGATTTCGCGATCCGCGTGCACGGCTAATCGAATCGAGTAGGCGACGATCTGTGGCCCGATGCGCACGCGCTCGAGTTGCACAAGTGAAAGAGCCTCGCAGCCGCTTTTATGCCTCCGTGGACGTGTTTACTCGAAATGTCAAGGATGCAACCGCGTGCACTCGCTCGCGCGCCGCCGGAGACAATGGCGGCCCCAGGCGCGGGGAATTGTTATTTTGTCACGCATCGGCTTCGATCGAGCCGCGAAAACCCCGCGAGAGTAAATGTTCCTGCCGATATCTACACTTATAACTGCGAATCTGATGCATTCATGACAAAAATGAGTAGTTGCAATTTCAAACAATAGTAAGGTCAAAAAAGTTTAACAATGTCGACGTACTGCTTTCAGCGTATAGAAATGAGCAAAATAAATGTTTACTCAGTTCCTATAGATTGCAATTGATATAACAATTTTATTTTACTTATTATACTAACTAATGAGACAGCATTTTATACAGAGAAACTAGTATTCAACTTCAGATTTACACTTACACTATGGACTGCATTCATGCGCAGCATTCTTTGCAGCGTAAACAAATTTTCTTTGATTTTAATCTCGGCCATTGTTTTCCGAATCAACAGTTAGTCTTCTCAACTATTTATAGAACTCTTATAATCGGAGTATCATTTCGTATAGAACAATCGGGTTCACCAATCATTTTGATTTATCTCCAACAGGCTGCAGAGCGAAACGCGACTCGTCACTATTCCCGATGCTGACTCAATTAAAATTAAAGCAAAGGCCTGTGGCGAGATAGAAGGTGTTAACCGACTAATGCTTTTAATCGCGGTCAACTTACGTACGGGCGCAGATAATGGAATTGAAGGATGAGTCAGTGATACAGCCGTCATTATTCATATTGCTACGTAATACGATAGTGTTTAATGCGATGGAATCGAAATTTTTTAACGGGAATCAAAAAATCTCGATCCATCGGTGATGAATATTCGATGTATGTCATGAGCTTCTTATTGTGATGTTATAAAATGAGACAGACAACCGATTCTAAGATATCCATTGAAACTCTGACGTTTCAGCTTTTTCATTTTACGATTGAAGACTGGAATTTTAAAAAAAACTGCAGTGCCATTTTTTTCGAAAATTGTTTTTTCCGCCGAAAAGGATGTAAGATCCAACGCCAAGGCAGCGAAATAAGAAAGTTCCCTGACGTTTGGTTAGTTTGTTGTTCCTTTTTCAAGAAAACGACAGGTGGACTTTCATTCTTTCCATTTTTCTGATGTTTTAATATTTTTTTCTCAAATTGTATTAATTTTTTTAAATGTCTGTAGTAAATTGCATACTTACAAGTTTTACACGGATTTTCCTCAGAATTTTCATTTTGGCACGTACAGCCTTTTTTAATTCCAGTCGTCAATTATCGAAACTATGGAGGGACAAACCGAAATAAAATTCTATTTAATTTGTCGTCAATATACCGTCATTCGAGAGCGTATAGCCTACAATAGATATAAATTTTCTTCTTCTAGGAAATTAACCTTCAGTTACTCGCACTCCACTTCTTACTTAACTAAATGAAACTTTATACGACTCCAACATAAATAGATTTTGTCCAGTAAAATAACCACTTTAATGCAAAATAGATATTTGAAAGCGTAGTCGACACCTTTGTTTATGCTTGACACACTAAATTTAAAGTTTCGAGATTATAAATACTATATGCGAGTAATTAAAAGTTGAGAATGACAAAGGAATTCGAATCACTGTAACCGTAAACTAAATCGTGGTGCAAGGGGTTAATTAATAGTGTGAGACGTCGTCCGTTTATGAACAATAACACGTGTTCCTTCCGCGTGTACTTTTATTAACGTTTTCGTAGGGAATTACGCAGCCGTAATTTCGCGTGGTCGGCATAAAACGCGGCGCATCTGTGATAGCCAGCAGCCTCGGGACTTATCGAAGGAAAAAATGCTTCTTCGTGGTTCTATGAGAGATAAAAGCGTGCACACGAGACAGGCAGTCTGCTGTGGCTCGTTGATACGAAACGCTCGCATTGGCGGCTAGATACCGCCGGGGTTCGAGCAGAACGTTTATACTTGTTTTGATCGCGGAGGAACGCGCTGGATATGACTGTGTTCTCGAGCAGCTCCAATTGGCGAGCGGGGAAACGCGTGATGTGGTGCGTGCCACGGGCATTTGCGTGTTACAGCGTCGGATACGTGTCGAAACCGCGGGACGAAGTCTGTCCGGGATCAGCCGTTGTAAATTTTCAGACAATCATTAGCCAACAATGTCGCTCGTTGCCATTACAGGGCACTAGAGGCCGTTGTCTACCCAATGGCATTAAACCTTATAAGCGGCCAGTCTCAGCGTGTGCGTAGACCGTAGCATTTCCATTGTGTGACGCAATCGAGAGCTGGCCTCTCCGCGGCGATTAATTATCGATGGCGAATCCAGATACGCTCGATGCGAATCGCTTGGATACGTATTTCGTTGATCCGCGGTCCGCGCGCGCATAGTATGTATACATATTCGCGGCAGCTTTTTTCCCGGGAGAGAAAAGATCGCTCGAAGCGATCGAAATGCTGATGAATCGCGGCGAATTTGCTCTTTAGAGATGATCGAGGAAACCCGTCGAAGGCATGCAACACGGTATCGTATGTCACGGGATTTCGTCAGAACACGCGTAGAAATTACAAGCGAATAAAATCGAATCCCTGTGACATTTTTCTAGTCTATAGACGCGGCGTTGGCAGTTTTGTGTTCAGGTGAAAGTTTGCAATCATTCTTCGCCGTCGTGTGCGCGTATCCCGTCGGAGTTTTTAGATACTGGTCGCTGGAGAAAGACTTTGATTAGTGGAGATAAATCGAATATTGCGATCGGTGAAGGTGAACCTCTATTTTGCCGTACTCGAGCTCCTGTTTGTTCCATTTTGATCGAGCAGGTTCCATACACACGCGTTTCTCTTCGAGCCACTGGTCAAATTCAATGAAAATCTTATTAGAAATTACCGGGAACTACCAATTTCACGAAATACGTTGTTACAATGAGAAAAATCAGAACTTTTTTTGTCATTGTTCAAGATTCAAATTATATGTATAATCTTTGTGCTGTTTATAATAATGTATAATCCTGGTAACGTTTTACCACTCGAACAAAGTGCTCGGAGAATGGAACAGGAACAAAACAATTCGACTGCGGCCGTCATCGACGAGTATAGTAAACGACTAAATAGTAAATATTGATAATTTTTCTGTGAATTAAATATTTTCTGTTTACACGTATTTAAGAAAAAATTGAAAAAGAGAACGTATATAACATTTCCTCGATTAATTCGAGAACAGTTTGAAAATACGAAGTGGAAGTGGTTGGTCATGATCAGACGCGCCAGGCGGTTCCTATCCAACATCAAGCGTCGTATTATTCGTTTGCTTTTGCTTATTTTTGCAAATATAATCACACCATGCTTCTACCACCCGACTTGAGACATCTTGTACACGCTTACTCATTGTTTTCCTTCCGAATCATAAATATTTGTTTTTAGAGGACCGGTACCATGAATAGGCAGTCGTAGTTGAAGGTTTAAAAATGAGAAACTGTTCAGTCACGGACATCTAGGCGTGACGTAAGACAACTGAAATCGGAGCGAAAAAAATTATTTGCCATATAGATATTATGACAAAGTGAAAGGATTTATTTATTGAATTAAGAATAATTTTGATCATGTGACACAGGTTTAGCTTTAAATCCAAGTTAATCCTTTTGTAGATTATATTCACTTTTTCGCACTCCCAATTAACTCTTTTTCAAATCAAATTCACAAAATTAACATAAAAAACATTTACTCATATATGTATTGTATATAAATTCTTCCACAATGGTTCTTTTGCTTTATAGATACATATTCATTATAGCAATCTGTAAGAGTGATAGTTGCAACAGAATGATTAATAACATTCACTAAATAATTGTCTAAGGTTTGGAACATCTGCCAAACTATTACTTGAACAGAATTTAATTTTTGAGGAAACTTTTTTAATGGCGTTTATCATTGGACAATATGGTAGAAACAATAACTCTTTTCAGCCACTTTGAATTCACTTTTAAGCTATCTACAAGATGAATTTGATTTGCAAAAGGATTAATTTGGAGTGCAAAACCTGTAGCGAACACGAATGGAAGATTAATTATTATTTAGACAGTACTGGGTCACACGTGAAGGTCACTGTGTAGTGACTATCAATACGATAGGAAAGAAATTCGTTGATTCTGTGTGGTGTGTGCAGAGTTGTTGAGAAACTGAGAAATTCTTTGTTCTACTTCGCAGATCGATTGCCGCGACGAGCCGGCGACGGTTTCGGATCCAGAGAACACGGGGTGGTCTTGGTCGATTCCGACTTGTCCCGTCTCCCGCTGCCAGACCTAGTGTTGTCTGCGGTCGAGCAGGTCGAGCAGCTACCGGTCGCGGCGCCCCAGGTGACCGTGTCCGCGCCGAGCAGCCCGACGAGGGACGCTGCCTTCCAGTTTCCGGAGTGCAGCAGCGATGAGGCACCGGTGCCCAGCCCGAGGCCACGGCCGCGAAGACGCAGGCTCGCCTCGGAGGGTGGCGGCGCCGTAAAGAAGGGGCCCATCGGCGAGCCGACCTGCAACAGTTGCTGCGGCCACTTCAGCCAGGCCTTCAACGAGAGCCAGTGGGCGAGCGTGGGTGCCAACCTCAGGAACATCGCCGACGACTTCCACGCATCCAAGACCAAGGTCAGTGCACGGTCAATGCTTCGCGTCAACATGCTCTCCATCAATCAATTATCTCGAGCTTACTTTCTCAATATCGTTTGGACCAATGAGAATCCGCATGCTCCAATTTTAATATTCCTTCAGTCGTTGCACTTTCGTCATTACAGTAAATTCTCTGTAGACGCGACAACCTCGGGGGGATTTGGTCGCATCTACCGTACAGGATAGCTATTTTTTTATCTCCAAAGGCCGAACTGAATGTAGAGAAGGACAGTGCGTGTAAACAGAGACCGCGCGAGGCTAAAGCGACTGCGACTCCGCGTCGCATTAGTAGTGGTTTACACCGATATACTTGAGCCGAGATCAGATTACACGGTGGAGGGGATATTTTTGTTGCGTTTATCGTGTATGTCCTTGTTGCGTTTATAGAGGATTTACCGTAACACGTTGACTGCCAACTACGATACTGAACAGTATCGTGACAGTCAACGTGTTAAATGGTCAAAGTAAAACTAGTATAATACAATATCACAACGATTTATCATTGCGCATGTGTTGGCCTACGATTTCAGATTTTTACAAAATTTTTATAAATTTCTTTCCCCAAACTCAACTTACATTTCATTTACAAACCTCACCTAAGGAAGGTAGCGTTAATTGCTGTTGTCGATTAACACTGACCCCTAACCCCTTGAAAGGCGAACTCGAAAGCTTGTACAATTAAATATGTTGGTTTGTAGTCGACTTCGAGTCCAATCCTTTTGGAAAATAAGTCGAAAGGAAAATTTGTATCCACCGGAAGTAGAACCAGGAAGTCATGACCAGACAAGTCATTCTCGATAGCCCGTTCCCAAACAAAAAAATGTTCCATTTTGAAACATTCTGTATACTCGTACATCGTGAAAGACATCTTTTAATTCCTTTCATAAAATACATGAAATACAGTTCCAGAGACTAAACGTTTATGTTAATTTCTACATTTATGAACAAGTTTAGAATTTCATTTCCCCTAATAATGGTCTGGAAGCTACGTTAAACTCTATTAAGCATCCAACTTTACTGTTTCTGTCTTATAAAATTATTTTACAATAATATGCAGTCTACTTGTTGGGAATTATATTTTTGTTTCACGCAAAATGCGATGCAATTTGGCCGGAACACCTGGTTTTGAAAAAACTTTGGGAACGCTAGAGAGGCCGCAACGTCAATTTATAGTGGCGGGAATTGAGTACTAAAATCTCGGGGATGCGAGGGAATTTCGGAGGCGCGCGCGCGCGGCATAAAATCCAGTAAATAGAGAATGATTTTGTTTTCGTTTTCCCTTCGTCGAGTTTCACCGTAAAACTCTCCGGGAACGAATATCGCAGCTCGCGTGCCATTACATTTTTCAAGCCGCGCGCTCCGAGCCGGCGTATCGCAAAGTGTTTACGACGAGAAGAGTACAGGTGTAAGGTACGCGGTGTAAAAATAATTGCGTAGCATGCTCGCTTCACGCTGCCGCCGCCTGTCACTATTCCTGTCATCCCCCGCGATGCCTTTTATTCGTCGTAAAGCCGCCCTTGTATCATGGTTGTTATAAAACCCGGTCGAAATACGCAGATGCCGCTCGCAGAGGAGAGGCGTCTCGCTCCCTACGCCGACCATTTTACGCCTTTAATTTCTAAATTAATTTCACACCGACGCGGCGCGGCGTACCCAGAATTCTCGGTTGCCCGGTGGCATCGTATTTTCCCCGGAACAATTCCGAGACACAACCGGCTCATATTTCATGCGATTTAGTCGGATCGATCGAAAATTCCATCGTATTTGTTCGCAGCCAATCCCGGAAAATCGATTTCGCCGGAAGACTCTGCCCACCCCCGCGCGTCCCGGTCTGCGATACCGACGATTTAATGGTCTCACGAATGATTCAGTATCTCTCGTTTCGCGGCAGCGTACCACGGCGCTTTCTGCGTTTCTCTCTCCGCGGAAAGAGAGAAATTGGCGGCTGGAGTGGGTCAGCCGGGGCCATAAACGCGAATTTAGTTATATCGACGGCAGCGTCGTTGTCCCACGAGCGCAATAAATATCCGCACGCCACCGTTAAGACGTCTAGTATCACTTCCACCGTGTACAACCCCCTGGGTACCCCCTCAGCCGGCCACTTCATCACTGGCCTCCCGATCACGAGGAACGCTCGATCAAATATGTATCGGCGAGCGAAGCGGTACGCCACTGATTTTACGACACGCGGTTTTTTTGTTGTTTGCCCGGCTGTATAGAAAACAGAGGGAGGAGGAGGCGAACGACAGGAAAGAGGGAATGCCTGATTCTATTTTCATAGCGTCGAGACTACGATTCGTTACGTCAGTGTCGTAAAGGGATTACGAAAACGTCGATGACAGAAGAAAAACGGACGCAGCTGTGGCTCTCTTCAGTGGCACTGGATGGCAGAAATATATTGACAGAGCTGAGGTCAAGATGCTCCTTTCCGAGCCGTTCCTTCGAGAGACAACTAGACGGAGTGGGATGAAGATAATAATGTCGAGGGATACGCGTCTCGGCATAACGTGTTGTGCTAATGATCGAGCCATAAGATTCAATGCGGTGGTAATAGACACTTAACCGGTGAAGAAACAGAACTAATCCCCGACGCAATCGCTCACAATAGTACCGGCGTCGGCCGGAGCGGGAAGGATAGTTTCTTCCAGGACGATTATTACGGTCGGTCGTTCTTTTCACTGTGCGTCGACGACAAAAGAGGAGAGTCCTTTCACGATTTTACGAGATTCTCCGTGATTTGCCGTGCCCGATTGAAAGAAAGAAGCCGAACGAGCGGTTGCGGAGTAAGAATGGAGAGACGGAAAGAGAGGAGAGAGAGTGTCGAGGGTAGAACAAGGAGGAGAAAATGTGCGAGCGATGGTAGGGCCTTCCTCTCTTTTATCCCTTCTCGACTTTATTCGTTTTAAAGATCCTCGCCAGCGTGATACCCAATCCTGGAACGTCTAATTATTGCTGGTTAAGTGGTGGTAATTGAAGGGTGCGAACAGACCCGTGAAATTGAAGAAATCTCCGCGTCTTCTCGGGGCCGGCTGGTCGTCAGAGATCAGATGCCGATCAGTTCCACGATTCGGTAACCCGAGGATGGGCTTGTTGATAATACGAATCGCGGCGAATTCTCGGCGGGATTGTCTCTCAGGGTTTCTCCTTTGTTTGCTCTCCTACCCCCATAGGGGGATCGACGTGTCGGATTAATCCGATGACGCTAGCGCGTTCCGTCGGGGCGTCTTGTTTCGCTATGTTCCGGATGAAGACGTGGTTTTGTCTCTTATCGTTGGCTCCTTTTCCCATTCAGTTTTATATATTTGCGGAGCTTGATACGTGCCTTTGGAAGCGTTACGCGCACTGCGCCGGCCGATCGTAAGACAGGGGAGATCGTAAACCTGGAACTTGGTCTTAGAGTCACTTTATACGGAATAGAAACTGAAGACGATATTACTGCACAGTCCTTTACTGCCAGTTTTATGCCAGTCGTCCTGGCGGCGTTGTACCCCGACGCTAATTCCACCGCCTCGGAATCGCGTGTTTCGAGTATTTCGAAATTCGCTCGCGGAAAGCCTATCCGTGTTTGTGTATAACGACCGGACCCTTTATTCATCGCGAAACTTTCCCGAAAACAATTCCGGAGCGCTGCTCGTTAATATTTCATGACCCCCCTCGAAATCAACGACACGGGGAAAACTTTTGCCCCTTGTCTCTGTCCTCATCACAGGCAACAACAGGTGTTTCCGGCCGCATTTCGCCTCCAATTGAGTATCCGCGCGTCGCCTGTCGCGCAAACTGCTTTTACCGGATGTTGTCACGGTATACCCGGCGTTCCCCGCGGTTTTGTCATAACGTAAACTTCTGGGATCGCGGCGGAGGCTGAGCTGATTGGAGAACACGTCGTCATGCGAAAGTTACGAGCGCGAACCCCGTCTTTCTCCATTCGTCATGGGAAGCCACCGCTTTACATATGCATGGAGAGTAAGCGAGCATGTAACGGCTAAGTGGTTACATCCCCTTACGTGAAAGCTAAATGGGCATGGCAGCACGAGCCGTGGCCACGGGCCGAGTAAATTATCTTCAATTATCTCGTGCAATCGCAGCCCTCCTTCGCTCTGCCTTTTTACTCCTAGCGAGCTGTTTCTCATTGATCTTTCTTGCGCTTTAGACATCTTCCGCAATTCCACGAACACTAAATGCCCCCATTAGTTAGCACTTTTCCTGTACAACGTGTAACTCTGGATTTCAAAGTTCCAATTCTTCGCATTCTCAAATACTTTTTTGTTGATCCACGGTTCTTCGTAATTAAGCAAATTTGCATACTGCAACTTGCAAATTGGATTGTATACTATTCAAATCCTATCTATGCATAAAAAAACGAAAAAAGTGTTATTGAATGTTTGTCAGGAAACGCTTTGTTGCAGAGTTATAAACAAATAAATATATGTAACAGTTACAACAGTTTGAAATGAGGGTTTAAAAGTACTTTTTATTATATCATATTATTTTACAATTATATGAAACTGTATTGTTTTGTCCAACTCTTGAAAATATCGCGTTATGGATGGTTGATAAAGGCCAACTTTAAAGGTTTCGTACACTCTAGCGCCCTCGAAGTAACTCGAAAGTGTATCGGTACGACTGCAGTTGGAGAGAAGGTTGAACGCCCATAGAGGTTATTACACATCGAGTCGATGCTCCTTCCGAGAAACCGAGCGCAGATAAACTTGCTGGCGGAGGTTAGAAAATTGCTCGCGCCACGGACAGGATAAAATATTCGTTGGAGCTGGTGCAACAGATTTCCACGAACAGGGAGTAATTTACGCGGTGCGCGGCTAATGAAACGTTCCGCCGACATTTATCAGTTATTTAAACGATTGGCCGACGCGCAAATTGATACATTAAATCCCGGTCGCTCGGTAGCATAACGGATCTCTCGGCGAAGAACCTCTTCTCCTGTTCTTGCCTCGAGTCGGTCGCAAGAAAGTCCGATCGTTCGTTCGACAGCACGCGATCCAGATTTCCTCGGTCCAGTGTTTACGTCTTATTTCAACCTAGCGCGAATCCCTGCCAATCGTACCCTCGGATTTTATCGTCGGTTGCGGTTCCACGGTGCGTTGCGCACTTGCTACCTGGCTGGGCTCGGTGTCCCGACCGCAGACCCGCGTTTTCCAATGGCTTTTTCTTACGTTGCTCGATGAAACGTCGACCCGATCGGCCGTTTCCACGGCGAGCAGTGCAATTACGTTGCACAATAATCCCCCTGGCTTCCAGTAGTCGCGAGCTAGCCTGCCTCGCTTCCACGCAAACATGCAGAGCCATTTATTTATCCTTCGCGTCGTTGCGCCGCGCCGCGCCGCGCTGGACCAACACACCTGGGCTGCCCGTGTAATGGTTACCGCGAGAAGTGCGCGTAATTGCCGCGATTTTTCCTCGGAGGTCGCAACTTTTGATACAAATAAGTCAACAGTATTGCTTCCTAACAACTGTCCTCTCTTTACTGTGCTATCTTGTTATCGGTAAAAGTTGTTTTCAAGAGTATTGGTCAAAAGCTTCCATAGTTTCCTAAGGTATTAAGTCACAGCAAATGGACCTATCATTATAGATATATTTCCTACTCGCGTTATCTAGAAAAGCTCCGATGTTGATCAAAGTCTCGGGTGTCCGGTCTTGAATCCACATAAATCTCGAATCTCCTAAGCGCGTCTGGACGCAGCGTTTTGCGATCCATACACCATTCGTCGTAATTTCCTGCTGTGCGTCTGGACGCACAAGTTAGCGTTCGTGACGACTGGAGTATAAGAGGCCCCAGGATCGTAAAACGCTGTATCCAGACGTGCTTAGGAGATCCCACATTAAGGAGTTTGATTTGAGAACACCAGTTTCAAAGTGATGGCCGACCTAGTGGTACCGCGGGAAGTTCGATTAAATTTGCAGCGTACTTTCCGAATCTCCGATGCCCTTCCGGAACCGCGTGAATTAGGGTTGCCGGCGATGCGTAAGGGCGATGCAACACGGCGCGGCGCTAATCCTCCCATTAGTCACCGGCGTAACGCGTTACCAAACGAGAACAGAAACGCAACTGGGACGTAGAAGAGAACAAATAGACAAAAAGGAAAAGGACCGAGGAGAGGCATAGTCTTGTTCTTGAGCAATCCGCCGGCGCGAATAATTAAAGTTTACAGTTCCGACGCGCGAGTCGCCGCGCCCCGGCAACGTAATCCTCGCGACCTGGACGCGAATAAATTTCGCGTTTACTGTCGACGAAGCGCGAGCGAAACCTCTCCGTTGCTCAAGCGGGCGTTCTCTTCCGGGCCCCGAGCAGTAAAACCCGACCGCCAGCTTTTCATACGCCTAGTGTCGGCGGAGAGAAAGTACACGCGCAGCGAGTACACTGCGGTCGCAGGTGGCTCGATAAACACTGAGACGCGTGACACCTTAACAGACTTCAGACATCACGCCCAGGTCTTGTCCAGAAAATAGATAAGCCGAAGAACTGATTACAAACGCTGGAAAGAGGAAGAGAAACGGGCGGAGTATTTTGTTTTCGATATCCTTCAGTTTGTTGATGTTCAAGCAGCGGATGGAATTATTAATGTTTATAAACGAACCATGTATTCGACAAAACTGCATGTAACACAAACGATGTTCAATCAACGACTGACCAATTTTCTTTATTTCACAAAACCACATTCAATTATTTAATTTTGTCTCTCACTCATTATGTTTCTTCCTCGTACAAAGGTTGAATTTATACCATTACTTGCAATAGGGCCAGCATGAAAATTTCCGAGTCACATGGCTTTGAGTCCAGTTCGCGAGTACTTCATCAAACCAGAAAAGAACATGTTTGTATAGTTTAACTTGAAGGAAGTTTATTTGAAGATGTGTGCCTGCAGACTGAAAATGAACCTCTAAATTTGTGTAACAAACTGCCCGAAATATTCTGACAATGTCTTGCAGTGTTTATTTTCATGAAGGTGGTTTCTGGGAGGTTTGCTTTCGCCATGACGATCGATAATGATAGACTTTAAAGTACGGCGCATATTCAAATCAGTGATGCATCGAATATCAGTGGTGGCCGTGGCCCCTTAGTGGCAAAAGTAGGAGGCGCCGCAACAGGATCTCACAGGAGGATTCGATGAGTGAAGAAACAAGAACGTGGGGAAGAGGAGAGAAGGGACACTATTAATTGACGAGGAGGACTCCCACGAGGAGAGTCCATAGTCCATAATTCTTTCTTAATGTGACGCTTTTCTCTGGCTCCTCTTGCTTCACCCTCGAGCATATCCGCGTAATCTCTTCTCCCTCGTCGTGGCCCGCCAGGCCGAGTGTTTTTCTCGTCTCTGTATACAGAACGACCGGAGAAGGAAATACGAGCGGTGTCGGTGTGGAGGCGTGGGGCAGATCGAACCCGACGATGACCAGATATTATGACCACCCCATAAAAGCTTCTCGCTCGGAGATTGAGCTTTCCCCGTTTCTCGGGCGTTTATTATTGCACGTCCGGCCACCACGAGTGGATTAAGACGAAACGAGGATCGGAAGTCGCGCGGTCCCTGTGACCCCGGGGGTGTGATCGAGGAAACAAAGGAGAGAGGGGACCTCGTATACTGATTGCTAGCGAAAGGAACACACACACGCGCCGAATACGAGGAAACCGAAACGATCGCTAGCGGGAAATATTAATCGGAAGCAGTTTATGGCTTAGGGATCGATTCCGATTCCCGATCACGGACCGATTAATATTTTAACGAGGCAGACTTGATTCAATCCTCCTCGAGGAATGAATAATTCCACAGCGAACCCGATGGAACGAGAACAATTGGGATCGTTGACGGTATCGATACTCTTCGTCGAGCTGGATTCTATCCTTAATGAGTAATTGGATAATGAATCGCACGCCGAAGTTATAATGGAAACCTTTTGTGGAGGGTGGTGATCGGAGGGGCGGGGTTGACGGTCGATTCTTCGGGAGCCCGCGAACCGTGAGGATCCATGGAATTCTTCAAAGTAGAAATTAATTGACAATTAACCGGCATTAATGCGCTGCCATCGGATTTGTGTTTCGCGCGAGTGGAACAAGTCCCGTGAGAGGCGGCGGTGGACTTTAATCGCGTCGCTCCACCCCTCGAGCGTATCGTCTGCTCGTGTAAACTCGAAGGGATAAGGGAACTCGATAAAAAGACCGTGATGCTTTCTCTACGCCGGAGGCTCAGCCGCAAGGAGTGTCGAATCGACGGTAATTCCGTCCAATTAGAACACTCCCAATTAGGAGTCAGGATCTCCGCGTCTTCTTTCTACGTTCCCTTTTTTACCCCTGCGTCCTGACTCCTCCTGCAAGGAGCGCAACAATTTCGCCTTGAAGACATCTTCGAGGAAAAACGGAAATGCTTGAACTCTGCTGGGACGTCTTCCCATTCAATTAAGAATTTGTTACGTTAATAAACGTATAATACCACCACATGCAGCCTGGTCTACATTGAATTGTAAAACACAGATGTAACACACAGTAATTTTAATTGCTATTAACAAACATTTTCAGCGGCGTATTGTCTTTTTATGTAATTTTAATTCCTCTTAAAACCGTCTTGATACCCTAACACGAGATTTAGAACGATCAACATTACGATGCATGTTTCTGATCCTTTAAAGTATCTCTTTCTTTTATATAATGCAAACTGTATTTGGAATAGTGGTATAATATAAAAATGGACTCCGTACGAAATAAGATAAAACATATAGAATGAAATATTGCTTAAATAATTTGCAAAGTTTTGAGCTACCACCACAATTCCAGATACCCAGCCTACTAATTACTGTTAGAATTGGACTCGGCGTATACTGACGGATGGTTTGTCTACATTGCGTGTTTCAGGCCGCCGAGATCGAGAAGTCAAGACTGCCGGCGCTGAATCCAGGTTTCGCAGGCGGCAACAACAACAACTCCGGTTCCACGGACAGTATTCTTTCGTTGCTGATCCCGGCGCCGTTGCGCGAGACTCTATGGACGACGGTAGCCCTGTACCTTGGATGGAGGCTGGTCTCCCGCCTTCGATAGATGTTACGGTCTCGTCCTATCGTCGTCGCCGGCGACGAAGGCGATGCCAGAACTCGAAGAATGATCATCGACGCTTGGAACGGCACCAGGCATAGCCATGACCGAGCGCCGTCACCCGGTGAACCGGCAACTGGTCCTTTCAGCCCGTCGGAGATTCCTCTTCAGGGTTACGACGCTTCTGGAAGTTCTTCCAAGATCGATGCCACGGCTAGAGAGAGTTCAATTGCAATCCACGGCTCAATTGCAGAGAGAACGACTATCCGTGCACCATCCTGCGGAGCTGCGAACAAGGTCAGCCGACCGATGAGGAGCCGGAATAGTAGGCTCCGCCTGGACGGTCCCAGTAGGACGTCCTACCGCAACAATCAACACGATCTGCATTACGATTACGTATTTTCTATGTATATGTGTATTTGACGCCTCGCGATCGAGATTGCACTTGAACCGTTTCGGTGATTGGCCCACATCGTCCAGGACCCTTCATGGAAAAACGAAGGATCCGCTAGAGACGATCGGAGCAATGAGCAATGAGCAATGAACAATGAGCAATAGACGAAGGCGGCGAGGATGGGAACTTGTCGGTTGCTCACTGATCGCGGAGTCAGAGCTACCCGAAGGCAATTACCGTTTGATGTTTCCTATATCTAGCAGTTCGATGATCAAAATGATCGCACGTTCCCGTAGCTCTGACTTGATCGACGATTGAGGAGCCGCGCGATTTCGCGATTCTCGCCGACTCGCTCCGACAGATCTCGGGGTCTCATCTACATTCACTGATTCTTGAGAGATCCCGGCCGTGATCATGATGATCCGCGCCAGACGTTGGCTCCGAGCGTTCCAGGTGCAGTCTCGCTCGTCGCGCGGCGGACATGATCGAACAGACTGTTTTTGTTCGACCGTGCCGATCGTTCGCCTTCCAGTCTCACGTCATGGTGAAGGTAAGAGGGCCGAGACGAGCTCGCCCTGCTAGTAGAACAGAATCGAGGTTCGTGACGGCGAGCGGATCGTGACACGGGTCTAGGTGAGGGTGACGGGGAGCTAAGGACGAGATCCAAAGAGGACTTAACCCAATAATCAAATGATGATCTCATTACGGATATAAAATAAAGAGGATTAAATAAAGTAGTGTGATTACGGGAACGGGACAGGCAGGCACGGGTTTATTATTTCGCTTCCGTTTTCTGTTTCCGTCTCTGTTTCGTTGGTTCTCTCTCTGTCTCTCTCTCTCTCTCTCTCTCTCTCTCTCTCTCTCTCTCTCTCTCTCTTTCTCTCTCTTTCCTCTCTGTTGTTTCGAAACACTTGTCTGTTCCGTTCCCGTCGGTAGGAAGTATATCGACGTGCTTGTAGATAACGCGGTTACCTAGCCGATACAGGCAGGACAGAACTCTATCTGGGATATAATGACAAACGTCGCCATGTCGTCTTACGAAACGGTCGGCGGTCGTCGAGCGGATGTTGGACACCGGCAGATCGGCGCGTGATTTTAGCGAAATTTGCACGGAATTGTTTGAACCGTTGAGTGTGCGTGTGTGTGTATTCTCTTTTTTCCCGTAGGAAGGAAACAATAGCGCGTCGTGACCATTTTCGGACAGAAACAGCCGTATCCGACGGGTTGATCGGCTCGACGATCGGGATCGTCGGACGTCCATGGCGACGATAGAATGTCGTCTGTATATAGAAAGTATCTCTAGAGGGAGAAGTCTCTCAGTGTATTCCAAAAAGCTAAAATGATGAAAAAGAGAACACGATGATTATTAAAGCGCGATATTGAGCAGGTAGGGGAACGAGCGAGGACACGATAACGCTAGAGGGGAGCAACATATTTGTATTTGTATAGAGGATTTAAACTAAAATAATAAAATTCAGTGATAAGTCGACGTTTATAATTAAAGTAGATAATCGATAGGCCGAGGATCGCAGCATCTTAATTGGCTAGCTGCGACTCCCGTGGACAGTTTTCGAATGATCTCCGGTAGCTTAGCTCTTAGTGGCGCCCTCGTCCACGATGGACGCCTTCTACGACACGCCGGAACCGGGCTTTTCTAACCCCTTCCTCCAGCGTGTCGGTCTCTCTCTCTCTTTCTTTCTCTCTATCTCTCTAACTCTGTCCTTCATTTCTTCCTCCCAAGACCCCTTCTCCGGTTTGCTCTTTGAATTTCGTACGGTTTCTGGTACTGCTTCTTTCATCGGTCTTCATTTCGATCATCGCCATCGCGCTCCATTACAAAATCGCTGGTTTTTTTATCTCTTCTCTCTTCGGCACATTGATCGACCATCGCCATCACGGTTCATCAACGTTTCTTCTGGTTTCATTGTTTGTCACTCGTCGATCCTTGCGAATCTGTAGTTAAACGTTTAGCGTATTCTAGGTCTCATTGTTTGTGTTCGCGATTCGGCGCCGAAATTCTCGCGCGACCGAGACGTTACTTCGTTCGTAAGTGTTCGAAGAGGAATTTTATAAATAAAGGATAGTTAACAATCCCTGTCAGGGCACGGCCGCCCAGTGTGCTCGACAGGGTAGAACCAAAATCATCACAAGGCTGTCGATACGATAGTATATTCCCGTGGACCGTTCTATTTGTCTCTCTATCTGTCACTGTACTCCCGAGTAAAGACTTCTCTGTGTTTTTATTATTATTATTATTATTATTTTAAACTATTAATAACTTCTTCTTTTGTTTTACTACGATCGCTATTATTATTATTTTTTACTTCTTTTTTTTGTTTGTTTGACTCTTTCTCTTCCACCTTTAAGGTAACAGATAAGGTTTTTCGTCACGTACTACGTCGAAGTATTCCACTGTGTAGAAAGTATAGTATTTATTTATAGCTAACAAAGAGAAACGCATATTTGTCCACCGTCTAACGAGAAAACGATTTTTCTGACGTGAGACGCGAATACTGCCATTCGTCTTTAAAGCTAAATAATCGCGCGAGGTGTGTTGTAAGTGAAGCCCTTGACCCTGTCCGAATGCTTTCCTCGAAGAGGCATGCCAACCCTTTTTCGAAAGTCAATACCGTAGGTGTCCTCGTCCGCGAGGAACGATCCCGTAGGAACAAGCGTTAGAGGTCCCATAGTTCAGGAGGGAGAAAAACAAATCTAGAACATTCGATGTTACAGGTAACAGAGTAACAAAAAGGGGAAAAGTTTACGAATCGTTTCATCGACAACGATAATCCGAACCGTTCGGCCGATGAACTATTAGATTCTTTGATGTTCTCGTAATAGTAACTTAACTATTAGGCTATTCTTTTATCGAGACACTTCAGAAATCAACGACATTTCTGGGGAGCACAAGTTCTGCGGTGAGCCAATCCTCCTATTCGTTCTGCCGATCTTCAAATTCGACTATCAGAGTAGCCCCTTATCGTTCGCCCCTCGATGTTCGGCTAATGTAAAATTCGAATCGAGATTAGGATAGTTTAAAGCAGAGTATAAATTGTATTTTAATCGTATTTCGTAAGGTTCTAGGGAAACGTCGACAATTTCAGCCTAGCGAGATTATCGCTATGGTCGTCTCGGTACAAGCCGGAACATGGTCAACTTGGCAACGCTGTCTCAGTCCGGTTTGAAGTTGTCCGCGGTATATCACCGCCGCCTCTATACATATATTACTGCGTATATGCAGTAGTTTGCGGTGTTGCCACATGTTCCAGCCGTGTTATCGCGCATCAGAATTGATCAAACCAAACCAAATTTGAATCGTTTTTACAATGGTAACTCTGAAAATTCAATGTTGCAGAAATTTGTTAGCAAATCAAACAAATTTAAGGAACTTGATTTTTGTTTAGCGGCTATGGCGACAACCATAGTCGGAACCACAGTCTCTAGTACAAGTCGGAACATGGTCAATTTGGCAACGCTGTCTCAGTCCGGTTTGAAGTGATTTGAAGTTTGTCGGCCAAGTTATATCAGGCCGTCTCTATGTGCCACTGCGCATATGCAGTAGTTTGACCAGCTGATCCGACTGATCATTGTTCATCATGTTCAACATGTTCCGGCCTGTATTAGAGCTGTGTTACAAAGTCACCGGGAAACAAAATCTGAACCGTTTCTGCAATGTTAATTCTGAAAATTAAATGTCGCAGGAATCTGTCAGCAAATCAAACAAATCTGAATCTTTTTAGCTTAATGAACATTGCATAGAATCACGCCAAGTTGAAATTGTCGGTCGTTTCGTGTGTCCCCGAGTTCTGTCGAGTTCCGCCTCCTCGTTCGACAGAAGATCCTCCGCGTGGGTTCAGCAGCAACTTGTCTCCGGCTTTCGTCACTTAGAATCTCTACTATGTTTTCGATCAAGTTTTCTTCTCTTCTCTCTGTTTACCCGAGGAGGGGGTAGACGCGAGAGCGAGCAGGATCGTCGTACAATTGTGATGTAATAAGATAGTAATTGCCATTAATCGGCGCGGCGCGGAGCCGGCCGGACTTAGGGCTCACGCGCGCGAAAGTTAAATATTATTAAAAATAGCATTCCGACCAAAGGAAAGAGGAGAGAAAAGTTTGTTAAAAGGAACGCACGCGAGCGAGCGAGCGAGAGAACGAACAAAATGTTTCTTGATCTCTTTCTTTTTCTCGTTCTCGTCTGCGCGTGACAAAGTATACAAACGAGTCAACGAAAGACAAAGGAAATATACACACGCGAAACAAAATAGAGCACCGACACAAAACAAGAACAAATTTTTGTCCCGTGTACATTGTCCTGTAGTGAGTTTCAACAAAAACGCAAAACAGAAGCTGTCCATTAGAACCGACGATAGAAGCTACAAAGATTAGTGGAACCGTAAAGAATCGCACGACATTTACGACAAACAAGAAAAAATAATACCGTGACCACTGAGAAACGCTTTTGTACATAGTCGCTTGTTGTTCGTGGGGCCGTACCATAACCTTCTACGGTTTCTATATTCCCCGCCCTGCCGCACACTTTGTTGTTTTCGTGTTCTTTTTTTTTTTAATTTTTTACGTCCGTAGTCCCCTCCGTTTTAATTCTCTCTTGTTTTTTTTTTACCACGCTTTAGAAACGGTAAAACTCAGTAGGAGCATTTTTACGTAGCGTAGTAGTCAGCCATATTTGAGAACGTATTAATTATATAAATAAACATTGATAAAAATATATTAATAATGGAAAACACCTATATATATATATAAATATATATATTTTAAAGTGGTATATTTGGATATATATTATATTATCGAAACACTATTTCGAGACGTACCGTGAGATATAAAATTATGATGGTAGTGTTGTATATCTCGAAAGGGCGAGCCTGTGGATAAAGTGAATTAGTATGACGGAGATGTTTCTCGCTTGGAGACGATGACTTTTCCATTGATGAGATTGACGAAGATCGGAGAACGGCAGCTGCGAGGCTGACACGTGAAAGAAAAAGCTATAACTGTGACTATGTGGATCGTGGGGGGCAGGCTGTGTTGCAATTTCTCATCTTTCGATCGCATCCATCCCGCTCGAGGTATCGATGGCTTTCGTTGCCATCGGCCGAGGGCTAACCAGTCAAAATACCGTCAGCAAAAAGCGGAGATAGAACAAGTTTTACCGAGATATAGATTCAGACAGAAATTCTCAATCAATCGAGTCGCAACCTTCCTGCTGGTCATCGAGAGAACCACGAAAATAGAATATCCAATGATCGTAATGGAAAGGAAAAACTAGCATTCAGTCGTAGGATCACGAATAACTAACCTAAAGCAGCCCGCCCGTCCGAGATCCCCGCGCGTCAAAGCGTCACTGTGATCTCGTAATTATTAATGAAATATCTGATTATTATAACGAATAATCGTATTGAATATTATAATGTATCCCCCCCCCCCGTGACCCCCCTTCCAGTCTCCAGTCCCTCTCCTGCACCCTTTTCCGAATGACCTTTCTCCTCGGAGAGTAAGAGAGAGAAAAAGACCCTGGCAGACGCAGCACGTTCGTTTCTCGCATCGGAATCGAGCGTCCTGAATCTCTCGATTTTTTCTTTTCTCCGCACCGTCTCATTTCATCTCGAGTCCATCCTCCCTCTGCTCCCTAACTTCCTTTTGTTTTCTTGTCCCCTCCCTTTCCTCATCACCCAAGAAAACGAACCATTTAGCTCGTAATCGTATATTAAGTATATTGTAACGGAACTTTCGAATGATCTCCCAGAGGTGTGCGCGTTCAGCGAGAGTTGCTCGATCAATGACCTCTGTTTCTCTCTCTCCGTGTTTCTCTTACTTTTTGTTTTTTCTCCAACCTCCACCTCCTCCTTCTCCCCTTCTTCCTCTACTCCCTCTTCTTCTTCTTCTTGCTCGTCTTCTTCTCTCCCCTGGTCCTTCTTCTTCGTTTTTCACCGTCCCCCTGCCCTTGAACTCGTTCAGGTCGAGAAACAGACGACATTGGCGCATGCTCGCTCGCTCGCGATCGCACCCTCGATCTTATTTTTCTTCGTTTTCTATTTTTCTGATTTTTTCTTCATTTTTTGGTGTCTCCTTTCTCGAGGAAGAAAGTGTGACTCGAACGTCGAAGAAAAGGAAAGCGATGTCACCGTTCGACGCGGATAAAAGCTACGTTCCCAGCGAACGATCTACGGCATAGATCTGCAATCTGCGTTAGATTCGACGAGGATCGAATGTCGCGCGACACTTCGTCGATATCGGTTTCATTCGTCATTATTATTTCTACTATATTGCTAAATCGCGTCGAAAACTGCAATCGAGGTTCTCGACAAACCACCCCCTCTAACGATCGACTAGTCTTTATCGGACCAATCACTGAGATTTTTATATCGTTTCCTCTTCCTTC
Organism: Lasioglossum marginatum; assembly: GCA_028455795.1. Taxonomy (NCBI): domain Eukaryota; kingdom Metazoa; phylum Arthropoda; class Insecta; order Hymenoptera; family Halictidae; genus Lasioglossum; species Lasioglossum marginatum. Next base: position 4,216,033 of record CM052272.1, read on the forward strand.
ATTTTGTATTTGTTTGTTCTTGATACTTTCTCTGGCATCGACGTTCCTTTTGTCCCGGAACTCTCGATTTCTCTTTTGTTCCCGCGTGCATCGAATTCGTTTGACGCTCTTCACCGTCGCACACGTCCACTCTCGTTCATTTCCACGTTCGCGAGAACAAATCGCACTAGACAAATAAATATTCAGATGGGATACGCAGCGTTCTTCTTTTTCCGCAAAGAGAAAGATAGTTAAGATAATTTTTCGTCGCGAGGACGCTTCGGCTTCGAGCGATGCGACGTCGGGCTCGACTGCGTTATTTTTTATACATTCTTTTTTTACCCACCCAGTACGATTTTTCTATCGAACGATCGAATTAACATAGCCACACACCGTAGACGATAATCTTGATCTTTCCGACAGTATTTAAACCGGGGCTGGTCGCTTTGAGATTGACCTTCATCGTGGCCCCGGTTCAAATAACTGTATATGAAGAGAAACGAATGTATTTGTATGTATTTAACGAAAAGAGGGAAAGGATGGAGAAAAAAAAACGTGCATAAAAAATCTGATAACACATTCTACACACACACATGCCTATTCTACACTTTGTACACGTACACGCGATACGAGGATACAACACATGAATGTTATTGTCGACGTATAATTGACGTATAAATAACGCGTAAGATCTAACGGCAGAGGATAACTAAGGAAAATAACGAATAAATAAATAAATATGAAATATAGGGAGAGGTGTTATTTGCTCAGACTGTCTAAGTTTTGCCATAGGAAAACGAGAAAGGGAAGGAAATGCGAAGGAGAAATATTGTATCGACTGTTCGCGCGTTTTTTATCTGAATGTGTACTGCTGGTCGTGCGTCTAGAGTAACGTTTTTTAAGGAACTGCGATGTTTTTATCCGTCGTTCCAGCCACTGTATTCCAGGTGCCAACCGGTTGCAAAAAGCCACAAGAATCTCGTTCGTCCGAGCGGAGTGCGTCGCGTCGCGAGCCGAATTCGCGACCGACGGTCTTTCGTTTCGATACTCCGTTTTCGATCTCTCGGCGTGACTCTATCGGCGCTTCTAATATTTATTTTACCGGCCTACAATCCGTTTATTTATCGTGTAACTTGTGTTCGAAATAAACAGAGAACAGACAAAATCGAAAACAGTACCTCGACACTTACTTCAATACAGGCTCTCCCAAAAATGTACTTCCTTCAAAGAACTGATTCCTGAACGAAAAATTTCCTTAATGAAAAACACGGACCAATCAAAGCGCGATCACTGGCCGCTCGCGCTGAGCCAGGCGTTGGCATTGGCCGAGTTGGAATTTGTTCTCTGTAGCCGTGCGCTGATTGGTCCGTGTTTTTCGTCAGTAACTCGAGAAAAGAGCCGCGGAGAACATTTTCGCAAAGGGAAAGGTTACTTGAAACCACCTCAGGAATCAGCCCTTGCAAGGAAATACTTTCTTGGGATACCCTGTATAACACTTTGCATTTTTAGTATTTCGGTAACAGTCGACGAGTCACGTGCGAGAGACCGCATCCGCCTGTTAATATTCGACTGTGTGTAACCGTCTTTGATGTGCTCCACTTAACAAAAGTAAGACACGATGTTCGTAGTCCGTAAACTTGCATATTAAGCCGCTAAAAATCGAAGAAAAGCAAGAAAAAAAACGTATATAAGAAGTAACGTTACCTATAGCCAAATGTCCCGTGGACCATATAGACCGCCGCGATCTGTTCGTAACGATTAATTGCGAGAGAGAAAGAGAGATATAGAGAGAGTGAGAGAGAGAGAGCGAGAGCGAGCGGATACGAATCCACTCGTGTGTGTGTATGCGGAGAGTGCGTGGGCGTCGAGAGAATTGCAGAGAGAGAGAGAGAGAGAGAGAGACGAAGGGAGGAATCGAACACACGATACTAGAGTTCGAGAAATCTCGCAAAACGAAACTAGGGGAAAAAAGAGCAATTTGACTAGTGGAAAGTGAAAAGGAACTAACAGATAAAGAGGCGAAAGAGAGGACAAAGAAAGGGGGTGTGACGTCTCTCAAGCCGTTTGTAAAGCTCGCAGCCAACTTGTGATAGAGCCTGGACTCGTAGCAAAAGAAGAAGAAGAAGAAAAAGAAAAAGTAAACTTTGTTCACGCTTGTTTTTCTTTCCGTTTTTTTCTGCTCACGGAAAAGTTAGCGAAAATAGACGTAACGCAGAGAGGGTTAGCGACGTATCGCAGAAAGAAACACGGACGAAAAATAAAAGGGAACGAAAACAGCACAGCAAACGAAAGAAACAGAGAGAAATATATATGTAGGACAACCTGTCGCGGTGTTATGCTTAAATAGAGGCGTTGTTGTTAGCGACGCGGAACGAACGAGCAACAAATGTGTGTATAGGATAAATATATATATATATATATTTTGAAATGAAAATTTCGTCCAGCTGACCAATCCAAAGAAGCGACCAAATAAACGTGGTGGGAAACGAGATATGCGAGCCGTTGCACAACGCTTGAGGTGCTTTTAAACGATTTTTCTACTTGTAAACGTGTGCGCGCGTGAGGACTTCTTTCTCTCTTTCCTTTTTATTTTGTTTTCTCGTCGCGTTGTTCGCTTTTCGACGATAGTTCCGATGCGAGAGAGTGATTGGACAGAAGATGTACGGCGGTCACGTGATATGTTATTTACAAGCGTATTGTATCTGTATTATGTAACAGCCCCCCCTTAGGATCATATCTTAAGCGAGAATTACGCGGTACCGTTAATTTATTTTCCTTTTTTGTTTTCTTTTCTTCTTTTTTTTTTGTTCATCTCTCACCCTCTATTCTCCGACGCTCTTGATTTCTTTCTCGATGCGTTCGTCCCTCTCTTTCTTCGAAATCGTGATCTCCTTCCGGTTCTCTTCCTTGTCTTTCGTTTTTTTCTCTCTCTCTCTCACTCTCTCTCACTCTCGAATCTTCTCGATCTAAGCGGCAGTTTCGAGAAGAAAGGATCGTCGAGAGGAAGATTCCGGGAAGAAAAACGAATAATTCCTTTCGATTTCTCTCGGGTCAACTCGCTCCCTCCCATTCTTCCGCGTTTCTCCTCCCCCGACTTCGCTTTCCTTCCTTCGAATTTCCGTCGAGGTTCTTTACTTCTAAACGAACGTACGGCCGCAAATCCGCGCGTTGCTCATTCGCCCCTCGGCGAATCTCCGTCTCTTCGATCAATTTGAGCGCAAATCGATGTCAAACGAACGAAAACGCCAAGGGCGACGCGCGAAACGGGGTGCCCGATCATACGATGCTGTGTTATTTAAGTCACTACAGACCATACGTTATTGATTACTTTTGATTTTAGTTTATGACAATTTTTTTATGTTATTAATTTTATTGAGTACGATTTTAAGTGCTACGCGAATGTGTATTATTATTATTATTATCTATTATCTATTATATAATTGAATTATTATCGGATTATTATTATTATTAATATTATTATTATTATTATATAATCTTAACATTCTGTAATTATTATCACTCTCCATGGTCGATTACTTTTACGAATTGTTCTCGCGTCCGCTGCCCGACCGCCGGTCGACGCCGCGCCTCGAAGTCGTCGCGGCGCCCTTTCCCACCGCCATTTTTCTTTATGTTTCTCTCTCTCTTAATTTTTTTCACGTTTGTAATTGTTTCCTCTTCTTGTTTCGCTGTTTCTCGCGTACGAGTCTCTCTTTCTCTCTCTCTTTTCATCGGGATCGGCGCACCGACACTCTTCGTAAGGCGTAGCGTCGACCATCGGGAGTTCGCAAAGGGACGGGGGCATCTCTCGCTACCCGCATGTCTTTCATTGTACAGATTTTTTCACTTTTATATAGTTATCGATATATCGTAACGTTATGCAACGTCGATTGCGGCGGTATCATTATGTGTCGCCGTACCATAATTGTACTTGATTTTTTTTATTGAATAAATGTGGAACACGCCGAAAGTATAATGGACGTTCGGGTGATTCTTCGAGCGCAGTTCGGTTTTCTATTTACCCATCTGTACTAATCCTCCACATCCTAATTGTTAAGTCGTTCGGAAAACCATTTCGTTTTTCGTGTACAGATGTATAAAAATAGCTGAATAATTTTCTTTTAAATAATAATTTCAGAAGATGTTACAGTGTATTGATTCTAAAAATTTCTTAAATTATAAAAGATATTGCTGTCGCGTTTAAACAATTTATTGAGGAATTCTCAAGAATTGTATGCACAAAAGCTGAATAAATTGTTTTAAATAATAATTTCAGGAAAAGCTGTTGCAGTATATTGATTCTAAAAATTTAAACAATTTATCGACGAATTCTCGGCTGTTGGCCTTCTATGTTTAAAATGCTATTAAAAAATTGACGGTAAGTAAAGTGTTAAGTACCTGTTCTATTATATGAGCTCCCATGTTTTCATGTTCAGATCGAATAATTGAGTACACTTCGTTCTATTTGATTCATCGAAGAATCTTGACACATAAATATTAAAGGAAACAAATGAGAATTAATAATCGAATAAAAATACTGTTGAATGTTACCGTATTATATAGTTAAAGGTATCAGTGTTAATGAACTTGCTTCGCGAGATAAGACTTTCACAAATAAATCATTTCTTTTGATGGTCGGTATGAATGTAGTCTGACGTTTTCAACAACAACAGAAAAGTGAGTAATGAAGGTTAAAAATAGATTAAACGTAACATATTAAATCCTGAAACGATATGAATGATTAAGATTCCATCTTCGTCCGATAGAAAGAATGCATGTCCAATTGTGTAAAGAGTTCAAGAAACACATCTTGCATCATCGTATTCATCATACAACGCACGAAGATACATATGTATCCAGTCACTTTTGAATCAAGCATGATTCTACGTCGAAAACTGATGAATGAAATTTGCAAACCATTACTATTGCAGAAGTTTGAGCAATCTTCATTGATACGATGCTGACTGATTTTTCAAGGTAATAATTTATAGAGTGCAGTAGGACCTCGATTAACCGGCTTGATCGGAAGACAAACAGCCCGGATAAATTAAGGCCCGATGGATAATCGGGACCCGAGGAAATAATTAAAATGGACATTATATTCCAAAATAAAAAATCTTTTTATTTTTGAAAATTCATTTCCCTTCATATAATATAATCATATTTAAACACATATTTGTTTATAATTAGGATCCGGTTAATCGAGGTCCTACTGTATGTATTACGTTTTCCTTGTGCACTTACAAGTATCACTTTCGCCAATCGTATCCTGAAATTACAATGTATTTACATATTATTTCTATCGAATACGCAATTGATGTAATTTATATAATTGATAGAAATCCCTTTTTATCTTTGATTACCTGTAACTATGTTGAACATTCTATCTTAATGGGCCCTTAGTTTCAAATTGGTACAAAGATAAAAAGTCTATGTAGATTAAATGGTCCAATTTAGAAACTGTTTCATTGAAAATGCAAGACCGAGTTGAGATGGGATAGAATTCAAATAAAAATACCTACATTATTTATAAATAACAAAACGGTGTACAGTGCATGCTACGTTTCAAGAAAACGAATACGAGGATTAATGGTACTTGTTATTAGTAATACTATTTTCATATTTGAACGTTTCATTGAATCTGTATATTTGAAATCAACTGACAATATTCTTAACCTCCACTTTGCGTACAAACTCTTAAGATTGCTATGTATGATATGTTGCACATATAATTTCGAAAATCTTTAAGTTTAAATTATTAGATTTACTATTTTTTATTTATACACACGCACAGATTCTTTTTTATTGAATTATATTTTTTAGTCTTCTCCTACCCACCGTCATGAAAATCGATAAATTTTCACAAGTACGTTAGGTGAAATGCTCTAAGTGTGGACAAGCCAAAAGTGATGCCTAAATCTGAACAATTGAATTTTTATAGTAAAACCAATAATTAAGAGATAAAATAATTGTTTTATATATTCTGAGGCCTCGGCTACAAGTACAGTGGCCGGAATTAATATTCGGACGGTCTAAAAAAGGCGATAACTTTTTTAATTTGTACGTTTACTACAGGATGTGAAAAGAAATTTTTTCAAAAATTGCAATAGATCGGAATTGTAGAAAAAATACTAAAAGTTGCATTTTACAATTTTTTTATGTGGGCCTATATTGAAAATTTAAAAAACACGTTTTGTAGATCTATGTGAATTTAAAATTTGAATTTTAATTTGACACAGTTTTCCCGAAATAAGTTATACTGTTCTGTTATTTGTAGGTAAATTTGTCCGAAACTTGGTGACTTTTATTTCTTTAATGCGGAACATATAACCGCAAAAACCAAAGATGTAAATGAAATCAATTTGAATGAAAAAACATCGAAAAGAAACTGTTTGATTTGTTATTTTATCGATTTTTTTTATCACTGTGTCAATTTGACATCGAAGGACAGATTCAGTTCGCGAAATGAGGGACGGACGAGGGTTAAAAAATTATTTTAATTAATTAATTATTTATTTGTTTAATGTTGCTTCAACGTCAAAGGTCATTAGCAACACGGTATATTTTCTTACAATATTTTATACATATTTGTATCCTTGATATACTGGGCAAGACCAACGCAGTCAAAAGTTTTTCTATACATGTTGCACGGTTAGCGTTAGAATTTATGCACACAGAATGAAGGTTAAACAAGTCGATAGTGGAGGTTAAGCATTCCACCCTATAAGACCTCGACGATCGACGAAAATTCACCGCACTTGACATCTAGAACCTCGTGCTCTAGATCTTTATGCACTATCGCGTCATTAAACTCGAGCTGTACTCGTAATTCCGATAAAATCGGAGGTTTCTGTTCGGAGACATTGAAAATCTAAATCATGATCTGCGACGAACTAGTTCTGCCGTTTTATCGGAACTGGGAAGCTTACGGAACATATCGCAAAGTGTGTTCGATGACGACCAGTCTTCTCTGCCGCGCTGAAAACCACCGTTCGAAAACCGGAAGCGGTCGATCTCGAAGAATACGATCGCCATGGAAGAAGACTGTGCACGGTCACGTCGGTCAGGATGATTGACGGTCACCTATTAATTTATTTCCATAATCTTTGACCGCGTCTGATCGCTTGGCGGTTCAGTTAATCTGTATCGATCAGCTCGGAGTGGTTCCGGTGTTTAGAATCGGCCTAATGGGTTTCCTGAGACGTGCCATCTGCGAAGCTCATTACTATGGGATGCGACCGCAAACCAATCAACCCCCGATGCTTGTCTGACACGACGCCCACCTCGGGTCTCGTGGCGGCCGTAAGACGCTGTCGCGTGCTCGGGTCATAGATTAGACGCTGGCAATCGGTCTGCAACAAACGTCCACTGTGTCATACCGCGATAATAAGAACGAATTGTCGTAGCTGGCACGCAGCACCGCGTCGCGTCGGTAGCCAACGAGAATAACCGAGCGACAGAAATAGTACCGTCAATCACGAAAGTTTATTCACACCTCGTAAGGTTGACATTTATTATAACAAGAACAATGTACAGGCTGTATAAAAAGTAATGATCATCTATCCCAGGACTGAATCTCTACCATTGGATCACTTGTAAAAGAAACTTGCTGCAAGATAGATTAGGGGACAGTTGCCAGAATCGTACTACCTGAGGTATAATAGATGGAAGCTTATGTTATTTTGTTGTTTTTCATTCTTTAATAAGCATCTTTTAATGTTTAATAAGTAATTTAATTATTTATAATATAATTTATAATATAATATAATTATAAAATTAATTTAATAATCTGACTTTAATGCGATCAAGGCTGATCGATTGAAACAAAAGAAATCGTTTCCAAGGAGATTGATCTTTCGAAAATCATGTGTGTTCCGTCGCGTACCCCTTCTTCATATTATTGCTGTGACCACAAAGGCCCGATTACTGCCGATATACCTGAGAAGGACGTTATAGCAAGCAAAAAACGCATGCGGATTGGCTCCGAACTAGCTGATTGTTTTACAACCACCGCGCTCCGACAACTTCAACTCTCTGAATCACCACTCGAGTGTTAAAGATTAAACAATCACGGTTGTAAAATTTTCAGTTGAAAACGAATCGATAAGAAACACAATAAAACTTTTTAGAAAATATTTTTGGCCTTTGCTTTGCACAGCTACACTGAACCCAACTTGTTGCCTCGAATGCTCATGAAAAGTTTGTTTATAAACAGAAATAAAGTTGACAAGCATGACATTGGTGTTTTCAAGTGCATTAACTCTTTAAGTCATGGCGTTCTTATGTAAGGACATAAAAAGAATCATAATTTAATTCAAAGAACTGCTTAGCAAAGTCACGATTTTTTTCCAGGAAAAAATAATTCGTGATCGAAAGGGTCAACGTGGAAAAAAGCACTGTACCAACTTATACGGTGTCCGAACCTCTTTACGACAGTCCCTTATTCTTTAAATATCAGAAACGTGAAAAACATTAAAAAATTCGATTTTGTCAAATATCTAGGTCGAACCTTCCCCTGGAGAAAGAGAATGAAGAGTTGTATAGGCATTTGTTGACGAAGTTGATGTTTGACGATCTGATCTCTTCTAATATCAAGTGCACCACGAGAACGATCAGAAATGCCGAAATATATTTCTCGAGGTCCAGGTAACGACAGAACCTTCGTCCATCAGTTGCCGTTCACGGTAACTATAAAAGTGGATGGAAGGTATCGACGAGCTGGGGCGTGGGTGGGTGGCGGATGTCGACGAGAATGACGAGTAGAAACGAGAAGGGTCCGCGGCCGGTTAAACCAAGTGCACATGTCGCCAAAGCGCGCGTGTCACCGCGCTCCGCTATGGTATATCTGGCGTGCATCCATATGCAGATCCCCATTGATATGACAACATTTACATACTGCATATTCGCTCTGGGCCATATACTCGCTCGCCAATTCCCCATTGTTGGCTTTCGGCCACCAGTGCGTTTGATTGACATTATTGGTCGCGCCGCTGACACCAGATTACATTTCTATTTGCATACATTCGCGGACCAGTTTGATCCCGCGCGATCAGTCCCTGCACTCTTCCCCTTCTTCGACCGAACTGTTGTTTTTTTTTTTGGTGGGGTCTACCACCCTCGGGAACGACGATTTCCGGGTTGGCTCGGTCTTTTCACCAGTTGGGACTGTCGGGAGGACATTAGGTGGCTATATTTCGATTGATTCATTTTATTGACCGGAACAATCCACTGTAATTTTCGGAATAACCATTATTTTCACTTATCGATACGACGGTCAACGTACAGATACCCAAGGACTATGTAGTTTAGACACGGTAAGTCGGAACAATTCATGAAAATTAATATTAACCCTTAGCACTCGAATGGTGACTCTGAGAGGCGCCACTAAAAATTGCTGTACCATTATTCAAAATATTGTTCACATGATGATTGTATTGTATGTATTGTATGAGATTAATTTCATATCCATAAAATTTCAAAACTCGTAGGGAATGGAAATATTCTAGGTCGGAAAAAATGTTTAATTTTTGCTCAAAATTTTGCTTAAAATAGCTCCGAGTGCAAAGGGGTAATAACAGGAATTTTAGCATTACAGTTTTCGTTCGATATAAGACGACGAAATTCAAAGAAATTCAGTCCTGAGAATCCATCAAAGAAAATTTGTTTTATTAGAACCAATGTACTCTATGATCACTAGACTGCGGATCTTTATGCAAAATAAAAAATGTTTGCATTGTTTGCAAGACACAGGTGTCAAATAAAAAATTTTTCCATGTTTTAATTATATTATTAAACTGAAGTCCTTATACACTGTTGAATACACTGATGTCCTTAAATCCTTTTTAATATGAACACTGCTTTAAATTGTGCGTTGCCATTTTTATCAAAAATGCATAAAATCCGCGGTCTAATGATCACCTATCAAAAGATTAATAACCAGAGTCAATAGATTAAGACTTGTCTCTCCACTCTAGCTATTCCTCCACGCTTCCGCCACGGCATGGTCACGTGACGCGTTCCGTCTCTGTCTTGCATATGCCACAATGTCACCTGACTAATCCGGTACTGGCAGTGAGAAGGTAAGTTTTTCCCCTGAATTCGAGTCAATTCAGCTGATCTGACGATTCTAATAATAACACAAGTTTGCTGACCACAAACATTAATAGATGTTTACAATTTATATGGTGCAATTTATATATACCGGATTCTTGTCATCCGCAACTTTCAACTGATCTCCTTAGCTGTCACTCAGAGAGTCACCACTCAAAATTGCTGTACCATTATTCAAAATATTGTTTACATTATTAAATATGTTGGTATCTAATCAATATATTACTAAACATTTAGATATTGTATGAGGTATTATAGTAATTTCTGGAGGTGTGCGAGATCCCGGGAATTCCCGAAATCCGATGCTTAGGATGGGATGGGAAGACGCGTATCAGGTCGGGACGGGATTCCGAAAATGTTCGGGTTTCCCAAGAATATTCCCGATTCCCGGGGGTGTTCGAGATTCCCGTGAATTTTTTCGGGATTTCTGATACTGTACGGAATGTTTTAATATTGTTTTTTAGTCTGTATCTATGCTACAAGAGTCTCTTATATAATTTTCTTTATCGGAATATCGTGTAAAGTGAAGTTACATAAAAAAACATAACATAAAAATTTACAAGTTTGCAACATAAAAAAGTTGTAAAATGCAACTATTAGTATTTTTTCTACAACCCCGATCAATTGCTATTTTTGAAAAAAAAAATTTTCACATCCTGTAGTAAACTAATTGCTCTAGCTTCCCAAAAATGTTCAAATCGTATAGTACAATATTAAAAATGTTATCGTCTTTTTTGAGCGTCCGAATATTTTTCCGAGTCACTGTATATCTTACTTTTTGGTATATTAATTTCGACTAATGTTATAAATTATCAAGTTAAATAAAACTTGATGTTTTATTTAGATAAATCTAAAACTATGGTGATATTCAAGAGAACAAAACACGTTTCCGAATCCCAGCATTTAGAGAAATCCCGAACATTTTCGGGAAACCCGAACATTTTTAGGAATCCCGAAAGTTTCAAGATCCCGTCCCGATCCCGAACATCGTTCCCGTTCCCGTCCCGACCCGGTCTCGCACACCTCTACTAATTTCATATCTACAAAATTTTGAAAATCATGGGAAGTGGCAACATTCTAGGTCGGAAGAAATGTTTAATTTTCAAAATTAAAATATCTCCGAGTGTCAAAGGCTTAAATGTTAAAAAATACAGCTACTGTCCGGCTTTGGGTGCCGTCCGACGTTAGGGGATCTCCCCCTGCAAACTTACTCCCGCGTTCCATCAGAAATTGCCATCCGCAGCAACGGATCGTCTCCGATCCCCCCGCCGTAGCCATCATGATCATCATCATTATCATCATCATCATCATCTGCCTTCTGGTTATTAATATAACCGTGCGGGCGTGCACGGGGTTTTAAATCGCGGTTCTAATAGACGGTGTAAATGGAACACGCAATAACGTGTAATCCTGCACGGTGGAGCGATCGGAGCGCGTGTCGCCGCACTGGTCTCGCGCGCGCGGAATATCCATCCGCGAAATGAAGCGGGATCCCTGCGGCCGCGGTTTCTTTCGCGGCGAGGAGCGAGGACAGAGGACAGGGGGACGGCGAAGGAAACAATGAGCGAGCGTGCGGGAAATTAGGGGCGCGTGGCGGGCGTTAGCGGCCTCGGTTAGCCCTTTATCGGTGACCCTCTGGCCCGTGAATTATGGACGCACGCCCGGCATTGTCCGCGAGGCCGCGGTCGACGCGACGATGCGGCGACGCGGATATTAAATGGGGAAAGCGAGACTAGTCCGCGAATTGCGGAGGCCAGCCAGCCGGAAAATGAGCCATGCTCGGTTCGACGGCTCGGAATTTAAGAATGGGCCCGGTTCCCGTTAATTGTTCCTCGACCGGGGTTCCGGGTTATGTGGACGCGCTCGCTCGCCCACTCGCGAGAACATCGCATGGCTCAGTGACTCGCGTGGGAGATACGCTTTTTGTTATCCGATCGGGTCTCGTTCCGCGTGTTTGCGGTGTCGTTCCTTTATTTTTCTATTGTTAGACGACGCTATCCATAAAGCCGAGCGAGGGCTCAATTGAATCGCGCCATTCCGAAATATGCGAACTGCGGTCAACGCAGGGAACACCGTGCTAATCGATGTATAATTTGCCCCGTCTACCTTCACGATCATTTGCCGCACCGTGTGAATTTCGCGAGCACTGTACTTATACTAACTCTGACCACAATTATTCGAACAAACAACTCGATCGTCTACTATTATTGTTATTATTATTCGTATTTCCAACGTGGAAAATATGATTCTTTTACCTAAGTTCTATTACCGAGACAGGCAGGTGCAATGGGAAAATTCATCATGTACAGGCGGGTGAGTCAATAAAAATGACCACGTAAAATAACTCATTACAGTAAACGCCCCTTTACTGTCCGAGTTCGTAGGCACGATCACTGTTCAGTGCCTATCCACTCCACTGCTCTTCTGTCCTTCTCTATGTTCGGCTCTCTATTGAAGTCTCATTCGGCGCGGTAGACATAAATCGCAGTCATAAATCAACAATAGTGTCTGGGTACGATCACTGTCCGTGCAAAACACGGCTGTTGGACAGTAATGGGTGTTTACTGTATTGGCTTCATCAAGAAAGGTTTGAAATGAAATGTATTGTATCTGAAAGGGCTCATTAGAAAAACAGTTCGATTTTTGAAAGCCTAATTTTTTCCGAGATATCAACGGTGACATTGAGTTTTTCCTTGAGTTTGTAGCCCTTAAAGAGACAAATTCAACGACTTATAACAAAGCATGGTATGAGGCATGGTATGAGGTATTATACCAATTTCGTATCCATAAAATTTGAAAAATCATAGGGAATGAAAATATTCTAGGTCGGAAGAAATTTTTAATTTTCAAGTTAAAATTGCTCCGAGAGTGCAAAGGGTTAATATATAATAATATAATGACGGTTTCAAATATTTTATCTATCTCAGATATCATTTGAGATTGCCGAGTAGTACCCGGGTACCTGGGTAATTTTGTATACTCCGGTACTTCATGAGTACCATGAAGAGTATGAATTATTTTTCAATTTTGTTGCCAACAGCTCCCTACTATTTTAAGTGTTTCATATGAAATTTACTTGAAAGGGCAGTTCCTTGACTGCAACTTATTTTAAACAATTTTGTTTACTAATCATATTAAATATAGCTCCCAAACTTTGTTGTAATTTATATTTATGGAACTTATATTGGCTTATATGTATTTATATTTGTTTTTAACTAAAAAATAAGAAATTATATAAATAAAGGAAGAACCAAATACATATAAAAACCGGTGTCATTTACATTTTTCATTCTCTGATGTCGAGTCACAGTCGACAAAGTAGTGCAAAGGGTGAATAGATGTTAGTACAACCTCTTTTTCATTACACGTTCGACGGCAAGGGTATAAAGATTTTGTTCATAACACAGATGATCGTTTGGGAAGCCGGGCCGTGATCGTAAAAAGATACTGCGATGAAATTGTGCCATTCCTGAAATTTTCAAACGATCCTGTAAGTCCGTCTGAGTCAGCGGGACTCTTCAGCTGGATTTCTGTGGAAAACCCGGCCGCGTACCGAGAAAGTCGACTACTTTATCGGAGCTTTTCCGATAAATCGAGCGGACGCAGCGGCACACTTCGCTGCACCGTTGTTTGCGATGTTGAGGATACACACGTGTACTCGCTCGAAGAATCGCGTGACTCATGACGCGGCCTTATCGCGTTCACGGAAGCCATTTGCGCGTTCCTTCGCGCTTGTCAATCCGATCGGTCTTTTTATCTATCTTCCATTTTTAATAACAGCTTGTTAAAGTTTGATTTCCTTCCCACACATTTCTCTTGGCCATTTGTCTTTCTTTTTAACGAACGTTACGTTCACAATTTACATTGGTTAAACCGTGCATTACAGAAACCTGGCAATGGCAGGCAGCGGCGCAATTGATATCCGTAACAAAAGAAGGGGAGATCAAAGTTTGTTCGCGATCTAAAGGTACCTTTTATCGTAGATATTACTCACTATATTTTAATGGTACGGCACGTTCGAAACGTTGAGTCATTGTTCGATTCGCCGGCAACGTGACCAAGTTTCCTAGTTCCCGAGCGACGACGCAGAACGATTCCACCTGACGTCCGCGGGAAATTTGTAACGATTCGTAGCGCCAAGTGTACTGTAAACGGCGACCACGATAAACCTACGATTTACTGTTCCTTCGAACGTGCGCATCGGCGTTGAGCGTGCTCTCTAAACAATAGAAAAGTCACGTTCCTCGCGAGGAAACGGTAACAATCCCTGTGAGTAAGCAATACTCACATATCTTGCGTCACAATCGAGAAAAAAAACTCACTAAAACGTATGACTCGCGGAAACGACAACTTGTACCTTCCCTTGGCATTGGGGGAAGATCTAACACCGCAGTATTTTCGCTGTGAGCAAACCAGCTTCGTGATCACGTTGCAATTGTGAATTTTAACCCTCTATTCCATTCCGTTCCCAATTGGGGACTTAAGTTTCTAATGTTCTATAGTAAATTAAGTAGACAATGATGAAGGTTCTGAGCATGGTGGTTCCAAGTGGGAACAGTGCGATTGTACTCCAATTGCAATTACGAATCACATTGTAATTTAATTGAATGAAGACCTGAATTATAAATTACAATATGACTGAATTACATTGTAATTCAATTACTTTGTAATTATAATTCCTTGAGTAATTCAATTGTAATTCCGCACAACTCTGTGTGCAGGTATGTTACATTTGGTCTGATTGACTTTCTTCCCCTAAATCGGGTGATAGACAGTCAGTTTTGTTTGTAACATATTAATACATTCCGTCCTATCCTTCTTTCAAAATTTTATCCGCAGCACCGAATATTTTATTGCCATAAGAAAACAAAAGAATTATTTGTAATAACCACCTTGAAACCGGAACTAAGAAAATCAAGGCCTGCCCAGCGAGTTAAATAATTAATAAATAACTGATATGTTTTGAAGCACTTGAACTGTAGGTTCTAGAAATCAGACCATACCGACCGAGTTAAATAATTGATAAATAACATTGACATGTTTTGAAGCTCTAGAACTGTAGTTTCTAGAACTTTCTAGAAGAAATAGAATGATTAAAAGCTGCCTATCAACATTAAGCGTACACACGTACAAGTATGTAACTGTAATATCCCGCAATGTGTTGGAAAATATGTTTATTTTTTTATGAAGTTTCGGAGGTTCGCGTTGAAGAAAATGTTTAGTTATTACTGTTTACACTCGTGCAGAAACAACTTATTATGTGAATTTTGACCAAAATGATTAATCAACGCACTATTCGTTGATGGTAAAAAAAGAACTACAAAATGTAGGTGACAATCTTGAATCTGAAGAACGTGAATGAAGAAACTTAAAATTTATTGTCAGTTATGTTGATTGCACAATGCTCTGCTTACTTCTATCAATAAATCTATTTTGATAAGAGTTGCGTTTGTTTAACGTTATCGTTCAAAAGCGAACATTTCATATGTAACAACCTAAAAAGAAATATCAAGGGTCGTATGCGTAATTTCATTGAGGAGATAGGTACTGCTTCGAGAATTTTTCCAATTAAGAATGAGGAAATTTCGAGGCTGTATATCTGCACCTAAAAAGCAAGTCTGAAAGTATTTAGAATCTCCTCCTAGATTGTAGTTTCTTTCCGCTATGAATTTCCAACTTTGCTTCTGCCGTCCGTGGAATAGGTTTGTCATCTGCTCACTTTGAGGAAGGGCAAGAGACTATCAAAGCGAGAGGTGACGCGACGTGGGAGCGCACCTCTGGCAGCGTTGAAAAATTCACGTGACACAAACGACGTAAGCGAGTCGTCCCTGTTGGGCCGTCGCACTTTTTCGCAACCCGTAACGACAACCTGTCCCGGCGGCAGCTGATTTACCGCGCGCCGAGAGAAATGAATCACATTATCGGTCGACCGGCCGGCTGCCGCGACGATAGTCGTCGCGAGGGAGCAGAGGACAGCGAAAAAAGCGATAAAGCCACGGCGACAGGCAGTCTAGCGCGATACCGAGTGCGAACACAAGCATACGCCGAGCGGAGATAGGGTAAGCGGTTTGCATGTCTTTCGGTTCTCGGTTAGCGCGCGCGAGCTCGAGCCCGTGCCTGAGCCCGAGCGCGTGCCGCCGCGCCACTTCGCGCCACGCCGGCGTACCACCACACCACACCGCACCGCTCGCGCTCTGAAACCGTGTTACACCTGTGTGCCCTGCTCTCGAAACGTTCACTCGGCCACTTGGTGTCGAGCGGGGCTCTCCTCCGTCCGGCTTTCCTCTCGATCGAGTGCTTCTGCCGGTAAAATGTGCCGACCATCAAACGAGTTCGATGTATCGACGTTTGCGAGCTGGGGGAAGATTTATGGCAGCTCGGCGAACCGATACCGCCCGAACAAACTGCACCAATCAAAACCTGTGGCCTATGGGGCACCATGATTTCAAGATTCTTTTCTTTCTTTTTCACCTTTTTGCACTATTTGTGGAATTTTTGATTTCCGATAGTGTTGATTGAGATTTCTCTAAGCGTTATCTATCACGTTTATTTATTGATTATTAATTTAATTCTCGTTGATCGAACAGAGTAGTCGAACTATACCTATTTATGAGTCCAAGGTCATTTGAAGGTCATAGTGTACCACATCATTGAACTCGTCTTCACATCAGCCATAACATGAAGTTAAAAATATATAGTACTATTTAAAAATTTCTTTGTCACCTTCTCGTATTATCTATAGAATTTTTGTTTTACGATAGTGTTGATTGAGATTTCTAACATTTTCTTCTATCTTCAAGTCTAACAGAGCTATTTAGGTATTCTGTTTCTCGCGAATCACCTGGTATACTAAAGAAATAATTTTATTGAATAATTCCTTATGGATGCATCTTTACAATCTCAATAATCGTAGATTAAAAAAATTAGAACTCGTAAACCTGACGGGTCTCGTAAACATAGTGTTAATTAATACTTACATATCCTGGAAATCATAACCTCATTAAGTTTACTCGAATATATCTGAATAAATTATTAGACTTGTTCAAGGAATACTGTCACCCATATATGTACGACCGACATGGTATTCGACGTGTTAACATACGAGAGTATAAATAAAACACAATTCGTCAAATTGCAGTGTAAAGCGAAAATGGAGGAAACTATAAAAGAACTATATACATAGAAAACTGAGATAATTACGTTGTTTGAAACTCAGTTATATTGAAATAAGCACCAACGTATATAAAGATATTAATTTATTAACAGATACCATAAAATAAACTTAAGTACAAAAGAAAACTACACCGCTGCGGTTTAAATAAAATGATATTGCGATTTAAATATTAAATAGAAAACGCAACAACGAATGTGAAGAAATTATTTGAGTAATGTTAGATACTATACAGTGGGAAATCGCGTAAAAATTCTTTCTCTAATTTAATTGTAGGATGTCAAAGAAAATTTTTCTTAGATGCAGTAGGTGTATGGTGCAATAGTCGAGCCGCGCAATAATCGTTGCGTAACATCACAGATACAATACTTCACGGTCTATTACAAGACATTGGCACAGCTGTGAATACCGGGAAGCATGAATAACCAAGTGCACAGTGAATCGTGTTTGCTTACCGTCAGCCAAGAACGCTCTCAATAATTCCTTCGAACGATGAACTGTTTTCAAAATGATTACTCTTTTAGTCATTCGATCTCTACTCAATCATTGTACGATGTATTTTTCTCGTATAAAGTGGAGAAATATCAAATGTCTAGACAAATGTATCTATTTGCTTGCATTTTATATAATTTTTATCAGATAGTTCGTACCGCAACTAATACCACATAGCAAATACGAGAAAGTGGACACACGAAGACACACAAGTTGTTCAAGCTAAAAATAATTGAAAATTTTTAGATGGTTTAATTACTATTTTTTGGCGAATTAAACTAAATATGGCATTTGTATTTATTTCCCGAAAACTGTATTCCGTACAGTATCAGAAATCCCGAAACATCATTCCCGGGAATCTCGAATATTTTCGGGAAACCCGAACATTTTCGGGATACCGTCCCTGGATACCTGAAACATTTCAAAATACAATTTGTGCGTCTTTGAATGGCGAATCTTTCCGTGTAAATTGATTAAAAAAACATAATTTGTTTAAAAAATATGTTAAAAATTAACTTTTTTGCAACATTTTTGGATAAGACTACGAGTTTTTCGTAGTGCCTCGCATAAGCGTTGGAACATAATATGACCGCGGAACTAAAAACCTTTTTTCTCATATTTTTTATCAAGGTACATAGACTGTGTATACAAATTTTCATGAAAAAATTGTAATGTTTTATCCAAAAATGTTGCAAAAAAGTTAATTTTTAACATATTTTTTAAACAAATTATTTTTTTTTAATCAGTTTCCACGAAAAGATTCGTTCAAAGGAAACGAAAAACGCTGACCAATCAGAGCGCGACCTAGACGCGCGTTGGCACAGTCGGCCAATTGACAGTTGGCGCGCCGGGCCGACTTTGCCAGCGCGCGTCTAGGTCGCGCTCTGATTGGTCAGCGTTTGTCGTTAATAACTCTTAAATGAAGCCGCGGCGGCCATTTTTGCAAAGGAAAATGTTGCTTCAAATGACCTTAGGAACCTCCCATTTCCGGGAATCGAAGGAATTTTCGACCTGTATATGGTCTAAGCTATCATGCATGTATCACAATGTCACGTGACTAATCCAGAGAGGGTGTAACTTTTTCTCCTTAATTCGAGTCAGTTCCCCTGACCTCGCGACGCCGGGTTCAATAAAAATTTCTTAAGCGATAACGCAGTTGATTAATAAAGAGGAACGATGTCGTTGTTGTCTTCAGCCCCCAATTATTTTATCTTGCATCATGGATCACGCGTCTCTCCGTTGCAGACAAAATCTGTGAAGCGTCTAACGCACACGGGCGTCACGCATAATTGCTCGAGGCAACGGGACAAACGAGCAACCGAACCCCTTGCTCGCCTTCGCTTTTTACCACGGCAATTAATATCACTTGATATCCCGGCCAAGTCGCGGCCGACGCGCATAAATTCGACGCTCGAATAATTTCCTACATAACTCAACCCTTTCCGTCGTAACTCATCGGTTCGAGCGTGTTGCCGGACGAGTCGTTTTACGATCACTTCCTGGCATGCTAATGACGGCTACCGATGCAAATTCGGGGCGTGGATCCCTACGTCCTCCTTCGAACCGGACCACACGATCCAATAACGAGATCAGAATTTTCTGTAGTTTTCTAGTGGCTGTAATCCCGTGGCTAAATTGAGATGTCCGTTCATCTCTTCTATTTCGGAATTTTTATTGACATTTACAATGAACCACAGTAATATTCGGACACTTTTAAAAGGACAATAACTTTTTTACTTTTACTTCATACTACATATGAACTTATCAGATCATATGACTTGGATACTTTTTGAGAAGTTAGACCAATTAGTTTACTACAAGTCGTGAAAAACATTTTCATAGGAGGGCCGACATCAAAAATTTAAAAAATACATTTTGTAGATCTGTGTTAATACATGTATGTGTTAATACATAATACATGTCTTGAAAATTTCATCAAAAGTGGTCGACGTTGCAATAAGCTACAAATGTTTAAAAATGGTGAAAATTCCAGTTTTCACGATTTTCAGCCTATAACAGAAATAAAAATAAAACTAAGGTATTTTGCATCTTCCGATGTCGATGTAGTTTTTTCCGCATCTACCGATTTTCTCTGCAAGATACCAGTTTATTAGAGTACACTGATTATTTTCTGCTGCGTAATTTCCTCGTCCATAAGCGATTCCGAGAAGATCGCGAAGCAATTATCTGACCAGCAAGATCGTAATTAAAATTTAAAATGTGGAATGTGTTTCCTGAAGTATACTATTTGCTTTCGTTCCGATGCCACCTACGACTTCCATCGTTCTCTCGTTCGCGATAACGTCGTCGACGGAAACGGGATTCTCGATGCGAAAGACTGCGAACGAATTAACCAGCGGCTAATCGGTCGAACCGAATAAAACCACGATTCTAAAAGCCGCGATAGCACGTGCCAAGAATGGCAAGCGCTCTACTCACATTCGACTCGAGCGAATAAGCCGATTATACTTCGTGGTCTGTTGAGCTCCGACCGTCTTTCGCTCATTCTCGTCCCTTCTCGACTACCATTATGCGCTATCCGTTGACAGTAGCACTTAATTAACGACCGTTATGAATTATCAGCGAATGCTACGCGAACGAATGTGTTTATGCACGAGACGTCGGAAAGTTGTGACTCCTTGGAATATTAATAGTCGCACTGCTCGTATTCCGCTAAGATATTCCGAACTAATAATAGAATAATCGTGAAATAATAGTACAGCACGGAGTACGCGATAATTGCACAATTTCTAGAAATTCTAGACAGATAAGCGAAGCTACATCGTGTTTCCTGCTTACGCAATTCTTTCATTTTTTTATCTTTTTCTTGTCTACTAACTAATTGATTACTTAGCTTCAACTCTTCGATAGGATATAAAGCGTCAGTCAGCAATCCGCGACATATCACTATATATCAATATATTCAAAGTCCATTTTCATTACCCACTTTCCTTTCGATTTTCCAGTAGTTAGTATCCTACAACGATACACCTTCGGCGCTCGAGGTGTATCTAGTCAATTTCCTATAAATTACGAAGCAACGGAAGCACGAAAACATGTACAATACAAACATTTTATGTATGAATATACGATGAATAAATAAAGACAATGCAATGAAAAAGCATATTTGCGTATATATTTATTGAATCACCAATTATTCCCGAACTTCCGACTAGACGTAGAGTTATACTACTGATTTCCAAAAGGACGTACGCCGGTGTCATTGAGTTATTATACTGATTTGGAATTGCAAAAATAGCGATTCTTTGGAAAACAAAAATTTTCGGCCACCTGACTGGTCGTTGAGTCGTACTACTAATTTTTCCTTCTAATACAAAATTCGATTTTCGAGGTTTTCGAAAATTTTTCGGCCGTCTGGCTTGTCATCAGTTGTGCTACTAAATTTTCGTGCCACCTCCTTCGATATCATATTCTCCTAATAGAAAACTCGATTTTCCAAAATTTTTGGACCGTCTGGCTTGTCATTGAGACGTACTACTGAATTTTTGAAAATTTTCGGTAGTCTGGCTTGCCGTTGAGTTGTATTACTGAATTTCGTGCCACTTCTTTCGATATCATATTCGTCTAATACAAAAGCCAATTTTCGGCAATTTTAAAAATTTCCCACAATTTTCGGATTTTTACTAGGATATCCAAGGAGGTGGCACGAAAATTCAATGACAAACCAGACGGCCGAAAATTTTCGAAAATTCAGTAGTACAATCCACAAGGGAACATATTCAGTTGATACAAGTCGATTTTAATGAAACTTATGTGAGATATAGTTCATCGAAAATTATTTGACACGTGTTATTTTATATCAGCAACCATCCACTTTGAAGGGGTGAAAACAGTCCTCAAAGTTGGGGGTTAGAACCATATTTTTTGAGATATCTCGGAAACCAGAAGTCGAAAAAGATTGAATTTTTTTTAAATTGTGTGTGTTTTTAATGGGAAATGTAGTCGTGCAAGAAAATTCTAAAAAAAGTTTTTTGTTTAAACAATATATTAAAAATTTTATGTTTTTTGCAGTTTTTCTTATTTATTGTTAGTTCATTTTAATGTAAACTCGAGCATGATCTTTGATACAAAATAGGGGATACGTGTTTTAGGATTTTTTATTTTTTTGCCATTTAACAATAATTATGCATAATGAAAGATAGTTTTGCACCTGGCGTGCCTAGGAAGGAATTCTGGCTTAAAAAAGTTTTAATCACTGAAATCGTAAACTAAATCGTAAGGCAAGGGGTTAAAGAAATCGAGGTGACCTTGAAATCTCCACTATGAAGAATCTGAACTATGCTCTTTTGCAAATATACATAATTTGTACCAGCGTTTTTTTCGTAAACAATATACACTAGAAAAAACCGAAGAGGAGGAAGTTGTAGTTTATTTTATCAGCAATAGGTCACCTTTGTTCCTAGAAACATAGTAAAAATAAAAAAATTGAGATACGCTATCATGTTACTAGTAAAATATACTACAATTTCTTCCTCCTCGGTTTTTTTCTAATGTTTACCGTTTACGAAAAAGACGCTGGTACAAATTATCGCGAACACCCTGTTGTATACGCAGGATAAAGTTCAAAAGGTCAAGTTGCACAACACGTCTGAAAATCGTTCAAATCCAAGATGGTTTCCGCTTTCTAAATAATTATCGCTTAACATTTTCGGGGCAGTCTGTTGCAAAAACTTTTCTTATTCCCAAACTTAAATCGTTCTGTTCGAGCGGTCCTGAAAATGTCGAACAACGTCGAGTAAATTAAAAATAGTTTTTTAATCGGGACACCGAATTCAACAAGTCCCACGCGGTGTCGTGAAAATCCGGCACATCTGCGTAATTATGATCACATGACGTCAAAAACCTGCTACTGTAGAGTTTGACTGGAATTGTTAAGCTCATGACATGGGTTTGAAAAAATATGGGAAACAGTCACTATATATTGGACGTTTCTCGTGCGCGGCAGGAACAGTCGTTGAGACATTTGAAGTCAATTGCCGGGTTGACACACACCTCTTGTCCAACCGTTACTGACTGAACGGTGCAATTACGCCTCCCACGAAGAGAGACAACAGGAAAGGGCAACGAATTGGGCCTAGCTGATTTTCCTGAATCCTTTGACAAACAGGAGTCGTATAACCATGACACTCTTTAACAGCCAGGTCCCGTCCCGCACGCGTCTCTCTCTCTCTCTCTCTCTTTCACCCTCTCACCCTCTTCCTCTCCCCATTATGATGCATGGGAGTCGAGTTTCGACCCCCATCGGGCAACCGCAACCACCCCAGCTGGTTGTATTGTCCGCTTAATAATACACCACCGTGCAAAGTGCGGGACTCCTTCTGAGTACACGCCACTGACACCGTATAATCACATCCCGGTATACCTTCTGGCCATGGTTCATACGCGTTACCTACGACAAATACTGGGTGAACCAGGCAAACACCGCGGCGTTCCGCGTGTCTAAGGGAATCATAAAATGATCATCGCCGCGGTTACTGGGCCAAGAACAGTGACTCGCTAGAAAAAGTGTACACAACTCAGTGTCTCATCTGTAATGGACGTCTAAATTATTGCCGCCGATATTTAACCCGCTATCAACCAACGCCGCGTCACTTCAACCCGTAAAGGCGTAATTGATTTCCTATACATGCATTTTATAAAATAGGTAATGACGCATTCGTTCGTTACTACAAGCACCCACAACAACAGGAAGGCTATAATACAATTTGCAAGCGTATACATATTCACTGAAAGTGTAGATTAGAAGGCAAATAAGTGGGGGTGTGCGGGTACCAGTCGGGTACGGATCGGGAATTTTTTCGGGTCCGGGCGGGATCGCGAAAGTTTGTCTGACTCAAATATGCATTTGGAGCATGATTTTTCCCATCAATTTTTAAGTTCGATAGTGTCTTCACGTCCACATATGTACCTCCACACCTGTATAATAATACAGGGTGTCCAGATTTCTGGTAGCCAGATGAAAAAATGTTTGGTTGGTTAGAACATGCAATAGAAAACTATTTCAAGAAGAAATTTGGTCATGAAAGATGAAGGTCACCAAGTATTTATTTAAATGGCACTACATACTTTTTAGCACATTGCTTATGTCAAGACGAGTTCAACGGGCTAGTATACTATGACGTTGACATGACCTTAACAGTGAGGTCTTAACAGTAAGGTAGGCTTGAGTTGTTCATATTTATTTCAAGAGATTGATATCTTGACCAATATCAACAACTCAAGCCTGTCTTACTGGTAAGACCTCACTGTTAAGGTCATGCCAACGTCATAGTATACTAGGCCGTTGAACTCGTTTTGACATAAGGAATAATAAGCAATGTTATGTGTCAAAAAATATGTAATGCTATTTTAAAACTACACTATATCCATGAACAAATTTTAAAAAAAATTCTTTCTATTGCATTTTGTAGCCGACTAAAAACGAATTAATTTTGTTCCGAACGCTTTTTTATCTGGCTACCGCCAGTCACGTGGGACACCATGTATAGTGTAATGCTTACTTTCTTTATAGATTCTTACATTCGATCACACGACAATGATCAGTGACATGAACACGAATCAGTTACTTGCATCACCCGTCGTGGTGCATCCTCTATTTTTTAGTCCCAGTGCATCACAGTGTCCAGAGAAAAAGAGACTTGGTGATCAACGATAATAACACCACTGAAATAGATCCAAGAGCGCGCTGTGTTCTTCTTGATTCTTTTGCGCAGCTGACCAAAAACAAAGAAAGGCTCGTGTTATTGCGAACCACGCGAACACAACAAAGACACGGAGGAAATCGTGCGCAAGTTTTACATAACCGTATAATTCCGAGCCGACGATATTCCATGTGCTGGGATACAACCGGTCGCTTCCTGACTCGCGTTATCCGCGTGCGGTAAGTGGCGCGCAGCTGGTTTTTACCTGAGGAGAGTAGCAGAAACGAGCGACTCGTCCCGTAAACCGCATCGGGGAAGAAACGATCGTGGCCGACGCTGTGCGGCGCGACGCAAGAAAACCGACGAAACGTGGCCGTTACTCGCGGCCGGCTTAACGTCCTCGAGGACGAATTAGCCTTCGGCGATGCGGAACGGACATTTCTCATCTAGCGGGGCCGGGAACGACGATTCGCGGGCCAGCGAACGCCCTCCGGGCCCACGCGAACCAGCGTTTACCGAGGACGTCCAACGAGAACCTAAGCGCCTCCATCTTTCTTCTTCCCGGTCCGAGCCGCTTCCGAGTACCCAGATCTTCCTGGAAAATTGCACTCCTTTAGCGCCTCTCAGCGTTCCACCGAAGGTCACGACCATCTCAATCCGATTAGCGTCCACAAAATTTGACTATCAGTAGATACCCTTCCTTCTGGAGTACCAGGTAACTGGTAGTAACATCGGGGAGATAGGTACAGTAATGTTAAGTGACCGCCGCTATCCCCTCCAATTCCAAAAAGATGGAACCTCGGATGGACATTCCAGCAGGACGACAGAAACTTGGTACGCTTCCAGGTGCATCATGACTGCGGACACTTAAATGTGCACTACTGTAATAGCTACTGGGTGATCCACAGGGTAGTGTACCCAACGGCAGTGTCGCCACCAAGGTATCACAACAGGAGATGTGTTTCTTCGGCTACATTTAAGTGTCGTTAAGTGTCATCTGTGAACTGGTAAGGCTGAGGAAAAAAGAATATGTATACACGTGCACAACCGTCTCTGTTGCAGTAACCATCGTTGTCAACTTCGCAGCGACGGTTAAACGATATCGGTCTCTCCATTGACACTTAAGTGTAACCGAAAAGATTGTAATTATAACTGTTCCTCAACCCTGTGTAACTGGGTTCCTCATCGTGGCAAGTGCTTGCAGATACTCGGAGGACACGCAACAGCTACATGTGAGTTTACGTTACTGATACAATTTTTCTCATTGATTCGCGTATGTTTTACGTGGTTGGTGTAACTTGCTTATTATTAGCAGAAATCCGAAGCTTGGCATTGAAGAATATTTTGCCGAAGAATCCTTTCCGACGATGGATTTTCGTATTTTTCGACAGCAATCCTCTAAGCTGAGCGCGATGCGACGCTCTTTGAACTCCACCTGGTTTTCCAGCAGTTTCCGTCGAGGGAGGACTGAGTGGGCGCGAGCGAGAAAGTTGGCAGTCCCGGCAGTTGATACTTTAATTAAAAAACCAGCTCGGGCGGTGTAAGGAAGGGTCGATAATCGGCGAGTGTCCTTTGCTCCTGTTTGCCGGAGTCCTTTATCCGTGACAATCTCGAGGAAAATCCCGCGCTTCCCAACGTCCGCATAATCCGGTCGCATTAAAACGTCGTCTAGTTCGTTTTTAAAAATGCGGGGGATAAGGGATAGGGGAAGGAGGAAGGAAAGCAAGGGAAGGAGGACGGCGCTATCTTTGGCTTTCCTCGTGTCACAGGGCCCGGCTTCTGATCCACCACAAAAGAGCCGTCTGCGGGGGATGAGGCGATGGGCCGCGTTTCGAAGGGAACCGGGGGTTGAAAGGAGACGGACGACAAGTCGCCGGCACCCTTGGGCGATGATACGAAAATAGTGACACGCGGCCGAGGATTGATCCGCGACACGTGTCTTCAATGCTGCAATCAACGTGGCTGACTGACGTTGCACGAAACGCAACCCGCAGCTCGATGCTTTATTTATGAACGATTTGAAAGCCTATCCGCGCCGGATCAGTCCATCCTCGATGTTTTAAAGGGAGGATCCGCTGTTTGACGATCTGATAAAGGGAGTAGGTGATTCCCTTTTTTAATGAGGAATCTCTGGGTATTGGGTTTGCGTTGGGGCCATTCGACGCGCCCTTCGATCTCGGAATCAAATAACGAAAAGTTTTCATTGTAATTGGAAAGTGAAATAGTTTACACATCGGAATTTGTTAAACGAAGAATTACAAACTCGGAGAAGTTTCAGAATTCGAGTATTCTATTGACACAATTACATTGGGTCTACCTAGCTATTGATTAGATAAGGGGTGCTTAGTGGCAGAAGAAGCTGTCGAAGTAATGGCACTATTTATTAATTACTTTGTCCTTTCTAAAAAGGAACCTACTAAAAAGTAGTTCTGTTACGCCTACGAAGATGATGCGAAGCATCGGAAAGATTTAAATGTCCGGCCAATAAGGGAGCGTCGATCGGTTCACGGTTCGACACTCGAGCGACAAAGGGACCGATTCACCATTTTAAAGGGGGCGGGGGTGGAAATCTCGGTGGCCACGACAATGAGGACGAAGGGATATTTTCCTTCCCTGCAATATCCACTTATCCGCGTTGGCCTGACCGTCACGGATCCCCTAAGTTGGCTGGCCCACGGTTGTCACCGCGACCCGTGGGGAGGGGGGAGGGGGGAGGTGGCGGCATGGGAATTTTCATTCCCGGCGAATTATTCTGTCGATCAAGCGGCCAAGGGAACGATAGAGAGTCAGTTTTCAGCGCAGAGATCTACGGTCGGCGGGTTCCTTTTGTCCGGCCGAATTGCCGATCCCCGGGTCCACCCCCGGTGACAAAGATGCCTCTAAATTGAAAACTCCATCGGAAAGGAAAGGACAGTTCGCCGGTATATTACGATCCAACGATATTGGACCATTGCGGAGCGCTCGTGGAGAAAAATATATAGCTAAATAGGAGGTCGACGGTGTTTTATGGTTAAACGGAGGGTAGGAATGCCTGGGAATTTATGTCTTATTCCTGAAGCGGGCTCGGTGTCCCGTGTTATTGATCCTTGATTAACTCGGACCCCGGAATCCTCCTAATTTCCTCGATTTACCCCCCCGTCCTCGCGAATGCCACCGACTTCGTACAGGCACCCGATTCCTTTTGTTTCCGCTGCGTTTTTAATCTCCGCCGACAGTTTGCTCGGATCGCTCTGCGCTGCTCCGAGTTATACGCTCGAGGGTCTTCGCTCGGGTATTTGCTCTTTGATTTATGATTTGTACTAATTTGGCCCGAGTACTGTGTGAATAGCTCTGGATAAATGACGATTCCTCTACGCTGAACTAGATCGATACTTCTTGTATAGAATTAACCCCTTGGAGTAAAATTACGTGTAAATTGTGAGGTTATGTTACGTGTAAAGATGTGTATTTAAAGCATCAGCGTTGGAATTAAATTGTAAGACAAGGGATTAATACGTTTTAGGAATGTCGAAAATCTGATCCAGTGTCTAAATTACTACAGAATATGAGACTTCTAAATATTATTTACGGAAATATTTCTTATAAATTTTTTGAAAGATATTTTTAAACGTTTTTATCCCGAAAATATGTCAAATCCCTCAGTAGATTTAACATAAATAGCTGTCAGCTTATGTTAACTGTCGGTAGATGAACAATTAAATATAATAATTAATGTTTAATAATTAAGTTTGCAAGATTTAATCTACTGTGGATCTTATCGTTCCGAATGAGTATAAATTTTCAATAATGTCAAAGAGTCTAGTCTACCCCTTAAAAACCGCATGAACCTGGTGAACTCCAGTTTGTGCGCAACCATGATCTTACGCAAGTAGATTTAGGACCTCGCGGAACTCCTAAGAGTCATGGTTGTACGGTTCAGAACGCATTCGTCGCCCTTAATTCCATGAGCAATGGATGCAAAGAGAAACGGCAATTGATCCAGCTTTCAAGGATTACATAGCCAGAGGTTTGGCACCCTATATCCGCCAATTGTCACAGAAATATAGCTCTCCGATAAAGCATAACTCACCGGAGCTAACGATATCGAGTATCCGTGGAGAAATGTCCTTTAGAATTTCAACGCTTCTCTGAGCAATCTAAGCGTCCTCCCGAAGGGAATTCTCTCTCGAAGAGATTCACTGACGGATATACTCTGAGACTCCCCTTCGTTGCGGCCCCACAGAAAGTATCTAATTATTTTGGCGACCGAGCCGATCAAGTGCAGTTGATTACTCCGCGCGGCCGCCGGAAAATTCGATTTCCCTTTCAGCTTGTGTCTCACCTGGTGATCCTGGCCGTTCACCTGCGTCGCATTTTTCACGGGGATTAGCCGCGACGATCGTATCCCCCAACGGCCGTTCCTCCTCCCCTTTTGTCGGGTCTGACACGTAGTATATCGTCGGCGAAGGAGCTTCTTTGCATCGATTCCAATTCGGCCGGATTTGTTTCGGCACTTGGGGTGTGGTAAGCCGACATGAGATCTACGCTCCCGACCCGCTCCTAATAACGAGGAATTATCGCCGCGATACAATGAACTCACGGGAAATCCTCTTTGATGTCTACCATGGAAAATAATACCGCCCTAATAGAGTGAGATTACGGTGCCGAGCGTCGTCGCAGGGAATCATACTTGCCGTAGGTCCTTTGCGGTATCGGATCGTCTGCCTCTTAGCCTATTACCCGTTTATCCTTGATTTGTGGCTTCAATTCCAACCAGCACAGACACCACTCGCTACACGATTTTTTTCCATCCGAGGGAAATGGTCGAAACTATTTGGTGTACAAATAACTTCTCGGCCTAAGAATAAAAACGGCTGTATTACGTATTCGAGCCGGAACATTTTCTTTCCGGTTGGAGGATTTTATGATACCAACCTAGTAGAGTAAATTACCCGACTAATAGTTTAACATAACCTCAAAATATTATTGTAACCACAATAAACAAAATGAGTTGCCAAAGGACGCATATTAGGCATTGTATGCTTTTCACATATCAAGTGAAAAAAAAACATTTCCGAGGCTAAGGAGATGATATGTGAGGCATTGGGAGCAGATGCACCATCAAGAAATGGTTCCAAAGATTCCGGAGTGGAAATTTCGACATCGAAGATGACGAGAGAGCAGGAGCGCCGAAGAAATTCCCTGATGAGGATTTGGAGCAATTACTCGAAGAAAATTCTTGCCAAATGCAAGCAGAGCTTGCTACTGGGTTAGGCGTAACGCAACAAAACGTTTCCGTTCGGCTGAAAAAGCTAGGAAAAATTCAAAAGTAGGGTCGCTGGGTTCCACACGTGCTGTCGGAAAGCAACAAATTGAGACCACACGCAGCAAAAACGACCAGTGCAGCTCTGGATTCGTTGGGCTGGGAAGTTTTGCCACACCCGCCGTATTCACCAGACCTGCCTCCTTCAGATTTTCCCTTGTTCAGATCGCTACAACATCATTTGATGGATACACACTTCCAAACAGTTGAAGAAGTCGAAAAATGGCTCGCAGGCTTCATTGAGACAAAACCGTCATCTTTTTTTCACCATGGGATTCGTCGTCTGCCCGAGAAATGGAAGAAGTGTGTAGAAGCAAATGGAGACTACTTTCCCGATTAAAACATACTTGTATTTTAAGTAAGAAAATATTGAATTTGACGAAAAAAGGCCGAAAACTTATTTGTACACCTAATACTACAAACTACATTGTTTAATGATCATAGTAGATTGCGGATCTTTATTTATGGCATTTATGGCATCTGAAAATTTATCAAAAATGCTGAAACGTAAAATTCGATAGAATTTGGTACGATTTTTACTTATTCCAGATCTACAAAGTCTACTACCACTGAAAATAAGATTTTATTTAATTCCTTTATTTAATAAGATTTTTTTTAAATTTGCCTACAAAAATTGAAAATTGAAAATTTCATTAAATTCTGTCGAAGGAATATATTCTGTAATTTTTTGAAAATTTTCAGAAGCCTTAAGGACCAGACCAAATATAATATGTATGGAGATTAAGAAAAGTCGGAGTGTTTGTTGGGTACGTGCATTAGCTGATCAGCAGACTGCAGATCTTCATGCAAAATAAAAATTGTCTGCATCGATTGCAAGAGAGAGAAGCTAAGTTGAATGTTATTTCTTCCCTTAAGCCTTAAATGCATAAAGATCCGCAGTCTAGTCATTACATTACAGTAGAGCAACTCAATAGAAAAGATTACATATGGCACGATTTAAAAAATTGTTACTCCGGTTAACCCAGTAATGTGAAATAAATAAACCAGAGTAGAACCAGGAAAGAGCTGAAGACATTTCCCACGTTATAGGAGGGTCTTACTATGCTTATTAAAATTGTTTGCATTTCCCATGAAACCACTCCTCTTCATTTTAATAAAGGTGGAGCATTTGAAACGTCCTGTTTACAGGATGAGTTAACTACAACTTCTGTCTACAAAAATTCGTTATTTATTTGTTTGATCAAAAGAATCTCGCATAAAATATATACTATTCAAAGTTAATAATCAAATAAATAAAGTCTGATTTTCTAATTGATTTGGTATTTCTTAAATTTTCAATATAGGCCCACATAAAGTTGTACACAACTTTTAGTTTTCTTTGTAATTCCGACGAATTTCAAAATTTCTTACTCACGCGATGTGGCAAACTAATAACTAATTGTTCGAACTTCTAAAAAAAATCCACGTCGCATGTTCCAACATTAAAAAAATTATCGTCTTTTTAAGATTGTCCGAATATTAACGCGGGCCACTGTATGTCACTTCTCTTATGAACGAACGATATTCTCAAGACTATAAAGATTAGTCGTTAGCATTTCCATAAATCAATTTCTGGACCCATTCGCCGAAAAATCGGTATTTTTAGGAGCGTATAAATCACTAGGATAATCGGTTGAAATCTGTGAACTCCCACTCGGTCGAATTAAAAGGCGACACACCGCGCGGGAGCAGGCCGAGGGTGGCCGCAAATCAGCCGGTATGGAGCAACAATACGAAAAACCGACGTTCAATTACGCGAAGCAATAGAAGCGGAATCGAAGGGAGGCCGGTAGGTTTGGTTGCCAGTAACAATCAGGCTCGCCCCCGTATATTCAAGCGGTGTCGCGCGAGGCGAGTCGATGTGAGGCGATGCGAGGCGGGCCGAGGCTAGACGAAGCGACGCGCCTCCGTGTTTCAGGGACGCGTCGTGTGACATTGGATGTATCAGAAGGCTAATTGTCTTTCGCTGTCAGTTGCACCCTATTTGGCCTTGTCGAAGGCATACGGCCCTCCGGGCTACGGTGGTCGTCGCCGTTTCTACGCCCTGTTGCCTGTGCCTCCTACCAGCAGCCCCACGATAGCGCCACCCGTCCTCTCGGATGCGAGCACGCCTCGAATTACACGCCAGAAAGGATAAAATAATTACACGTTGCCTCCACCGCTTTTCCGTGCCCCTAACCCAACTTTTTCTCTGTTTTCACATTGCAACGCGGCGCATTGTGTGCGTGAATTTCGTGGTCAACGTTCCGGGGGAACGCGTGCTACGGACGTTTAGATCCGCTCCAGACAGAGATAGGTTTCTTCTGCGGATAGAAAATTGCACGGTTTGCCTGGAAGTTCTTTCAGGAGCTCCTGCTCGCCATGGAATTGGCTCGCCTTGGTTTGGTCTGGTCTGCTCGGATTCGAGCCGATCCGGGAACAGAAGATGAGCTTGTTTAAATGATGAAGTTAACTGTGCCCGAGGGCCACCGACCTGCTTTAATCTCCGCCGTTTGTAGCCTGCGCACGCGAATCTTCCAGTATTTTTCAAGTCACGTTGCAAAGTAAACGGGATCGCGTTTCCTTTTGTTCCTGGACTCCCTATTGAGCACACTGAAATAGCATTTTTATAGATAATTTACGGTTTCAATGTCTTCATTCGACATTATTTTTATATTTGTGTTTCTGCCTTTTTGAAGCTTTAGGACCAGTGTGAGATAAAGTTTCCGATAGTGCGCTTATAATTGTTATTGTTTGTTTGCTATTGAGATTCCAATTCATGAATCTGCAACATTTTTGTTTAGTTTAATTTACATTAATCTTGTTTACTAGAGGTGTGCGGGAATTTCCGAATCCCGGTGCTGGGAACGGAATGGGAAGACTCGTACGGGATTCCGAAAATATTCGGGTTTCTCGAGAATGTTCAGGTTTCCCGAGGGTGTTCGGGTTTCCCATGAATTTTTCGAGATTTCTGATACTGTACGGAATCTTTTAATATTGTTTTTTAGTCTGTATCTATGCTACAAGAGTCTCCTATATAATTTTCTTTATCGAAATATCGTGTAAAGAGAAATCACACGTACAGCTGCCATCGCAAAAACAGTAAACATAATTTTAATGGTTATTTATTACAAACTATATTTTCAAAATCCTCTACAGACAATATAAATTTCTGTCCCATAACTTTATCTACTTTCTATACAAATATGCATTTGCATAAACATCCGCTGTCTAGTAATAAATTATCATGTTAAATGAAACTTGATATTTTATTTAAATAAATCTAACACTATGCACGAAAACGGAAAATGCAATACAGTATTAGCAATAGTTTTTTGCAATTATCTCGGAAACTAAAGCCGAGCACCGGGTATATGTAATGACAAAAATTGTTCAGAATGTTCTTGTTAATAACATATGTCAAGGTCTATCTGTATGAGGTTAGAAATCTGTATGGGGCTAGGAAAAATTATTTTATACTTTGTAGTTCGTCTTAAAAACGTGCTATATTAAAAAATTTTTTTTATTTAAATAATTATTTTCTGCTTTTTAGACGAACAGACAGACAAGAAAGCGAATTAATATTGCATTGTCATCCAGTTCTGAGCTATGTTTAAAGTTACAAGTCTCTAGCTCATCGGGAAGTTAGTTTAAAATCAGAACAGACAAACAGACAGAAAGCGAGTTAATAAAAGCATGGTAGAATATCGATGATAATTGATAGAATCTTTTGTTAATAAAATTTTCAGTTTACTTGTTCATGACTTTATCGTCCCTACACAGTACCATCAAGTATCCGCAAAATCGAACATTGGTATAAATCAATATAATACATCAATTAAATAGTAATACTAATTACGTACAAGTTTTTGAAAATCGTTTGCAAGATATTGTCACATTACATTTAGATGTACAAAATAATATTTCGGGTGCATAAGTTTATGCAGCTATAATTGATAATTATGTTCTGTAGAATAAATTGTTTGCAATCTACCGGAGCTATCTGTATAAGAAATAATATTGTATTCGACCTTAGATTCTACAAATTTATTTCTGAAACTGTAAATTCGCGTAGGAACGCGCCGTCGAGAGATAACAATAACATACAGTGGTCCTAAATAGATGATAGAATAAGAAAACCAGTTCGAAGCACAAGACACAACTGGATCGTACAATAAATTGGCGCAGTTGTTCGCTTAAGTATGGCGTTGCAGGAAAACGGTCTCCATCCTGTCGGTTTTCTTCGGTCAATCCCAATCGTTGTTGCTTCGTAGCCGTATCTAGGCAGGAAATCGAACTGGGATAAGATACAATTTACCGTCGCGGATAACTGAGACATAAAGCGGTGGCTCATGCCCGTGAGCAGATTCATTGGACAACTTGTCGGTGCTCGAACGGCGCCCCATGCTGTTTCCACAAATGGCATTTGCGCCAGTAACATTGCCCTGGACGGCGACTCGGGACTTCCTGTTTATGAACATTGCTTGTACAGGTGGATAGAGATAGAGAGTCTTTAATGGAAGATGGTTCGATGGAATAAGCGATGGCAGAAAGCTACACCGCGGACATGGACATGTTCCTCATGTTAATCTTTCGGTCACCTTCTGCTCGTTAACTCTGCATCGATGATTCGGGATTTTATCAAACTATAAATCGCGTTGCTACACGAACAAGAAGAAACCCAATCCCAAAAGCGTAAAACATGATGAAGTAAAAGTCTTGTCAACTTTTATTATTAACGCCTTGCCCTACAATATCGCGACAGACTCGTGATGAAGATTCTGAATAGAGTCTAATAAATATATTATGTATGCTATTAATTTCTTTTATAAATCGAGATTAAATTCTATTTTGGTTTCGTTAATGTATAGTTATTGGAGAACATATGTAGACATACAATATTACAACTTATATGTAGACATACAATTTTAGGAAATTACGAACTACAAAGAAAGTTCTTATCACTGAAACCGTAAAATAAATCGTAGGGCAAGGGGTTAACCTTTTGCACTCTCGGAGCAATTTTAACTTGAAAATTAAAAATTTCTTCCGACCTAGAATAATTCCATTCTATATGATTTGTTTCATCTTATGGATATGAAATTGATTTTATAAAGGGCGGATTTTATGCATTCATGACAATAATGAGTTGGTGGACAATTGAACACAGTAATAAGATTAAAAGAATTTAAAGGGTCTGTTATATCATTTGTAACCTATTAAACATATTATGAAAGGAAATCAATTTCTATTTCACTCCATTTTGTTGCGATCCAGATAGAAACTTTTTATTTTGTAAACATATTTAATAATGTAAATTTTTAGTGGTGATTCTCAGAGTCGAGCGCCGGAATTCTGTGCGAGCTTAGGAAGCATCGATTTATGTCACATGAAGATAATAACTTTTATGGAATCATAGAATGTTACTTCATTTTTGAAAATCAATAACAACTACTCTGAATTTCATTGAGCTTGTAATTTAAGAATCTTGTAAATTTTCATTATATGTTATTCATTATATTCATTATATTCATTATATCTTATTTACGTAAGAATTTGTAAGATTTGTTGATGAAGCAGCATCGCTTTATGAATGGAAAAAAGTTAATTAAGTCATATTAAAATAATAACTTTCATGGAGTCATAGAATATTATGTAATTTTTGAAAATCAATGGAAGCTACTACGAATTTGATTAGGCTTGTAATCTTGCTGTGTTTCGTCACAAATTAGAAACATAAATAGTATAAAGTACAATAACATAAATTACGTGTAAATATTAATTATTTATATTGCTCGCAACATGGTAGACTATTTAAGAGCTTTGAGACACGATTTGGCAATAGTGACTAAATTTGTTTAAATGTCTCTTCTTACATTATTGTCTGAACAGTTTCAAGGGAATCGCAGTCGCGAATATCTCTTATCATGTGAAACCTGAAAAAAGATAATCGTCACTTAACATTACCAAATGTTTTTATTTTTCATTAAATTACCTGAGGAAAGAACCGAACACGATCTTCTTGCCAGACAATCTCTTCCGACATCGGTATGTAATTTGGGATATCGTTCGTTACAGGTTCACTCCTCGGAAGCCTTACATCTGGGAAAACAATCTCGTTGCTGTTCCTAAAGTCTTCGTTAACTGGAAATTGGACCTCGCTTCCAAAAGCTATTGGTGATTCGGCATCTATCAACGAACCGGTTATAATTCTTCCTTCTGCATTAGTTGTCGAAGGAGCGGCTGCAATAGAAGTAAACGTTAAAACGATTGATACAAAAATGACATTTGTAAGACATCACAAAACAGATTTAGATTAAAGTCAGACTCGTGATGAAGATTCTGAACAGAATCTAATAAATATGTTATTAAACTCCTTTAAACCAAAAAAGATTTTATTTTGTTGTAGTCAGTGCTTTAGTATTGTATTAGTGCTTTAAACCGATTGTTTTATTTCGCAAGTACAGTATTGTTACATGTAGCTTACATTACATAGGTGTTACATTGTTATTATATCATCAGACGGAACTAGTTGGGAAATAATAAAAGAAGGGTCTACTGCTGAAATATTACCACCGAAGCATACATACAACTGCTGAATAATGCAAATTACGCCTCGCAAAAGAAAAAATAGGACTTTTGAAGGCGATAACGCCCTAGATCGATCTTTTATCTAGCGTTTTTGACTACTGAAAAACCCCATTTTTGCATTATCAAGAAATGAGAACGCGAATTTCGCACCCTTGCAATCCGGGAAACGAGTCTACCCTCTTAAAATAAGTAGCAGTCAAAGAACTGTCCTTTGAAGCCAATTTCAACTAAAACACTTAAAGTAGTAGTGAGTTGTTAGCAACAAAATTGAAAAATAATTCGGAGTGGTTAGGTTAACTGTTAAAGGGTTAACTGTTGGTAGTTCTAGTGTTAATAGGCATCGGTTAAAAGATCCGAATATTGACTTACGCTGCTGGTTACGGAAACGATTGAATCCTCTGCGTTTCCCGATGTGAATCCTGTTGAAAAGTCTGAAGAATCCTCCGTTATAATTATTCAAGTAATAGACCAGTTGGTTGGGATCTCTAGGACACTTTGGGAAAGCTCTGAAACACGCCACAGACTCTCCTCTGTTGCTATATCCGAGAATCATAGCCCTGCCGAAGTTCAACAAAGGGGAATGGTCCGCGACGTCGATTTTGGTCAGCCATCTGAAAACAGGAACCGGTAGAAGGATCGAATCTGGCTAGTACTATTCGATCTCGAGAACGTACTCCATGAAAGCGTTTTTGCCGAAGAAGTCGAAGAAATTGGAGGTTTGTTTGCCTAACGATCGCCCGGGAAGTTTTCCGCTGGCCATTTCGCAGAGTATCCTAGGCACGCACTTGTAGTCGTCGTGGCTGGATATGGTGGACAGGGCATTCAAGAGATTCAGTCGAAATCCTGCCGGAAGATCGAACATTCCACCTGATACTGCTGGATAATTCGATTGATAGTAGCCAGACGCCGTATCCGCCGGAAAGGAGGTTGTCTGATGCGGCTATAAGTAAAAAAGTTCCTGGAAACTTCGTGTGGCAGGTACTGCCGCTTATTCTGGTTCTGCTCCATCAATTTCCCTTCTTTCGCGTGGCGAATCTCGTCAAATTATTGGAACGCGAGTGGTTTATTTCATTTGTCGAGTTATACAGGGTGACTCACCTAAAAAAGCCACCTGAATAATTTCTACATTCTTTGAGACACGAAAAAATGTTTCAGACGAAAGTTGTTTGGTTTCGAGAGGTCTATTGTGTGGTGTAAATAACGTTTTTTTCAGATCGAGGTGCTTAAGAGATTTGAAGGTCAACCTTTAAAGTGTTGAATCAGAATAACTTTTTTATGAATGGACCGAACGTCTTTAATTTCTCGGTAAGGCTAGAAGAATTAGTTTAGTAAATGATGTCTAAAAAATATTTTTTAAATATTTAAAGTGTGTTGAATCACTTATGCTCGTTAGTGTAAATTGAATGTTATTTCCTCCCGCAATGATTTAGGAGAAATTATATATTGATATCTTCAATTTTTAAAATTTTCCAACAATTTTGAATTTCATCTACTCAATTTTGCTATAAATGCATAAATACCCGCAGTCTACTAATGAGTTTGCCGACCACTGGTCTAGTATAAATGACCTAAAAGATTTGTATATAAAAAATTCGAGGTTCCAACATACCGGAGATTGCTCCTGGTCCAGCAGACTCGCAAGAATGTCAGTGAAAGACATCTGTCTGCTCGTTGACTCGTTCCCTTGACTCTTCCTACCGGTCTGTCCTTCGGTTTTCCGTCCGATGAGATCGCCAGTCAACTGATCGAGACACCTAAGCGACGATACACCTCGACGGTAAATTATCCGGCAGTTTGTCCCGCTCCACAGTAACAACGGTACGATTTTTCTACTCACTGTATCAAATCAGGCGCGCTGTAGTTGTTTCGAGAGCCATCGAAGTCGCAGTAACGAGCGCCATCAATTTCCTGGGCGGACCTTTGAAACTGATCCTCGGCGCGAGCGTCAAAGCGAAGGAGGAAACAAATAAGGACGAAGTAGAATATCATCGCGTGACTTCTCCGTTTCAACCGTCTAAATTGGTCGTCAATCTTCTGTCGCTCCTGTTCCACCCTTGTTTCTCGGTTTCCCGGGAATCCACGATCACGTTCTTTTAAGGATCTCGTTTGGGTTCGCCGTAACACGCTGTCGCCGATTTAACGTATTAATTTCGAGAGAAACTAGTCCTGCCTTTGCTCGTGGAGAAATCTGTTACACTTGACGCGGTTCGCGAAGATATCCCGTAAAGAAACCAACGCTAACGGAGAAGAAATGTTCGTGGTATATTAGACGACACCGAATTTTTTCGTATTTTAAACGGTCGATTCGTTTTATAACGCGATTTTCACAGTTTTAAACGAGTCGCACGAATG
This sequence comes from Lasioglossum marginatum, assembly GCA_028455795.1. Classification (NCBI taxonomy): domain Eukaryota; kingdom Metazoa; phylum Arthropoda; class Insecta; order Hymenoptera; family Halictidae; genus Lasioglossum; species Lasioglossum marginatum. The sequence continues at coordinate 4,254,671 of CM052272.1, forward strand.
ACTCACTTCGCGGATGATCGTGTCACAGTTCCGCGGGCAACTGGAACTTTCTTCGGAGCCTCTCTTCGTACACAAAGTCGGCCGGAGAGGCGTAGGTAGGCAGAAACGTCATCGTGAGCTACTCTCACTTCGCGGTCTTGTGTGCCCGCTTTTTCCGCGTGTTAAGCCACGCATGGTTATTATTATTGTAACTGTTATTTAATGAACAGCTCTCAAACGTGTATAATCAAGGGCGAAACAGTCTATTCTAAATACATAAAGGCAGTGTGCAGTCGCTGTTTCACTGGAAACGTTGATTGCAAACCTAAAGTTTCAACTATGAACTCCATTGTAATAGACTGCATGAAAAATATAACAGGAAACAGGAGAATAATCAAAGGGGAAATAACTAATAGATTGTGGATTTTATTCATTTATGACAAAAATGGGTAGGTGAAATTGAAAACAGTGCAGAGATTGAAAGAATTTATAGTGAACCACAGTAATATTCCGATACTTTTAAAAGGTCGATAACTTTCATGATACCGCATCATAAAACCCACCATTTGGATTTTGTTGAGAAATTGGAACAATTAATTTACTACATGACGTGAAAAAGAAATTTTTTTAAAAATTGCAATTGGTCGGAATTACAAAGAAAATAATAAAAGTTGTTTACAACTTTTTTATGTGGAAGAATATTGAAAATTTTGAAAATACATTTTGTAGATTTGTGTCAAATATTATACATATTCTGAACATTTCATCAAAAGTGGTCAATGTTACAATAAGCTACAAACGTTTAAAGATGGTGAAAACTGTAATAATATATTATAACTGAAATAAATCTAAGGTATTGTACTTTGCATCTTTCAATGCCTGTAGTTTTTTCCGCATCTGCCGATTTTGTCTTTCTTTTATCTTTCTGACGTCATTTCAAGGAACTTTTTCCTTTGCGAAAATGTTCTCTGCGACTTTCTTAAGTAGTTATTAAAGAAAAACACAGGCCAATCAGAGCGTGGCTACAGCGGACGTCTTTCAGCTCAGCTAATGTTAGCGCCACGCTCAATGGAACCTGTCAGATTGGTCCGTGTTTTTCGTTAATAAGGAAAAAGTTGCTTCAAATGACGTCAGGAATCACTCCTTCCAAGGAAGTACACTTTTGGAATACACTGTATGGTATTGTAGCAAGTAAACAACTTTTAAAAAATGGTTGTCGACCTTGAAAGATTTAGATGATTGAAAAAGAGGACAGATGAAATTATTAGTATGAAAAATGACATTACAATAAAGATTATAAATTATGTTCGACAAGAAATAAATTGTGCTTTGGGAGTGCTACGAGAAATACGCACTGTTATTGTAGGTATATTAAATATATTTTGTTGATCAGTGAACACGAGATTGGTACATGACACAAGTATTCGTCGTTGCTCTGGCAAACGTTTGCGAACGTTCTTGGAATATTCTATAAACAATCTCGTTTCTCATTGAATTTTTCGGGACGCCTGTCTTACGTCTATCATTATATAAATGTGTAAAGATTGCAGAAGGAGTTTTAGATTTGCTAATGAATAATTCATTACTATAGTCTTTCACGCGATAGTGATGTCATTCCAACTTTTCCTCGGAGAAAGTAGAATCGATTGGTAAATAATAATGTAAGCACACTAAAAATAGTTAACTCATTGTGTGCGTAATAGCTACACTGAATTACGGCTTATAAATTATTGTGTCAAAAAGGCAATATGTTCTGTGTTTTATTGACTCCAAGCTGTGTCCGGAAAATCAGCTGATTAATCATTCTAATAAGGACAGAATGATTATCAGACAGATATATTTATAAAAATGTTTTAGAAAGTATAATGACATTATATTTGTTTAACTCTAAATATAGTTTTGATTAGCTTTGAAATAATGCATTATTCAAACGCAAATATCACGTACATAGATCAACAAACTTTAATACGTCTGTTCGTCTAAAACGCAGAAAATAATTATTTAAATAAAAAAAAATTTTTAATATATCACGTTTTTAAGACGGACTAAAAAGTATAAAATAATTTTTCCTAGCCCCATACAGATTCCTAATCCCATACAAATAGTCCTGAAAATTTGTGATTGTGAATTTTTAATAGCTATGAAAATACTTGTAAGATTTAAAACGATAAACGTGGGGCGCAAGATAATAGTAAGGAGTGTAGATAGTAGTTGCCGTTGAGAAAACTCACACAACAGTTCATATCATTTGCAGTGTAATGAAATTGGTAATGACTTAGGTGAACTATTCATGCATCAATTATCTATTGCATGCACCCCACGTTTTTCGTTTTAAATCTTACAAGTATTTTCATAGCTATTAAAAATTCACAATCACAAATTTTTAGGACTATCTGTAGAGGGTTAGGAATCTGTATGGGGCTAGGAAAATTTATTTTATACTTTTCAGTCCGTCTTAAAAACGTGGTATATTAAAAATTTTTTTTTATTTAAATAATTTTCTCTTTAATTCGTGCTCCCTCCCCTCATCTGGCGATTCTGCTCATATTGTGATTCTAAACTTTCAGCTAGTAACGTATCATAGTACAGTAGTGTTCACTTTTTGCTAAATCCCCGAATCACTCTTTCCTCTTCACTTAGAGCCTCGAGTTCAGCGGAGACACAGTTTATCTTGACACACAAGGAGAAAAAATAAAACTACTGAAGGAGTAGAGATAGATGTACTTGAAAGAGGTGCTGCAAACTTAAAAGGTAATTATGCAATAAAAAATATTTCAAATTCAGTAATTTTCGTCTTGCCTTTTCAAATGTAATACCAATGGATTATCGGGGTTTTTGCTGATTAAAACGAGACCAAACACGTCGTAAATCGGACCAGTTTTATAGATTTTATATAAATAACAACAATTAAGGACATACGTATGAAGTCTGTAAAAGTAGACTGATTTACATCATATTTGGGCTCATTTTAATCGCAAAGATCTCAACGGGGCAAAAAGTTCTGCTTCACCCAACGACAAATAAATGAAAAAATATGAAAAACCTATTACAATATTTTCATTTTACGGTTAGAATTTTAAAATATAATAAATTTAACAATAAATTACTCGTTAAAGATGAGAATATCTATACTATTTCTACGTCATTTTATATGTTTCTTCAAAATCGGAACTTGTAGCCCCGGTCTCCCCTACTGAGAAAGGAAAAAATAAATATTTCTTGATAGTTATTAAAGTATATGCGAGTTTTCTTAACGGGGGGTACACAGTGTTACGAAAATTACAGAATGGGTATGTCAAAACTTCGGGAAACACTGCTGTAAAGCAAGAATTTGGTTCCGGATCCCAATGTTGCACAGCTAAGTGAACACTACTGTATTAAGGAATAGAATTTAAGACGTCAGTGGATGAGATTAGTCAACAAGCGCGGCCAGAGTAGACGGGATTCAGGTAACGTTAGAACCTTAAACGTAATAATTAATTGTATCGCCCCTCCGGTTGTTTCTGTAACAGGGAATTCTTGTTACTTGGAGCTACTCATCCCAAGGATTAACGGACACGGGTACGGACACGGGCACGAAGGGAATAGAAGCGGCCGGTTGGTGTGCAAAGAGGCGCGGAGTACGCGTCATCGGGATATTTACAATCTGTACAGGACTCTTCTCGGTTTTGTACAACATAAATAGCAGTTTACAGTTAATCCGAGGATGTTACGTCGCCACAGCCTCTTCCTCTCTTCGCCAGCTGATGACACAGTCTTGGGCTGCCTATAATATCGCCCAGGAACACGCTCAATAAATAATTCTCCTTCATTGGGTTCGCCGATGATTTGTACTCGCTGTAAAACGAAGAATCGACCACGTTAGCTTCACGAGCCTGCTGCATGCGCGTGTGTGCATTTACTGGAAAGTGTGACTAATGATCGGGGTTAAGGGCCTAGAGCAGCAATATAAATTCGCAGGTCCAGTATACAATTGCGCGATACGGGAATCGTATGAGTTATTGAGAGTCGATGATGACTTCGTATCCATGATCGGCGTCTCCCTAATGGGGATTGAAGACCGTTTTTGAAGCAGCGCGATCTGTCCAATGAATGAACACTTAGGCTGTTGAAATTAGTATTCGCAGATCGTCATTTCATATTCTGAATGCAAATTTCTATTAGCAGGCTGCGTCATGTTCTTACATTTGAGAACACAATTCATGGTGATTACACTGTTCAACAAAATCAAACTTTTTTCATGTTCAACAATTACTGTTGAGTGATTCTTATAGAGTCTTTTCTGCTGATTCCGAGTCTGCCCTTAATTCTTCCCCTAGACGCACAGTTTTTGAGAAACACGATTTTGAAAAAGGAACATATTTTTCAAATTTCAGCAAATAACGTGATGTTATTATAAAAGATATTGAATTGTTTTTTACTGCGAAAGATTCTGTAGACTTTTCGGAATACAGTGATATCCAATATTAATACATTATGAATGTTTAAACACGTTTAAACAATCGTCAAAGATGGAGAGACACCACTTTTGCACCAAGTTTTGAGGATATTTTTCAGTTTATCGTAAAAAATGAGGGTCCAGCGTAAAATCGAACTATATCGCACGTTAGAGCAGTCTTTTATCTTAAGAAACCACCATTTGAAGTTTGTATTAAAATTCTATTCTTGTATTAAAATCATATTGTCGTTAAAATAATTATTTAACCGAGCCACTTGCTTACTTAAAAGACTATATTAAATATATCGTTCATGTTAGTTGGAAACGAAACACATTTCTGGGATAGGCTAATAAATATGAGAAAAACGAATAACACCTGTAATTTATTTTTACAATATAATACTTTTATGTCGGTAAATTTATTTATTCAATTATGAGAATCATTCTTTCCTTGTTCTACTTTCTATAAAATAATTTCTGACTGAGTCACAATATACACAACAAGCTGATTATTTTTCATGTTAATATAGTCACACAAGAAATCATTTAAAGAAGTACTTAATTTTCAGTATTTAAATCTTTTAAATAAACCTAACTGCGCACAAGTATTAGTATTAGCATAAGTATTAGCACGATCTAGCAAGGGTGAGCAAGGAGGAAGTAAGTTAACTGCAATCAAGGGTCTACTAAAAGATTGAGCGTTCTTGGATTTGAGAAACTGTGGAACTAACGAAATCCAACGTTCCCCTAAACCGGTAGTCCCGGGATCCCGTCCAAATTCCAGGGATTCCCCGATAATTCGTGGAGAACGATTGTGCTGATAAATCGTTAAAAGGGGCTGGGAGCGAAGGTGGCTGTCCTTCTAATGGGCTGCTAGCACTTTCTTCCAATAGAGAAGCTAATAGAAATCCGTGCTACCGTGTCTAGACCGTTCCCTCCGTAGGCCAGCAGCGAACGAGCTTCCACTAAATTCAGTTGCGAGTAACGCCGGGAGCAGATAGCCTTTAATGGCGGCCTCCACGACCGTCCTAATGCATCCTGATAACTCTGTTCCCTCGTTTGTCCCTTCGCGGTCCTCATCCTTGCGCCTCTACCGTTTTACGAGCGTCGCGAGCTATCTACTCGTAGCGTTCGAACAGCTTATCAGCGATTCGACGACGCTGTTTGCCTGCCAGCACGCGTCACTGACGACGAAATTCATGTCGGTTAAACGATTCTGACACCTGCGCCCACGCGTGCACATCCGGATCAACCGGACGTTTCGACTAGCAAGGACAACGAGGAGGAAAACAATGGATTGAAAGTTGCCACTGACGGGAAACTACTTGGGCTGTACTGCGGTATGACCCACACAAAATGAACCGATATCTTGAGGAAAGACGAGAAGGGGGCAGAGAACCCCGAATATAAAATTTTAATGACGGTTCTTTATTAATTTTTTAGATATTATATCGAGTATAATCTAAATCTAAATAATTATTAACTCTGACGAGTCTCGACAATTCGCTCCAGAAAATCTAATCAGACCAATACCAATTTGCAATGTAGCGAGGTTAATTTTGGTAATTATTTAGACAAGGGTCTTCCTCTCCGATTTTGATGACCTTGAAATATGTTGTCAAAGTCGAAACAAAGGGTAAATCATTCCATCCAGAACAATCGAGGTGACCCCGAAATCTCCGAAACCCACAAAAAACACGTACTTTATGAAAAGTGTTCCTGTATGAAAATTTTTCACAAGTGTATAGTTTAATAATTATTCGTGGTAATCAAGTTAGCTGAAACACCCTGTATAAATACGTCATAGACATTTGCATAATACAAGTACAATACAATATGCGGGTAAAACATAATGAGTGTCCGCTAGGGTCGACCTTATTTTTCAACTATGAAATTTGAGCACGCCGCCCCCTAAGATTGTTCTTTTTCATGAAAAAATGATATATAACTAGACTGCGGATTTTATGCATTTATGACAAAAATGAGTAGGTGTAATTTAAAATAACAAAAATATTAGAAAAATTTAAACATACTATTATATTATTCTCAACCTACTAAACATAATAGGAAAGAAAATAAATTTCTAATTCACTTCTGGTTTGTTGCAATTCAGGTAAATTTTCAGGGAAATTTTAATTTTGCATAAAAACCCGCAGTCTAAATATAACGTATTTATATCGAACGTTAATTTCTCAACCGTTTAAATTAGTATAAGAACACAACTAAAAGAATTGGTACTTTCAATAACATACGTAAAATGTAACATATATATTTACAAAAATATAAGCATTAGTTAATTATTATATTGAAAACATTACATATTGTGGTACTATTATCATAAATATTTTTGCACAAGAAGAATGTTTAGTCATAAATTATGACTCGTAATCAAACGTTTTTCTTTTAACTTCGTCTTCTGCAAGAATTATTTTCTAAACCAATGAAAAAATCTCGCGAAAAAAATTTCAGCAGGTATAACTAAGGCCCATCCTACTGCCCCCGTACCTAACTGGAGAAAGATTAGCAAATATGTATTGACTCTCAACTATCTCATGTGATAATAATAAAACTTATCTCATATACCTGGGCAGCTCGCAAATAACAGTTTGACCTTTGAATCGCCTCGAATCACCTAGAATTTCATCAGCGAGAATAAAGTTTTTTCAGGGGAATAATTACACACGCGTTTTAATAACATCGATTAGTGGGGCGGAACAAAATGTCAGAAGGAAAAGGGGTGCGCGGGGAGAAGATCTATTGGTTTACGGCTTAGTGCACAAATGGGTCAGTAGTTTTCCGCGACGTGCTAACGCGACCAATTATTCAGTTTCCTATCGATAGTGTTTCACAAGTCGACCGATCGGAATGAAGGTGGAAAACCAGACCCCGGAGTCGCGCGAGCCCCGGCCCGTGAACTTCAGGGTCGTGGTTACATAGCCCACTGCACCGCGACCAATAAAGATGCACTCCTATCTACATAAAATATAACGGTGTCGAGCGTACGCTAACGAAATCGCGTTACCGACGCCACTTGTTTTACTGATGTGTTCTTACAATCGACCCTCGGAGGTCGAACGATACCCATAAAGGTCGATTTGTATTGTCCGTTCAGTCACGAAACGATTCGATACACAAATATATTTTTGCAAACCAGCTTAAATACATTATAGTTTACACCAGGAATTCCCAACGGGGTCCAGGCGGGCCCCTTGGGAGTCGATGGAATTTTAAAAAGGGTCCATAGTATTCCTATTGGGGGTCGATGATAATTTTTTCTGTTTTAAAATTTCATTTAACTTTTAAGGAATGTAATTATTAGATAATAATATCCGTATTAATATGTATAAATAAAGCCGAATGTTATGTCGCTTTTGTATATGCGCCGAATGCCGCCGTCGGCTTTTATTTGAGTAAAACAAAGACTAAAAATGAAAACAGTACAAAAATACTAAAACATAAATCTAATAAACCATCGTTTTCTACTTTTCTACTTCTTTGTGCAATTATTAGTATTATGATTATGTTGTATGCTGTAGGTATATTATACCCAAATAGCATCCGATGGATGTCGAGTGGATCTCTGTACATCCCACGGACGTCCGAATAATGTCAACGGACGTCCGGTGCTATCTGGGTAGAGAAAAATGTAAGGGGGTCGATGAAGAAAATCATTCTTTTGAAAGGGGTCGATATAGGGAAAAGGTTGGGAACTCCTGGTTTACACCAACATGGATACTATGATATAATGAAGTGAAAGAATTATTCGTTGTATTAAGAAAAAAATAAAAATTTGTTGAGATACGATAGCGAACTCGAATGACGAATTAACTCGCCATCCCCGGTTAAAAAGGATAAAATTCGGGTAACCAATATGACGTGCGAGAAATGTAAAACATTCACAGTACCTGAAGACGATGTTCCAGTCGAGATCACGTTCCTTGCTACGGTTTCGCAACGTCCGATCCGCGTACTTGGCACAAATTCTTTCATAAATGCAAACGTTGCTGCCGAGCTCAGCTACCAATTTCTTTTCGACTTGACCAACGTCTAGGATTTCTTCGTCATGGATTAAAGGCAGGTCTCGCTTTGTTCGACTTACATAAGTCGCTGAAAACGAAAGGAACAATTGTTAGCATATTGTTAAATAATTTCAGGAAACGTAGATTTACGATTCATTCTGATTCTCCAAGATGCAGCTTACGTATTTCGCAAATGTAAATTAATATTTAATTATTAGGTCTACCGAATATTTAATTGTTAGGTCTACCGGAAAGTTCTGTTCGGTGTAAAACCGCAATAGATATTACGATTATCATTATTATGTTATCATTACTATTATTTTATTATTATCATCATTATTACTACAATTTTACTTGTTTTTCGTGTACAATCGTCTTCATAACAAAATTCTCTCTAGAAAATTCTCGGTTCCCTATAATGTAATTTTTCATTGATGTATATGCTTCCATCTTTTAATTTTAAGTCTTCATTTCTAACTATTTGAAAATCTGTATGTATAGGGTGTATAAAAAGTAATGGTCGTCCGTTATAAGGGTGAATCTACGCGTCTGGATCGGTGGACAATTGTAAAATAAATTACCGTAAAATTGTTTATACCAAAGAAAATTGTTGTTAAAGTTTTGTTTTTAAATCAATACCTGCTCATCAAGAAAAGAAAAAGTTTAAAAGGAACCATCTTGTCCAGAATCTTCTGTTCCTCTGCCGGATGCACAAGACACTGCCATTTATGCGAATACGTGTTAATAACTGTGAAACAGAGAACAGCACAAAGCTACACAATCACTGAAAACTACACAACGCACTTTCCGAAATCGTGACACTGAACAAGAAGAAGTTACTCCGACCACGATCAAAATAGTTCTGCGATTGCCACCTCGGTTTTATCGCCGATAGTTAAGGGTTTAGGTGGGGAAATGTAGCGTTTGTTAATTGGCCGCGGGTGTGTCGGAAGGACTTTAGGTTGAGGAGTGGGAAACTGTCAAGGAAATTCCTTTCGTATTGTCTTCGGTCGTCAATGACGTGGAATTATAATTGTATGTCCCGTCGCTCCGATGGGTCTGTCGCACGTGTTGTCCATCTGTCGGGGTTGAAGCTGTCGGTGCGCAGTAGTTGCAAAATAATCGGTCCGTTCGGAGCCGGTCCGCATGCGTTTTTTGCCTGCTATAACGTCTTTTTCAGGTACATACAGTAAACCACGAAAGTATTTGAACGCACTTTAAGACAGTATAACTTTTTTATTATTGTACCAAACGACCTGATGTTTCGTAAGCAATTAGAAGCATTGGTTTACTAAATGATCTGCACAAAAGATTTTCCAAAAATTACAATTTACAAGGCTGCATGAAAAAATGAAATTTTTTAAAACTTTTTCATTTGGGCACTAATGAAAATTTAAAATACATGTTTTGTAGATCTATCTTAGTTATACACATGCTGAAAATTTCATCAAAATCGATTAACACCCAAGAGCTACAAGTGGTTAAATGTGAAAATCATATCGTTTTTCGCAACTTTTGATCAGTTTCTGTTTAAAATTCACAGATTCTTACATCTTTCGATGGGTGTTTTTCTGCGTCAACCGATTTCGATTAAATTTTCAGCATGTGTTTAACTAACATACATCTACGAAACAGATATTTTAAATTTTCGTTACGGGCTCTAATAAAAAAGTTATAAATGATGCCTCTTTTAATTTCTCATGTAATTCTTAGCAATTGCAATTTTTTTCAAAATCTTTTTTGCATGTGGTAAGTCAATTCTTCTAAAACATAATGTTCAAAATATTAAGAACATCAGAAGAAGTTAAGAATACTGTTACACTATTTTCGCTTCGTTGCAATTATTAAGAAAAAAAATACATTTCTTTTATGTCTGCTTTTTACAGTTGACTTGTAAAAATCTTATTCTGCATAGAGATCCGCAATCGAATAATAATCATATTTGTCAGCTTTCTAGCCAAATAGTAACGATTTTCATCTTATGCGTGTTAAGAACAGTATGAAGAATTTATTTTAGCATAATTAATTATTATTATTGTTGTTCCGTATTATTGCAGATTTGCCAAAGTGGATATCGATGCTTGAAAGCATCATATTAGTTGTCATATCTCACATCTTTATTCATAAATTCAAATAGGTTAAAACCATCTTTTTGCAAGTTGTCTTATTACCTAAATAAGAAATGTAGTTTAATACCCCAAGACATTTAATCTACATTTTGATTCCGCTCTGAATAATTTGTGACACGACCCCCACTGCGTCTATTCAAGTCATCCAATGACAGCAGTCAGTCAACGGTAATGCATTATGCAGGTTTCAATCTGCACTTTCGCACTGCTTGATTTCTGTCATCAGTCTGGGTGACGGTCATCAATCCAATCACTCAAAACTGTTTAAATGAGAATCAACGACTCCTTCGATTATCGTTTTAATGAAAATTGACATTCTCAATTCAAGTCCATTTAAATTGATCCGTCAGAGGTTTATTAAATTTCAATCGTTCCTTTCTTAGTTTAAAGCCAATCAAATTAGTATATAGGATTACATAATAAGTACGTGAATCTACTTCTGAATCAACTTCCGGTAACAGTGCAACACTTTCATAAATAGTATGCAGCATTTTTGTAATAATTTCAATTCGACTTCCCTCTACCTTTCGTGGAAAGTAAGTTTCACTTTAAGTTGGTTAGTTTCTAGAATATACAACTCGCATACTATCATATAATCTCTTTATCATTCATATTTCAAGACCATTCGAATAACAAGTATGCAGCCTATGAATTGATAACAAAAAATGACTTGTTACTAAACATATTAATTTAAAAAAAAAATGCTGTAATATAAAATTCTACAGAATTTAATAGCATTTTTATTTACTCCAGATCTATAGAGGCTATTACCACTGAAAGCAGATTTTATTTGTTTCCACATTCGCAAAATTTGCTTACAAAAATTGAAAATTCTATAAACATCCGCAGTCTAATAATGATGAATACTTTTTAAAATTGTTAATGTAAAAATCCGTGTGTATACAAATAAAACTATAATTTTAATTCAGATTAAAATTCATTAGAAACGGCTAAGAATAACTGATTGGTAGCACTAATTATTTCAATTTTCCATTGGGACGTGATACTTTGAAAGAAGTTGAGGATATTAAGAGAGGATTAATTTTCATGTGTGAAAGCGTAATTAGATATAAGGATCGATATTAGTCAATGCGTAGTGATTTCAATCGTCCGAATCGATGAATCAACCTAGCACAATCAATTTACATTCAGGAAACAGCAAGTTACGCTTGCATTACACGGTATTCCATCGCTTCGGTAGAGAAGTCACAACAAGTGGAACACTTTCGCTTTCACTGCTCGCCGATTCGATCCACGCGCGGAACCAGGATGAATCCGGGTTACCCATGTTCCTCAGTTCCGATTCCTTTTTCTCTCCGTAATCGGCACAGCACTCGCACCGTTTTCGAAACATTGAACCTAGGGTAAACTGTACAATGATTGGCACCCTAAGCCAAAATCGTAGTAAAAATCTTTTTATCTTTTTTCGAAATGTTTAAACGAGCTTAACTTTCTATTATTATAAGCTAATAGAGATTTTTCAGCAAAATCAAACAATTTTACGAGTCATCAATCTTTTATTATAAACTATATTCAGTGAATAACAATCGTAAGACAAATAGTACAGTCATTGGTACATTTTCTAACAGTCATGTGTGGAACTCTGTTATGAAAACTTTACAACGTTGCTTTGAAATATAAATAAGAAGCAATAAAAAATGATTTTCTATACCAGCAATTCTTAATATTTGCCGTTTAAATCAATAGTGCCAGTTTACCCTACTCGATTTTTCTTTCCGTCTCATTACGATTTGCACCAATAAACTACTTTAATTTAGACCTAACTTGTATGACTCGAGAAATCTATCATTTCGATAGCAAACGCATTGTAAACTGCTGAATCTACCTGCATTTATCTAGCTGCATTTATTATTCGATATTTAACCCCCTGCCGTATTTTAACGAACCACACTCGTCATGAAGATTTTGAACAAAGTCTAACAAATATGAATGTTACGCCTTTCTTTTTAATTGAAATAAAATTTGATTCGTTTATAATCAATATTTAAGCATTAAAATAAATGTAGCCATATAAAAAATATACTTTTCTCTTCTGCAACATTTTTCAGGATAAAGACGTTTTAATCTCTATAACTGTAAAAAAAATGATACGGCAAGGGGTTAACAACCGTATTTAATGTTTTAAAGCTCCTTTCACTTCTGTTGACATTTTCTTGCATAGCAATAGGTAGACAATTGAGTACATCTTTCTGTCTTACCTTATTTTTTTCATAGAAACGTATATAGTTGAAACATTATGTTTATAAATTTGGATTTGTAGATGGGAGATTCGTATGAAAATATCCACGTATTTTTGTGATAGAGAACGCATTTTAATAATTTGAATGTTATCACTAGACTCCGGTTTATATGCATTTATGACAAACTGGGATTGGTGGAATACAAAACTATAGAAACAATTGAAGATTTGAATGAATTTACAAAATCATTGAAAGAGGAAATGCATTTTCATTTAATTATTAGCATTTATTATTAATAATTGAGCCATTTAATGCAAAAAGCGATATAAGCCAATATTTGTGGGTTTGGTTTAACACCACATCTCGAGGATTTATTTAAATAAAATTACTATAATTTTAGCGTGGTTTGTATAAGACAAACGTAACAGCCTTCAATAATATTGTATTTTATAAAATTTTTACTTACAGTACTTCCTCATTATCTATTTTGACCTGCATCATTTTTGCATGGAACAACTCGATTGTGTTACGTATATTGTATTCAAATTAAGCAGAAAAATTCATATCAAAGCAAGTCAATGAACACATAGTTTTCTCGTAAATCTTACCAGGATTAAGAGAGTACGCTAACTTCTTTACGAAATTAGAGATCCTCACAGCAGCAATGATTACCGGGAAGCCAACCAGTTGTACCGGAAGTTGGAACGCCGGTTCCTCCGGAGTCGGAGACACAGCAACCAAAGAAAGTGCCAGGAAGTAACATCCGACGAAGAAAACTGCTTGGTTCAGTCGCATAGTGGAACGCTATCTATAGAGTTAATTGAACATCTTCTGAACAATTCTCTCTACGATATTTCTCAATCAAAATTATCAATACTTTTACTTCCTACACGTTAAACCTCTTTTTCATCATTTAAAGGATAGTAATCAGGTCGACAATTAATGGTCGTTCGAAATACAATAGTAACCAAAGCAAATGATAAAACTTCTGGTCTGAACCAATTTAATACCTCAATTTAGCGATACTTTCTCGACAATTACGAAGTTATTAAAATTACCCTTACGGGCGTAATTAAAATTAGAACTGATATATTATGGCTTTTGAAAATGTTCAAAAAATGCTAGGATATAAAATATGACAGAATTTAGTACGATTTTAATTTATCTGAGATCTGCAAAGGCTACTACCATGGCGAATAAGATTCTATTTTATTCCACTTTCTTAAAATTTCGTCTACAAAAATTTGAAAATTGCATTAACATCCGCAGTCTAGTCGTTACATCAGCAAGAAATATTTCGTAGATTATTAAAATTTAAGTTAAGTATCAAGACCAGTTGTGAATGTGTAATCGCAGAATCTACAATTTCACGAGGTTACTTCTTCTTTTTCACTTCCCACAAACTCGATAAGATTTGACATAATTTCTTCGTCGTGCATGGAGTACAAAGTTATGTAATCTCAAGACTACAGCTAATCCAGACCACTTACACTTTCCACCCACCTAATAATTAAATAACAATATCACCAACAAAACTCTACACCCTGTCAGATTGCTACTCGAACTCTTATCGCGTCTCGATCACGGAAGAAAACACTCTGGCCACCAATCGAATCACCGGAACCTTGTTCATAGAAATCCTTCGACTCCGCGACTCGTTTGCTCGCGCTTCCAGACCACGTACAGTTCGGCAGATTCGTCGCGACTCTAACCGATTCTCTCTCGATCGCGGATCACCGGTGCACCGGCTGTGAAAAACGTGGTGGCTGGCTGCTTCTTTGGTAAAAACCCGTTGCCGAGTGTTTCTGCGGGCAAACGTAGGCTGAGCTCGTTCACGCCGGCCAAGAGAAAGTGATCGCCCCTTCCCGACGTCGCATTCAAACGAATGGCGAGTGTCGGATTGCGACATTTAGTGCGGCAACGGGGCTCGTACGTGACGTTCTTCCTGAAGCTCTCTTGATGGTCCCGTTGCGTCCTCCTCAAGGTCGCTACCATTTCCCAGCGATGCTTCTCAACTCATCCGATCCTTTCACGAAGAAAATGTAACACAATAGTACAGCCTTTGACCATACATATACAGTGAACCACGAAAGTATTTGAACGCACTTTAAAACAGATGACCTGACTTTTTTTTGAGCAATTAGAAGACTCGATTTACCAAATGACATGCAAAAAGGATTTTGAAATTGCAATTGCTAAGAATTACATGAGAAAGTAAAAGAGGCACCATTTGTAACTTTTTTATTAAAGCCCGTAATGAAAATCTAAAATGCGTTTTGTAGATGTATGTTAGTTATACAAAATTTCATAGAAATCGGTTGACGCAGAAAAAAACCACACGCGTCGAAAGATGCGGATTTTAAGCAGAAACTGACCAACAATCGCGAGAAACTATGATTTTCACCACATTTAACCACTTTGATAAAATTTTCAGCATGCGTATAACTAACATAGATCTGCAAAACATATATTTTAAATTTTCATTAAGCGCCCAAATAAAAAAGTTTTAAAAATGCTTTTCTTATTTTTTCATGCAACCTTGTAAATTTTAATTTTTGGAAAATCTTTTTTGCAGATCATGTAGTAAACCAATGCTTCTAATTGCTTACAGAACATTAGGCCGTTTGGTACAATAATAAAAAAGGTATACTGTTTTAAAGTGCGTTCAAATACTTTCGTGGCTCACTCTACATATACTTGTAGACCCGGCTTCAGATAAGATAACTGTTTCAAGATTACTTCATCCACCAGATGACGGATGTGGGCAAAGTGCTATAGTCTGTTGAGAAGTCGCAGTACCACGAAGCTAAAGTATACTTCAAAAAAATAATTTAAGCACACACTTATGGGCTGAATGATGAGATATAACTGTTACTTCAACTATTTTTTAAAATGTGTTGATTTCCCTTAAAATAAAAACGGGGCATGAAAGAAATGTGGCTAAATTCTTAATAATAAAATAAAAATGAATACTTGTATAAAGTTTCATCAAAATCGGCGTGTGCCGGTCACCGGAGTTCCCTTGTGGGTATGAGAAATTGAAAGTAGTGACCGGTGATATAACCCCATATGCAGATCGTACACATGTTTTTACTATCAGTTGTTCCCGTGCTAGTCTCTCGTAGAAATGATGCCAACGGCTACTCAAGTGCAATCACGCAGCCACGACTCTGTAAGAATACAATGGGTTTCTTGCGTGACGACGGGCACGGTAAACGAGACCGATTTCCAAGCCTACCTGCTGGAATCGTTGCTCAATGGACACGATTTTCTTGCGTGGCCTCATTCGCGTCGATCGGAATCGATATCCCCTATGCACTTTTACCTCTTTGCATAATTAACCTACCGTTATGTAGTTAAGAGACTGCTGTCGAGTACTTAAATCTATAAACATACATTTTGTCTTATCCTCATTTTTTGCAGATTTTTCTACAGTTCAAGGCTACTTACCTGGAAAATGGTGCATGATAAATAATCAACATACATTATTATTACAGTTTACTGATATGTACGTTTGTAAATATATCGTATAATAATTCATACATATTTATGTGTGACAGTTAAAAATAATGTCTTGGTCATTTAATAAATATGAATAAAATAATGATGCAATATCTGCGATGTTACTCTTCTTATTCTCAGTTTTTCAATTATCTTTTTAAAGCATGATAGAAACGCTGAGCATGAACATTTATTACAGAACTGATTTCTGATGTCTACCTAAATAATTTTAGTTTAACCCTTTGGTAAAGCACCGACAATGCGCCGGATTTCAATGACCTTAGAATATGTTGTCAAGGTCACCATTCTGAACAACATTTCCCTGTAAATTTTTTGGTGGTCGGCTTTAGTTCACGGGATATTCGCAGAAAACTTTAAAGGGAAATATTGTTCAGAATGGTGACCTAGATATATCTCAAGCTCATTGAAATCGAAGAGGAAATAACGCATCGACAAGTTTACCTAATCTTTTACTATGAAAATTAATTTTAAAAGCGAGATTTAAAATTGATGTCATCCACGCTTATCTGACATAATTCAGCAGCTTGGCAGGAAAGTCTCTCCGAAAAGCTGGGTTTCAGAAAACAATAAATTTATATAGATAACAATAAATTTATGCACCATCTATCGATCTCAACAATTTCGGCCAATCGTCCTATCAAATAGAGAAAGGCTTCACCGTGAGATAACAATAACATTGGTCAGGGTCTGTAACAGTAACATTGGTAATCGGCCTTTACATTTAAATAACATTTACGAATGTTATTGTTCGGGTCTAGTATTCTATCGCAACCCGAGGTCAAGTTGTTACGGAACCATGTGCCCCGAGTCACAGAAACAACTTGCCCCAATTGACACATGTGGAAATCTACAACAATATTTTAGTTACAGGTATGAAATAACTAATAAAACCTATTATACAATATGTTCTTAAATGTCATTTGATCGATAAGGATAAAAGACTCAGTGACATCGATATTAAATAATCGAAATAGACCGAAAAGTAAAGATCGAATAATATTTACTTACCTCGTACGTAACTAAAAACACACGCTACATTACGCCACAAATATGGACGACAGAGTGTCTTTACCCCCTTTTATACCAAAACAACTGAAAACGAATCGCATGTTCTTCTCCTTTTTTATAAATAATTATCGGAACAATTTACCTCGGGAACTTTTAGCCCCGGTCGCCCCTATAGCCAAAACCAACCATAGTTTACGTTTTCCGGGACGTTCGTTTCGGTAATCGTGGATTATTCACAAAGTATGCCGTGATGTCGTGACGGTAGTTCGAGCGAAACAGCAGGGGATCCGATTTCAAGTAGGAAGTCGGTCCTCGTAGGGCCACGGGAGGATATTGCGATTTCTCGAATCGCAGAGTTGGCAGTGGCGCGAAAAGCGCCGATAAACGAAGCCCTCGCGATCATTTTTGCGAGGATATCCCGCATCCTAACTGCTCGCCGGGACTCTTGGCACGATCTCGTTCCGGGATTGTTACTCAGCTCGCTATGGGAGTGCTTGGCATTGCGCTTAAGCCGATAAAGGCACCGGAGATTATTATAATAACTTTTCGGCAGTGACGCTGCTGTAAATTGTTCAGATTGTTTTCGCGCGGAATTCCCCCCGCTGCTGAATCGTTTTTTCACCGCAGCAGAAAATCGATCTGAAACCAAGACGCTACAATTAATAACGATGCGATCGAGTTCAACTCGTACACACAATAACGAACAAAAGAAAGTTTAAAATTGGAGTTGCTGTATATGAGTATTAATCATTTTGGCGCTGGATCGTTTTTCAAATGTTGATAACTGGAAAAATAACTTTTAAGACACTCTACTATACTGTATATCTTAATATTATAGTGGCGTAGTTTTTCAATTATTTAACTATGTTCCACCAATCCGATCATTTTAGAACTTTCAAATATATTAGATAGGTAACTGAACATTGCTCTTGAATTGTTTGGTAGGTCTCCCTCGAAGGATTGCTTGCAATTCCCACCCTTAAAGAAATAAATTTCTCTTTCTACCATTAATAATTTGCTCACAATCGTGAAAAAAATATATGAAATGTTTTTTGTTTTCCTTTCTTTTTGATATATTAATTAGCAACCGAAGAAAAATGATAAAGTTAAGAGTGCTTACTCTCATATTATTCTTAAATGAGGGGTTGGCGACTTAAAATTTCGGGAGATTATCTTTCAACGTAAAAGCGAAATTAAATTTCTGATAACCGAAGTTTTATGGAGATAATCAACTTTCAGTACATCAAAATCTATAAGAATCACCTGCCAGTTTTATCGAAATGCAAAATAAAATATTAAAACCTGTTGGTCAGTGTTATTATCATTTGAATGTTTCAAAACGTATCAAAATATTTGCTTCGTGATAGAATTGAGGATATTAACTACATTAAGGCAGAAAATGACGACAGAGGATGAAGAATATAAAGGGGAAAATGCAGAACATGAACAAAGGAAACGTTAATGAACTGTTGGACGTAGCAATCCTTATCGGATTTACGGACACGAGATCCCGATGGATTAAACGCGCGACAATAATGGCGACAGAAAGGGTAAACTGTTGTCGCGCGAATTAGTTGCCCCTTTCTGGCCATAGCTTGGCGAAATAATTGCAAGAACCGGGCACGAACGAAAGGAGCCATTACCTTGACCACTTTTGCGAGTATTATACGCTCGCAAAATATTATACGCCGATGGTAAATAGGGGTTACTTCGTTGAAATCAGTTCGAGCGTCGGTAAATTTCCGTAGAATGGCCATTAGGGACGAATCTCGAGAGCGCAGAAAACGTTCCCGTAATTGCCGGGGAATTAATAAAGGCGACCTCGGGCTGTTACGTAACGCGAGATGGAGAAATGGAATCGTGAAAGAGAATTTTTATTGTTATGCTGCTGGAAGCACGAGGAAATTACAGTCTTTCGCCCTTATAGGATTGGGCGAATTAAAGTGATCCCTACTTTATTTGACAACCTAGCGGAGGACGTATTTTTGGATTTATAAAATTGTATACTTTAACCCCTTGTACTACCAGTTATTTTGCGATTACAAATTACTAGAAGTTCATTGTCGTTTATAATTTACTAGGAAAAAATTGTATACCCACCTGCTCCTCAATGGCTACATTTTGACTACAATAAAATAAAATTTCATTGCAATTTAAATTGAATGAATAAGATACGTATTTAGCAAATTCTGTTAGGGGTTAACACTAACCATATCACGACCGGTTTCACATTTTTTACTTTTTAATTATTGAAATTGTAAATATGCTTCCATCAGAAATTATTCAATTTTCTGTATTTAATCACGTATTATTATAAAAATTGTGAAAAATCTAAATAAGTTCAGTCTTGTCATTTTTATAAAACAATGTGTATCCGACACATTTTGTATCCGGCACGGTTAGTGTTAATCATGCAAATTAAAAGCAATGTATGCAGATACTTTCACGTGTTTCTAAATTACTGTTTAGAAATTATTTCTTCCTGCACTGGATGACATGCAGTGAATCCAAAAAGTATATGAACAATAAACTTCCAATTTAAGTGTATCTAAACTATGATAAGTTCATTTTAAAAAATAGGAAAAAAATAAATCTGGTCTCATTCTAAAGCTTGAGATATCTAGTTTATTCATGTTTAACTGAGACAGTTTTGCACGATGTAGGGTGGAAAACTGAAGGGATGTTTTCTCTCGGAAATATTACCAATTGAAACCTTTCTACAAACAATAAATAATTGGAAATTTAGTGTTCAAATGCTTTTTGGATGCACTGTACATATTTAACCTATATATAATATATTAATATATTAATCTAATATTAACAATTCATATATTCATTATTATCTTTTTTAAAAATCATCTCTAATAAGTTTTCTTTAAATTTAAATTTAGTTTTTGTAGGAATACATATTATGCACAGCAAATGTTGTCTACCTAATGAATGTTCTCAATGAAAACCTGTTTTTATAAATCTTTCGAAAGTTGAACTACTGGACTGCGTCGAGAATTTTCGTAGCGCTCCATAAAAATGTTTAATATACTCGAACAACGAATAAGTAAAAAAATATATATGCAAAAATTCATTTCGAGGAAACAAAAACTGTCCTTTCATATATAAATATTTTAAATTTCGTTTGTAAAGAGAATGCAGACTTGCGAGAAATGCTAACACGAAAGTGTCTTTCGTAGCACAATGATACAGTAAATAAAAGTGTCGTTTATATTCTAAAAATTTTTTTACTTTGTCAGAATTAAAGAAGACTCCCTGTATAGTATATGACCAATATCTTTGGAGCGATCAACTGTGTTTTATGTTTTTCGGTGTAAGAAGAGCTTTCAAATTTCATATAAAACGATATTTCGATAATAAAATTGTACATGCGTAGAATATACATAAAATATTTGTTTCTGCAGACCATTCTAGCAACGGCGAGGGGTATCAAGAAATGGTAACATGTTTTCATAGATGCTTTATTTTCGAAGAACGTAAAATTCGTAATTGTATAACACAACTTAATTGTACACTTCGGTTCGTGCAATATACCTGCAATACGCAGAAATATAAAGTTGAATATTGAGTTTAGACGGTACTGGATATAGTTACGCGTGGCTTGTGCAATAAATAGTGGTCATGAATTTATATTTGCTCGTAAAACGCGAGCAAATCTCTAGAACACGTTAAGTATTAATTTAATTCTTTAAACGCAGTCTAAAGCTATTTTACGTTGCTTGAAAAATGTTAGCTTTATCCAAGAATATACCATTAGATCACATTATCTACCGAGTACATGTTATGATGGTCAAGTATAGCAGACAATTATTAATAAATAACTCAACTATACACCTACAATTTTTCTTAACAATTAGATTGAAAAGTACTTTCCCTTTCCGTCACACGTTATCGCATTTTATTATCAAAATACTATAAAATAATACACCAACGTTTTTGGAAAGACTCTCGTAATCTCAATAAATAGAGATCCACGTGTGGTATAATATGAATGTCATGTTTATGGAGTAGACATTAATTTGGTCAAGACTCGTCGATCTTATTAAGATCTAAACATCACCAAAAACAAAATATAAGTGGTTTTCGAGATTCGACAAGAAAAACAGTCCTCGATATCACAGGCTTCGTTGTTATTCTCGTAAAGACAGCTCCCAGGATTGTGTCGGTTCAGCGCAGTCGGATCTTCTTCATCATGTTCAGAACGCTGGAGCCCGGCAAAGGGCAGGATGGGAAGAAATTATGACATCCCTGACCTTCCAGACCGGATATCAATTGACCCATATGAGCCGCGAAATGGTATCTCGAAGGCACTTCCGCCAGTGTACTTAAACTCGTGTCTCTGAAACATTTTCATGAAATATTTATTGGTTATTCTATCTCATTGCTATCAGTTTACAGTGGGTGCTAAAATTATTAGACCACTTGAAATAGATGTATGATCTCAGTCAATGAATTCTTAACCAGAGTCACCAATCCTTTGCACTCTGAATTATTTTTCCATTGTGTTGCCAACAACTCCCTACTATTTTAAGTGCTTTATTTGAAATTGTCTTCCATGGTCAATTTCTTGACTGCTATTTATTCTAAATAATTTTGTTTACTAATTATATTAAATACAGCTCTCAAACTTTGCTGTAATTTATATTTGTGGAACTTACATTTGTTTTTAACTAAAAAATAAGAAATTAAATAAATTAAGGAAGAACCAAATACATATAAAGCCCGTTTCATTTACATTTTTCATTCTCTAATGTCGAGTCACGCTCGACAAAGGAGTGCAAGGGGTTAAGACTTGTGCCCTCACTCTACCTTCCCTTTCGACGACGCTATTCCCCACACTTCTGCCACAGCACGGTCACGTGACGCGTTTCGTTTCTGTCCTGCATATGTCATAATGTCACGTGACTAATCCGGTAATGGCAGATAGAGGGGGACATTTTGCTCTCAATTCGTGCTCCCCTCCCCCCTTCACGCGACTGTGTTTTTAATCCTAGCCCTAGATAACTAATCTATTCTGCGAAATATTATTACTAGATAAAATAACAATTTTCTACCTGAATTGCAACAAACTGGATTGAATAGCAATAGAAGTTCATTTTCTTTCTTAATATACTTTTAAAGCAGAGACGAAAATTCGTTTCCAGAATTGCAAGGGTGCGGGATGCGCGTTCTCATTTCTCGATAATATGAACAGAGATGGAATTTTTCAGTAGTCAAAAGCGCTAGATAAAAGATCAATCTAGACCGCGATCGCCCTCGAAAGTCCTATTTTTACGTTTACAAGGTGTAATTTGCATTATTCGGCAGCATATGGCTATGAAAATAGCTACATGTGCAGTTGTATGCTTCTGAATAATGCAAATTACGCCTCGTAAACGAAAAAATAGGACTTTCAAGGGCGATAGCGGACTAGATCGATCTTTTATCTAGCGTTTTTGACTACTGGAAAACCCTATTTTTGTATTATCGAGAAACGAGAACGCGAATCCCGCATCCTTGCAATCCTGGAAACGAGTCTACCGCCTTAAACGATTTCTTTGATCTGTATGTACAGGAGTCTACTAGTCTACTGTATCGAATAAAGTCCGGATGGTCGAATATTGACCATCGCGATTTCCCAGTCGATGCAATAGACACTTGTAGGAAAATAGTAGGAGAATATATATATATATATATAGTATATGCTATATAAAGGATGATTGGTGTGGGCGTTCGAATGAAAACAACTATTGACGGTGAAGCCGTCCGCCAAGAGTGCGATTTATTAAAGAAGTCAACGAAATGAACACTCCGAGCGTCACTGGAAGAATGATCGCTCAGGTAATCTCTAATCCTAAGGACCCCTTGTTGCCAGCATTGTCGCTACCTGCACTCCGCAGATGCTCTGGGTTTTTACCTGGATAGGTACGCGTCGCGCTGTCGAGTCGCACGCTGCCCACACTCGACGTTCCGTTATTCGATATTTCTTACAGACTATGTAATTTTCGAAATGGAACCAATCGCATCCAGTATATGGGATATGATATCCAAGCAAATACTGTTGTCTGTTTCGCAAGGCTCATGTCGCGAAACGTGTTTTGAGAGAATGGTGTAGCGCGGATGAAATCAACGTCGCTTTCGTAACGGTTGACCATGATAAACTGGTCGAGGAGCGCGGCATATAAGAACAGGAACAAGGCGACTCGCCTTTTACTTTCGATATCGACGGCAGTCAGTAAACAGGCACCGCGGAATCCGGTTACGCTCGGCAAATTGGCTGGAAATTATACTGACGCGACACCTTTCTCCGGTTCCAAGCTACGTGCACGCATCCGCGCTCTTTCAGGAAAAACCGGAAGAACGGTCAACTTCCTTCGTTTTCATCCACGGAGCTTTTCGGAACCCTGTCCAGTCCAAATTGTCCACCTTTGACTATTTTAGAAGGGAGTGTTGTAAAGGTTGGGACACGTTTTGTTTTTGAGCTACAAAATTTTACAGGATGAGAACTACGCAAAACTATAAGTACCATTGAAAAGGTATACTTGCCAGCTACATTTTCGCTGCAGAAAGTATGATGACAGCGTTAACGGATAAAAAGTTATAGCCAATTTTCTGAAGGCAATGTTTTCCGCAAAAAAATATTTTGCCGTATAAGTTGGAGCTTAACCCCAAAAATTCTGAAAAGTAAGTGTTGAAATGAAGTTAAAACGCCTTGTATTCAATGTTTATTCAGTATTTATTTCTTAGATCATGATTTGACACAAAAAAAACATTGTTCACTCAATAATAACGGACTTAGTCATCTGGTCATCTTATTCACAATGTTTTTTCGAGCTTATATGTAGCTTGTTGCACATGTCCGATTTTAGAGTGCAATTTTTATGAAGCATTTTAATCAAGAATTACTATTGTAGCCTGCAAATTAATTAATTTACAATTTGAGATACAAAGCTGATCTTTAAAGTCTCATCTTCAGTTTCTTATCTAGATATACAGGGTGGCCCACATAACTCTTAACAGCTCAATATCTCGAAAGATATGACAGATATTAAAAAAGTGTAAAAGACGTGTCCAAGGATTTCGAGGGGAAAAGAGGAGGGCATAATCAGTTTTTTATTTGGGTGGCGTTTTCAAGGTCATTTGAAGGTCAACTTTGTTTTTTCAAATGGAAACCTATATTTTTTATTATGGGATCTTATTGTACGTAAAAAGACCAGCAATTTTCGTAGGATACTCTTTTTTATCCGCGCACTAGTTTCGGCGATATTTCAACGATTAACTTCAACAATTGATTAAATCAGTCTCCGATTTTTCGATGATTTCTTTTTTTAATCAATGATTGACGATTAACTTCATCGATCGATTGAATCAATCCATTTTTCAATGATTACCTTTTTTAATCGTACACATTAATCAATCAATCTTGGTTAAAATTTTAATCAATTAATGCCTATCTCTGATCGTACATCAGTTTAATAACAAGATAAATATACACTTTAATAAATCCAAAGAGCAACTGTCTGAGTACACGACTACTTCCAGATGTTGCACCATCAGCGAAGCATTAAGAACCTTTATTATGGCCGACAGTATACTCTTCCATATCTGTTCGTTCCAAAAACAGACCAAAATACCAGGAACATTCCATCCAACTAACAAACGAAGTCGGTCCCACAAATTTCTATTGTCATTCAAAAATAACGAAGCACTCCGTAACACCGCGCACATACCAAAAGGAGGATCATCCTACAACAGCATAATCAGCATCAAAAAGTCTCGGCCCGAACTTTCCAGGAGTCTTCAAAGAACAGGGAAACACCCCTGCCTGTTCATTTTTCTGTAAAAGAATTCTCGATTCACGACCTTCTGTTCCTCGCCGCCGAAGAAAATGGAAGGAAGGGAGAGGGATTTCGTGTCTGGTCGCGGGTACATGGTCGGAAATAAGGGAGGGCCGATCCTCGAGGAAAATGGTGGCGGCAAGAAGGAGGACGTCACCGGCAAGGAGCAGTTTCGTCACGCATGGCTCCCGAGGAAGACGCTCGCGTTCCGGCCGCAAAAGGGAAATCTCGGCCGTTTCGAGCGTTTACGAGCAGGAGCGCGCGTTTCAGGCGTTCGATGTCCGCGGTCCGGAACGCGAGGAATAACCGTGGAACAGCTTCTTAGCGTTTCCATCTTGATCGGTTTAACCGGGAGCGATCTACGATCCAATAAAAATCGGGCTAGCCCAGAGCTGCGTTTACGCAGGCATAAAAGTAAATATAAAGCTCGAATCCTTCCGGGACATTAACCGCGACGAGAGCTTCGCTCGCGATACGATTCGCTGTAGCCTCGTCTCCCTTGTGTTGTAGCCTTCTCTATGAATTTTTCAGCTCGATTGTTTCGAGAACCTGTTATCCGATCTTTCAATCTACAACCAATTATCTAGGTCTATCGATTGTACTTTAACCCTCCCACTACCGAGGAGAAGATACACTCTGAGACAATACTATAAGACTAGAAAACTATACAAATCTATGTTACAAAAAGAAATTGTTTTTTCTTGTCTAGGGGAGAGCGGAGCTAACAGTTCCCGCGGTAAGTTAATCCGATCATTATTTATAAAAAAGGAGAAGAATGCGCAATTTGTTTTCAGTTGTTTTTGTTATAAAAGTGAGTAAAGACACTTATCGTTCTTTCTTAGAGCACATATTATAATAAGAACCGCGTAGAATCTAAATAAATTAATCCTTGTCATTTTTATAAGGCAACCACATAAATTACATTTTCTAATAAAATTTTATCATTTATTTCATGACTACACTCATTTTTAAGTAGACTAACAGCCATATATGTATATTTTTTTCGTCATAACTCGTCATAAAAATTCATGCAATAGAGGGTTAAGATGCGTACAGTGACCCACTACTCAAGGTCATTCAAGATCGTCGAAGGTTAACTGCGATGGAAAATAGCCCACTTCTTATAGGGTATACTGTTTGACACTAGATAAAAAAGACCGATAGTTCAATGTCTTTTCATGATGATCATGATAACTGATAATATGCTAATTGTAATATGATGAAATAAAAATTTATACGATTTTGTGATATTTCCTTATAGCCATTATAATTCTTCTAACCCTCATATTTCTTGATTTTTTATGGGACGTCTTGAAGATGGTTTAAGAATTTATGATTTCCTGACGTTTACGTTAGGTTTAGTACGTTTATTAGCAACCCAACGGTTGTGTCGTTCCTCCATGTTTACACATATATGCATTTACTAGTGCATAATAAAGTCAGCGAGACATTAATGGAAACAATAATACTATTTGAGCCCCTTAGTGGACAAGTGGCATAAGTCCAAGATTACGAAAAATGGAATTTTTACAGAAATAGTAAGTATTAAGAATACTTGTTTTATTAACACATTAACTTGTGTATACTTTGTTTTATGTTAATAAAAAATAAGAGTCGATTTTACATCATAAATCTCTTCCAATCTCTTGGATTTACTCCATTATTCCACGGAACATATGGACTTACTCCACTGTTACATTCGATTAAAGAAAACTGGTATATGTATACGTATACGCAGAAGGTAAATCTGTTTGAAATGACGATAGAAGTAAGCCACCAAATCCGCGTAAACTCAACGAAGATACTATTAAAAATGTTTATGATTATATTCAATGTTTTCCTGCTAATGTATCTCATTACACACGCGAATACAATCCAAACCGACAGTACCTAAATGAAAATCTCAATATTCGGAAAATGTATATGTTGTACAAAGAAAACTGATCTGAATTAAACATACTACCAGGAAAAGAGCACGTGTATCGTCATATATTATATTTAATACGTGTTTTAATCTTCATTTTAAATCACCATGGAAAGATACATGCAAGAGATGTGATGAATATAAAATAAAATTAACTAGATGCAGAAAGTAGTGATCAAAAAGCTATTATAAAAAACTTGAAGATGAACATGAGTTACATTTACGAAAAGCAGAAGTAGCACGTAAATCTATGAAAGAGGATATAGAAAATACAGTGTTCAAATAATATTTATGTACAGTGGTCGGAATTAATATTCGGACGCTCTAAAAAAGACGATAACTTTTTTAATATTGTACCATACGATTTGAACTTTTTTGGAAACTAGAGCAATTAGTTTACTACAGGATGTGAAAAGGTAATTTTTTTAAAAATTGCAACAGATCGGAATTGTAGAAAAAATACTAAAAGTTGCATTTTACAATATTTTTTGTGGGCCTATATTGAAAATTTAAAAAATACTAAATAAATAGAATTAAACATATCCTAAAAATTTCGTCAAAATCGGTCGACGTTGCAATGAGCTACAAACGTTTAAAGATGGTAAAAATTGCAACCGATTTCGATGAAATTTTTACAGTGCATATAATTGACACAGATCTACAAAACGTATTATTTAAACTTTCAATATAGACCCACATAAAAAAATTGTAAAATGCAACTTTTAGTAGTTTTTCTATAATTCCGATATATTGCAATTTTTGAAAAAATTTCTTTTCACATCCTGTAGTAAACTAATTGTTCTAACTTGTGAAAAAAGTTCAAATCGTATAGTACAATATTAAAAAAGTTATCGTCTTTTTTAGAGCGTCCGAATATTAATTCCGGCCACAGCATATAATTGACACAAATCTACAAAATGTAATTTTGCATTTTTATCAAAATACTTTTTGCACGTTGTATAGTAAACTAATTGTTCTAACTTCTCAAAAAAGTTCAAGTCTAATGGTCCAATATTTAAAAAGTTAAGATAATTTTAAAAGCGTCCGGATATTACTGTGATTCACTGTATATTTCGGAGCCGTAGTCTGATCGAATTTTATCATGCGCCGCGTGTATACGGGTAATCTCGTTGTTGACGAGTCAACATCATTAAATCGCTATTAATCATTGCTGGGCTCAGCTGAAATATCCTCGAAATTAGAGCTGCCATCGGTTTAATCATCTTCTCGTTGGAAGCTGCAGATGTATTACCGTTATTAATTGTCTATGGATTATCTTTGTTCATCAAGTGACGCTAGCGTATTCGATAATGAATAATTTAGTAATGAAACGTGCATGAACATTGATAGAGCAAGGGTACGGCGCAAGCAACGCTCTCTGTCGAAGCGTTAATTAATTGGACAACCGGCGAATGTGCACCGTCGACTCTCAAAATTCCGTATGCACCATGAAAGCTTTGCTATACAGGGTGTCCCAAAAATGTTGTATTTCCTTGAACGGGCTTGTCGCCTGAGGTCATTTCAAGTAACTTTTTCCTTTGCGAAAATGTTCTTCGCGTCTGTCTTAAGGAGTTATTAACCGAAAGCGCAGACCAATCAGAGCGCAGCGACAGTGGACGGATTGCGGCTTAGCTATGCGGGTACCCGAGCCTCGGGTCGAGTCGAACAATGATCGAGTCGGGTTGGATCGGGATCCCGAAAGTTTACAAAGTTCGGGTACCCACGATTTCGGGTCCGGAAAGTTTGCAATATTCGGGCACTCGAAGTTAAAGTTGTATTTATATAAGTATAATACTGTTTTTTATGATTTTTCAGTTCAATCTTTTATTTTCACTGGCAGGTTCAGAATGATTTTTGTATTTTTAGTGTAATCGGTTATCAAACTTTGCGAGGAAAAAAAAAATTTTAGAATACATTATGTGAAATAATAGTATGTTAGTCTAAATTCGTGTGCAGGAAGCATAATTGTTCTACTTTTTCCAATACGAGTGTTGTTCTCGTTGCTGTGATAATATTTCCAGCGTCAGAAAATAATCGTTCGCTGGATACTTGAGTGGCAGTAATGCCAAGGTATTGTCTTGGTGTTTCTGCAAATGTAGGTAGTTATTTACAATTGCATTCCCACCATTTCCAATATTGCAAACTTTCGGAACACCGACTCGACCCGACCCGATTACCATTTCGGGTACCCGAAATCGCGGATACCCGAACTTTATAAACTTTCGGGATCCTGACTCGATTCTGAACAAATTTCCCGACCCGATTCGAACCCGAAATTTCGAGTACTCGCACGCCCCTAGACTCAGCCAATCCAGCGCCACGTTCAGCGAGACTTGTCGCCAAGCCGGAATCCGTCCGCAGTAACCGCGCTCCGATTGGTCCGTGTGTTTCATTAATAACTCCTGGACAAAGCCGCGGAGAAGATTTTCATAAAGGAAAAAGTTACTTCAAATGGTATCAGGAATGGGACACCCGGTATTTTTTCTTAATGAAATTTGGACGAAACGCTGAGTCGACCGGCTGGTCCACCTGTTAATTAGAAATGTGAAAAAATGCAAAAGGTACGGAATATACGGGACTTAATTGCTGTCAATTAAACGGGTAACGCGCTAAACGAAATTCACCTTTTCAACTGGAAGAGAGGCGTGGAGAACCTCGTGCAGGGGTGAACATAAAATGCCAAGTTGCGGCCACCGTTAATCGTTCAAGCGACGCTGTCATTTCAAGCGGTAATTAAGCTTTGACGTCTTGAAAGTCGCGAACACGAAAGCGGAAAGCAAAGGAAACGAAGAGGAATGCCGGAAAGTACGGATAAAGTTCCCTCCGTCCAAAGGAACCGTTTCGTTGACTCTCAAAATCAATTAATGAAATATTCTTGCACAGGGTGATCGGTAACTGGTGGTACAACCGAACGTCATTCTATATGTATAAAAAAAATAAGTTGAAAATGTCAAGTAAAATTTTTTCATACGAGGCTTTGTTTTCGAGAACATCGATTTTCAAAATACGTCAGATGCGTCATATGATTCTCAAAAACAAAGCCAAATGAAAAAATTTTACTGTACGTTTTGGGCTTTGTATGTAGAATCACCTTGTTTTCGGTTGTTGGAATTAAGTTGCATGTGCATGTGTACATGCCAGTACCGGAAATGTAGTGAATAGCGTCCTAGAAGAGGAAGGTAGATTGGGGAAACAAGTCTTAACAACAAGAACCAACTAATAACATAAAACCTTGAACACAGTTTAACGCGGTCCTCATTGTATAATAATGTTGTTGAATAATGCTTACTTTTTTAGTTATATTAATAAATTCTTTGCTGGTTATTACACTGTAAATTTGTATGTATTCACAAAAAAGAATAACTTCCAAGAGGACTGTGTTATTGTTTTATATTATTGTTTTATTTTATGTTATTGTTTTATATTATGATCTGCATCTATAAATTTACTTGTATAATATTTGTAGTATTGTTCGCATAAAAGATAGAACTTGTGTCACAATGAATTTTTTATAAATATCTATATCTTCTAGAAAATTACGAAAGGGAATAGATTGATAGTTTATTAAATATGATAAAACAAATGAAGAAATTGGATTGACAAAAAAGTTTAATTCTACATTTTTGTGATCACGATTTTGATATTTATTATCAAATCTATTACTAATAGCTTGTCGCCTATTTGGTATACTTGAAATCAATCCCTTTCCGGACTTGTTCGTTTATAATAATTTCACAGAGGAAGGAAGAAAATTTATATTTATTGTATGTCTACATTTACTTGAATGCTTGAATATTGGTTACAAAAGAGTAGAAATCTATTTCATTTTAAAGGAAAAATATAACATTTACATTTCAAGTGTTCTGAAGTGTTTTCAAAATAATACTTTGTTTGTTAGTACGAGCACCGAAGAGAACATGTTCATGTAAAGATTTTTCAAACAAAAAAAGATAGATGCTATCTTTGACGTGTGCTTGGAGTTGATATCTTGCTGAAAGATAGACGACCCAAGTCAATTTTATTATTGTTTGACACGCGGTTGTAAATACGTTCAAAGCAATGTTCTACCGCCTCGTCCCGGATTATTCCCGTTACCGTTCGCGTTCAATTTGAACGATTTCTAACGAGCTCCCAAATATGAGACTATGGTGGGGATGCCCACCTATTACTCGGGGACTCCGATCCCCGAAAGAGTCGTGATTTAGAATCGAGAGCTATCTGTTCTTCCGAAACGAGAGCCTCGAATCGTTCTTTCGTGACGATAACAGTGAGTCGTTCCTCCGAAACGACATCTCACGCTCAGTTAATTGTACCGCGAGTGGATAATTAATATTAAACGTTATTGTTGGAAGTCGAAGAAACCCGGCTTCCCCGAGTAAACCAGTTTATTCAATCACCCACTTACACTTTCTCCATCACCGTACTGATCCAACCCTTCCTACCCGATTCTTAACGAAGTGCTAGTGTCGAGGTAAACAATTATTCTTATTCTTAATTAAAGATGCAGATGTTAAAGTTGTTCACAGAAATGAAGAGAAATATCTGTGTACTATACAGTTGTGCAATCCATGATACGCTTTTTATTTAGAACGGAATGTTCTTTTTGGCAGGTCTTCGTCATCGATAAAGGCTGGAAGAGTACACATACGTAAGTGGTGGGACACACGTGGTCCCAAAACGCCCGAGGCGTCGTAGAAAGTTGGAAGATTGAATAACCCGTGAAAAGGAAAGTGGCAGATTGTTACGGCGCGTTCGCTCAACCTATGTTCCGCTTTCTGAGCTTACGTAAGAACAGACGAACTTTCACATCGCACGTCCTTTCGCTGCTCTTTAAAGCATCATCGACTCTTTAATGACCGGATATGGCGGCGAGGTTGGATAAACAAACTCGGTACAACTAGGATAATTCGAGTCAGTTCCGTTGCTGTTTTTCTAGTTAAAGATCTTGAGACTTGAATGTATACTAATGTATAGGGAGAGTTTCCCGGGCGTCACTTATGGTTTTTCTTAAATAATACTTCATTGGTTTTATCATGCGCTATTTATACGTTAAAAATATTGGAAACCAAAATGAAGCGGAAGATAATCAGTATTTCCGTACCAATTAACTTAAATTATATTTTGGTGGTATGATTTTAAGAAATCAACAATATCCCCAACGGAAATATTTTTGCTCTCGTTTGATTAAATAATCCGTTTTTAATGGCTTTAGAGGTCATAGTGTGCGTGGAAGATTTCAACCATGAATTTTAGAGGCCTCGTCGGATATCAAGCAAACAGGAGCAACACTCTATTTGATATCATGTTTAAACAGATGCGGAAGCCAGAGAACGTTGAATTCGATATCAGAATCAACGTGGGATGCAGCAGGCTTCATCGCAAAATTGGATGGCGCGCATAAGCGGGGCCGTGTTCCGCTATATTCCCCGTTCGTCGATTTCGAGGTGGACAACGCTCGAAAAACGACGGCGCCGCCATGCGATGCGCGCTCAAAATTGGATCACGCGGGGACCGATCGCGACGTATCTCGCAATTTTCGTTTACGATAGTGGGCAAAGCGCGCGGGCGCACGCTCACGCGGGAGCGCAATCCGCCATATTATTTGGATAATGTGGCGCAGCGTCCGCGTGTCGCGGCCATTTTCCTCGCCGATTAAAAGCAAAGTTATGTTAAACCGGCCAAATATTGACTCGACAATGCACGCGGCCGAAACGGATCGGTTTGTTTGTGCTCCGCGAAATCCCGGGTGATCGCGAGATTCTAAGCGCTCGTTTCAACGGGATGTGCGGCGCAGACCCACGCCACGGTAATATCGCCGGCGTTATTGATTGAAACGAAACCGCTCCGTGGGATTTTATGAAATGCGAATCGATCGCCGCGATACAGACGTCCGAGCGTTTTCAAATATTTCGAGCTATTCCGCGTCCCTTCCAGCTACGCGCCGGAGCCAGCGATAAAAGCTCGCGAGGCGCAGATCACTGACATTTGTCGAGATTGATTGGCAATGCGATTTGCAACGGGAAATTTCGACACAATTTCAGGGATAGTGATCCATTTGACGTTTTGATATTCAGATATCCACTGTACCCTTGGTAACGAGGGCCGGGAAACAAATATACGGAGAATGAGTTTTAGTTGAGAGATATTGGAAACGGGCGGAAACTAAATTCAGTGCACGTTACGAGATTTTTTACTGGATTGCCGAAATTTATGCGAATTTAAACTTCGTAAAAGCAATAACAAGTAAAATTTAATTTCAATCGTTATTGGTCTGGATGATTTAATATTTTGGTAAACTTGTCATTTGTTGAATATGTTGTCAAGGACACCATTCTAAACAATATTTCCCTGTAAAGTTTTAGACGGTCGGCTTTAGCTTACGAGATATTCGCAAAAAACAGTTTTTGCAATGAAATAAAGAAATAAATTACAGGAGCAATGTAATTTATAGCTCTTTCCAACAAAAAATATTTCGTTAACTACTTCAATAATCTTGGACATTGTATAAAACAAATTTTCCAAAATTCCTTCCTTAATTAGTCAGTATTTCGTAAATTTCTGTAAATTTATACCAGCTGTAAAAGTGCAGAAAGATTCACTATTTTGTTGTCGCTTGAAGGAATTACAATCTCGCTATAAGTGCATAGGTACAGATTCACTGTTCCGTTATCGCTTTAAGAAATTATCTTCGCAAAAGATTTGCTGTATGGGAAATATTGTATGTTTTGACTATTATCACGTTCATTCATTCTAGTCTTTCCTTTGAACGAATCCAGTTTGGTGCAACTGTAAAAGGGGAAGAATCTACAATCTGTAATTTACTTTCAGATGTGAAAAGGTAGTACCTGTGTATGGTGAATACCCTGAAAAATATATTGCCGTTATCTGCTAACACGTAGCACCAACATAACATTATAGTACTAGCTTCATTAAATGTTGAACGGCGCTCTGTTAACAGCGTGTCGCATGATTTTCACAATGAGTACATATGCGTTCTACACATGTTTCAATTTAACTGTCACCAATCAGAGATTTTAACGCGTTAAGTGGAAAATGTGCACAATCATATTGACTATGAAATAACTTCCTGTTCTCTTTTTTAACCAGCAATTTGTCGATAACAATAGCCAACGAACCTCAGATTAATATGAGCAATAAGAATAGGTATTAGCATTAATGCATATGCAAGAACAGAAGTATAATGTGCAATTCTACGCATATTAAAATGATAATGAAATTAGAAACATGACGCTCTTTACAACTACAATTCCTTATATAAAAGTGTTTTTTTCCATGCAATACCGCTATAATGTATTCTAATGTATACAATCTAATGCATGATTGACCGTTATGTACGAATGACGCAAGTCGCCCGTTAAATAATTGATAAATGCATTACAATGCCGCAAAAATATACAGAAATGTATATCAGATCTTAATATTTGAATCGATACCACATATGCCACAAAATGGTAGCGGTCAGTTCTGTTGGCTGAAGATTTGTATAATTTTTTAATACTTTCCAGAATCAATTTTTCTCCACTTTTCTTCAACACGTTGTTTAAAATTTTTGTTTGATATTTTTGTATACTACTCTGATAAGATTCATAAATCAATCAACGATTTTTAATGATGTTGACATCGGAAGATCCCGTTAGACAATCTAAAATTTGAACTTTTTTTGAGGAAAAGTTCACTACCTTTGTAATGTAAACAAAGCAGAGGATCTAGCTATACCTGCGAGAGAACAGTACCGTTTCGCGCAGCTTGGAAAATAGTGGGGGCGCAGCGAACCTGTCATCTCTCACTACACTACCCACTCCCCATATTCTTGAATCAATCAGGGCGAAGATGCACAGCGACGAACGAAAACTGGTCTTCACGCGATTTTACTGTTCCATCACTCACCTGGCCATCACTCTCGTGACGGCAGCTATAGGTCTAGGTATGGCACTCTACCCTTCTCCTTCTGTGACACTGTTCCCCCATATTTCCGCCACGGTTCCCGTCTCTGTCGCGTATGTGTCATAATGTCACGTGACTAATCTGGTTCTAGCAGAGAGAGAGGGTAACTTTCCTTCTCAATTCGTGCTACCTTCCCTCCTCTAGCGACTTTGATCTAGGACTTTATGGGCTGCAGCCCAGAGCCCCGTTCAGTCAAAGGGCTCTATTCGCGGCCAAAAAAAATAAAAACAATTCAAATTACGGAAAAATAAATTATACAAAAATATTTGGTACTCGAGTTGATTGGGTAGACCCCCAAACAGCGTTATGTTTATCTTCAACAACACTTATGGTATATGTGTTTATTTGTTTATCAATAATTTCTAAACATGTACTCTGTGCTTTTCATCTTTTCAGCAATAAACTGTATGTATAATACATCGGAGCAAATCATTACGCCGCTACTTTCCATTTGACAAATCAACAAAATAATAATTAAGATTGTCAGGTTCATCTAATACGCGCAAATTGCAGAGGATTGATTTTATTCATGTTGCTCATTCACGCATACACACACCAATACGCATTCTTCTGCAATTTTCTTTATTTAGGTCTTATTTATTTCTCGCTAATTACGTAAAGCTTTTTGCAATTGTCTCGCAAACTAAAGCCGATCGCCGGAAATTTTAAAGGGAAATGTTGTTCAGAATGGTGACCTTGAAAATTTGAATGTTTCAAGGTCATTGAAATTGGGGCAGCACATCGACAAGTTTATATATTAAAAATACATTTAAAAAATGTAAGATTAGACATAGATAAAAATGAATACGGTTAGGTCTACGATGCGACCACATGGCTAGTCTCTCGTTCTCCGGTGATGTAAGGTTTTTTCTGCTCTCGCGTGTCGTAGCTTCACGAGCCGATTGCATCCGACCGATTTCGAGTGTGTTACTATCGATAACAATCGAAAGTGGAAAGTGAAAGTGGCGAGTCAGGGTCCGAGCGATGAAAGCGCGAGGTCTACGAGCGCCTTGGGTCCCGCCGTAAAAATTCGACGCCGGGACGCGAAACTGCTCGATCATCCGCGGGCTTCGAATGTCTGCGTCGATCTTTTTGCCGAATACCTCGTAAACGGTTAACAGCGTAATTGCTGTGCCTTTTGTTGCCGTCTAGATCCCCTTTCTTTCGTTGAAAGCGAATCGCTCCATGAAATATCTTACCTGAAATGTTGAACTACTATAGTATGCTACCTGCAGCAAAAATCAGAGCACCTCTACATCATTTCCCAATTACTTTCGACGAAACGAAGTCAAGAGAAAGCGGAGAAAATGCACTTTTCCTTGTGACTTCGTAATCGAGAACCAGATCGTTTCCAACGATTTGGCGATTGTTTTTATAGTCTGCATTTTTTATCAGCAACTAGCCAAGAGAATATGCAAATTTAGGCTTACTAACACTAAACCGACCATCACCAGCCAAAATGACCGGTTCCAGATTTTTTATTTTACGATTATTGATATGATAAAAATAATTTCATAAGAAATGATTGTATAGATATCTTTAGTGGAGCACATATGTATTACAATAGGAGCTGCACCAAGTCTAAATAAAATCAATCTTGCCAATTTTATAAGGGAACATTTACCAGTTACTTTTAAAGCTCGGTACGTTTAGTGTTAAAATACTTATCTAACTAAAGTTTGTATCGTCATTTTAAGTTTTTGGTTAGATTTTAAGAATTTTGGTTAGATCTATCTTAAGTATGGCGGGGAGGGGGGTTAGAGGGAGGGGCGGAGCCCTAAAGTGTTTGCTATAGTCATCCCAACAGTGTCCCGCAAACATCTCGCAAACCAAGGTCGTCCGACGGTACCATGTATAGAAAAAAGTTGTTCAGGATGATGATCTTAATAACATATTTCAAGTTCGTTGAAATCTTGCTATAAATAATTACCAACTTCGTACATGCACTTCAGAAAATGTTTTCAGGATTTGAACAATCTGGCAATTAGCGCCCGAATTTATAGGAATTGTAACGTCATTTATCTTTTTCAGTAAATAAACGCACGGTGTCAAACAGAAAGAGGAGTCGTATGTTAGTTCAGCATTTACCTGATCAAGTTCAGCAACGACCTCTCCATCTCGCTCAGCTGATCCTGATGAACGGACGAGGTCAATTCGCATATCAGCTTCGGCAGGCAAGCGGTTTTGATCGTCGTCATCATTCGGGCTCGTCGTGACACTACTGGAAAGTAATTAGGAAAAGCGCATACATTTTTGAGCTTGCTCCTCAAGGTACACAGCTAAAAACTCTTCTACGATTTCTCAAAGTTTTTCGAAATTGCAATTCAGATCGCCTGAGAGGCACATCATTTAGAGCACGTAAAATTTTAAGGAACACGCGTAATCCATTTATAAAACTTCAACTGTGACCTGCTGCAACAAATTAATTACGTGATGTATTTCATATGAGACCTGTGTGTGCAATGACCTCCTCGCGTGACGGATAAAATCAGAAAAATTGTTGTTTGTTAGTGCAATTAATTTTGTTGCAAACTAGAGTGGCGAAATAATGATCTCTTCTTTGCTACTTTGTTGCACTCCGTGAACGTGGTAATTAGCGAGTGACAGTAGTTCGTGACCGGCACGTGCTAAACACTTGACAATTAATTAGTACGTCTGCAACTCTGTATCAGTGGGAAGAATGTTGCCATCAATCTGATCACACAGTGTTCTTTCACCTCGCTCGACTTTCACGTTCTTCTCAACAACATCCAGAGAAAGTTGTTTAATGAAAGGGACCTTAAAATTACGATAACAAGATCGTCTTCACACAACCGTCCCGGAACTCTGCATTTGTACAAACGGGTCTGTTCATCATCAATGTCTCTTTTATGCAACGATAAAACTGATCTCGCCAAACAAAACGCTTCCTCGTACAGAAACATAACGTGAAATATGTTGACATAACAAAACAAAAAAAACAAAACTGGTTAGACCTGTTCGCAGTGGAAGACTGAAGGACGGTGACGATAGTCCTCGCAGATCATGCCCAAAAAATAGAGCTGAACTTGCAGACGAGTCCGAGGAAAGAACGGACGATGCAAACTTGGCTTCAGCGGCATTAAGCACCATTTTTCCTGGATAGTGAAACTCGATAGCAGAGATACCCAGGGACGCGGGAATAATCGATGCAACTCGCGTGCACGCGTGAAATCCTGACTCGCGTGCGGACGAGGACGCCAAGAGGTTGCCACAACTATTGGACACCGAAGCCGGTCCGCGACTTTCGAAATGCATTTTCTAGCTCAACGAACTGGTTTCCCGAGGCCAAACCGACAATACCAGGCTGTTCCTCGAGACCCGATCGCGCGACACAATAGATCGAAATAATTCCCAGCTGGTTCTGCAGGTTGTTTTCACATGTTCTTGAATTACTTCTCAGTCGTGTGCTTTTCAACCTTTACTGCGTTCGACTTGTCAATTTCTTTTTTGTACGAGATTATTCAAGATATTATGGACCTACTATATCCAGCTTTTCGTAGAAAGAAAGCTAGCAACAGGACACTTCAATGGTCGTAATAGTTGATTACTCGCAGCTCAGAATATGTGGGTTACAGAAATAGGTGAAAATTGCATAGGAAATGGCTGCTCTCAGAATACTTATATTATGAAGTGTTTTAAAGAAGAAATTACTATTATAATTTACCGTTTGATATACGTAACTCCTAAAGGGTACGTGATAGGGCAAGTTATACGTGATAAGATCAGGACTTTTATCATAATTTTCTACGTCACTATGACAAAACAAAATTTTTATCTTTATTTTTCCGAGGTCACTTCGTGTTTTTAAATGAAATACCACACTTTCGTTTTGATGTTATGAAAGTGCATTAAAAAAAAACAAGTTCAGCATACGTCTTTAAAATGACCTTGAGGTAATCCAAGGTTGTAAAAATGAACTTAAAAATAAATTTGAACTTGAACTTAAAAATGAATTTAAAGCAGACAAATACTTCAAAGTGGACCGTCTGTCAAAATATTGAAAACTTTTTTCATGACGGAATATGCCTAACCCAGACCATAGGATTAAAGACTGAAGTTCTCCTTTCGCAACTACGCAATTCTTCTAGCCTTACAGAGAAATTGAAATTGTTTGGTCCATTCATAAAAAAGTTATTCTGATTTAAAGTGTGTGTGATCAGTTATGCTCCTAACTGTATATTCTCTTACTTTTCCTTATTGACTTTTCCTTATTTCCTTATTGACTTTCCCTATCGGCCATAAATAATATTCTATAAAAAAGCACAGCAATTCCCGGTAAATACGTCAAGAATATCGCGGGATTTTTCGATGACCAATCGTCACCGTTGCGACAGCTGATCTTGCTTCGTGAAACGATTACGTAAGGAACGCGTTGAAAATATGCAAACTGGATGACATTCACGACCATGTTCGCACATATCCACAACGAAGTAGCATACGATTGGCATTCGAATCATGAAACAGCTGAAGCAACTGTGTCTGGTACTCGAGCCCACGTATTTATGAGAATTTAAATGGAGCAAAGTACTGACAAAGCACTTTGAATAAATATCGACCTCCTTCTTAATTAAAACATTCTTGACGCAAACAACAAACGGAGTAACCACTTTGCTAACAACAGTTGCTAACCACTGTGTTATTTTCGAGAAAAAATAAACGGTGTTTTCATAGAAAATTACTTCCTTCAGGGAATTATTTCTTTTTATTCACCAGATTTTCCCAGTGTCGGTAGAATATGAGTATTGCACAAATCTTTTTATGATGACGAAGTTATTATTCTTGTGTAAGAGCGTAGGTTAGGATATAACGTAATAACCAATATGTACCGTGGTCACTACTATTAAAAGTGACTATCGTTTTTATCAAAATTGAACCAAAACCGAACAAAATTAAACCTTATATGAACTTCAAAAATAGTTGCATAAAAGAGACCAGCATGATAATTCACCTATTTTTGTTTTGCACTTTAAATCGACAAATTATGTTCCATTTGTAACGTCACATTTTGTAGAAATATGTTCATCTCACAATACAAACAAAAACAAATCAATTGTTTTACTCCGGATTTTATGCATTCGTGACTAAAATTAGTAGATGCAATTTAAAACAGTGGAAAGACTTTAAGAGTATCAATATATTATTTTCACCACATTCAAATTATTATTAGTGAAAAATATTAATTTATATTTAGCTCCTGTGTCTTGCGATTGATACACAAGCTTTTTATTTTGCCTAAACATCTATTTATGTATAACCTTTGTTCTTTAGCTTTTAATTGATCAGGCGAGCTCTCGATTAGTGCATGCGAATTAAATCGCAGTACCGCCAGTTTTACCAAACATATTAATCCACTTCAATATTTAATTGAGAACAAAATAGCAAATGTACTATCCATATGAAAAAATTGGAGGGCATTGTAAACCACTCGTTCTGTTAGGCAAATTTTAGTTTACCAAAATCTACCATCAAGTGTGAATGTGCATTTTTATAGAAATCTGCATCAATCAGGAACGTCGAGTGACAGAACACGAACGTGAACGGTAATGGCGCGTTTAGACCAAATGAACGAGTGCTCGTTCGGTCCCCACTCCGAAAAAATTAAATTCAAACGAGCTGTATGCTTGTTAAAGTATTCGTTGAGAATGCTCGAATAAAACTTTTTATAAATATAAACAAATCTATATTCGCCGAATGTTCAACGCGATACATAATGCTGATGTCAGCATTAAGAACGGCGAATTAATTAATTAATTCGTGCGTTCGACATTTAAGCGTTGAAGTGGGGGGAAACAAATTCGTTTGATCTAAATGCACCATAATATTCCACTGCGTAATTTGTTTCACTTTCGCGACGATATTTTTCGCAGTTTTAGTGTTTGCACTTTGTTGGACCTGTTAGTAGCACTTTCCCTTACCAGTCTCTTTTCCGTTGTCCTTCTTGGAGATCGTGTTGGAGAGGTGTGACTCGATTGGTGGGCCAACGGGACCCTTTATCGGTTCGGTGAGATTCTGCTCGGAAGACCTGCCGAATATCGTCGAGACCAGGTAATTATAATCCGCGGCGAACACTAGAAACATCCCTAGGAATATCACCAGCCGGACTGTGCTCGTGTCCATGACCATGGCGTCCTTGGCAGCCTCCGGCTAATGTTAACGTTGCTCGTAACGCGTGCTCGCGTCTCTCCCGTCTGCTCCGATCGACGATTCTCGATTCACTGCGGCCTCCTGGCCGATTCCGAGACTGGATCGGTACGCCGGGACTGGATCTGGCTTTTGAACTTTAATTCACGACGTGCGGCCGGCTTTATACCTACACGCATGGATTCGTTAATCAACGGAACCGCAGGTTATGCGCTGAGTCGCTATTCCATTTACATAAATCAGGTTTGCCAGATGGGTCGACGATCGATCGACTGGTTTCATTATCAACCGCGAACATTTCGGATGTGCGCCATCGTTTCATTGCTACTACACTCCGCGACAATACTATTGTATAAGACACTATACAGTAAACTCCCCTTTACTGTCCAACAGCCGTGTTTTGCAAGGACATTGAACGTACCGGGACACTATTTTACCACGCTTATATTAGCTTGCCGAGTTGTTGTTGTTGTATATGTCAAATCTTGTAATCGAATTAAATTTCTTTTTTTAAAACTGCGTTTAGGAGGAAAAAATATTTAAATATTAACCGTTTTACACAAACAACACAACACCTCGCCGCGCGAGGGCAAAGCTCAAAAGAATCTTCTTTGGTTAATAATTAGTTTTGTAGTTGCGTATCTGATCTTACAATACTTTCTGAAATTCTGTAGACTGTTTAGTAAATGCAGTAACGTGCCCCACAGACTATTTTTTTATATTTACCATGCAGTGTCGTGACAACTGCTTATATGGGTTATTAGCGACATTTTACAATCCCTTATACAGAGTGTCTCAGGTTTCAAATATTAAACTTTGTCAGTACATATATGCTATGGTTTCAAATAAGAAAAAATTGTTCTGTATACACAGGTGCTTTACTGAAAAATTATAAAAAAAAAATACGGAATTCGCAGGGGACAGTAACAGATGCAGTTACTGTGATGTAATGGTGGAATAAAGTAGCAATATTTACATTCTGTGTTTACACGTGTCATGGTCGTTTGCTAAGCGACGTCATTGAAGATATCAATATTAATTTTTAGCAGAACCATTAGTAAATGTCTGGAGTTCGTATCGATTGTTTGCAAACGAAAAGTCTGTAGATACGTTACATGCTAAATTTTATTTTATCGTGTGATCAAAAATTTTTTATTGTACAAAACCACTTCATCCAGGTATTTTTATCCATCTTTGGGCAAAACACGATTCTATTATCCCTTAATAATGACTCGGCCGCGAGATATATTTTACAACTGTTAATTAGTAATCAAACATTGAAATACAACAAATTAATACAACTGATAATACAGAGGTAAATTATATTCAATTTACTGATTACTGTGGAAGAGAAAGTTCTGGTTCTACGAACTCTATTTTCTCGTAAATCTGTAAAAATGAGATCTTGCATAAACATCCGCAATTCTAGACATCTGTTATGTGTAATCAGTAGACTGCGGATGCCCATACACTTGCACAGCACACCACACGAAATATAATAACGTTACTTACTTCATTACGTCAAATATATCGAAATCCTCTATGAAAAGTAAACTTACATCCAATATCGATCTTCAGAAATTCGTTTTCAAAACCTAAAGATTGCATGAACAATCTTGTCAATTTGTTCGTATCTGATATTATGCAACAACTTAAATTGCATACTCCAATACAATTTTATATAATCTCTATAACCCATCCACGATCAGCAAGAACCCGATCTCGGGACGAGTCGGGAGCAGATCGGGTCGAGTCGGGTCGGGCGTGACCCGAAAGTATTTCGAAACATTTCGACACTAGGTTCTCAGGTTTGTTAAATATGACTATGGTTTCAAATTTGTTTATTTTTGAAGGATTCTCGAATTCCTCAGTATAAAATAATGAAACTAAAGATGACGTGGCATGGAAACGGTTTTTCTATAATTTTAAAATTATTGTAACAAAACCGAGTTTCAATTCGCAGAGTACGAACGTATCAGCACGAACAACGACGCGAGTTAGTAGTGGTCAAAGCTATTCCCTAAATTTTCTGGAATCTCAATATTATCGAGACCCGAAACACATTCGGGACCCGTCCGATTCCGAAAAGAATTCTCGTCCGGACCCGACCCGACATTTTCGGGTTCTCGCACGCCTCTACAAAATATATAAAATGTTTTGTAGTTAGATTACATTTTACCCATTTCTTTCAACTGACGATCAATGCGTACGCGACCTGCGAGATTCATTTTTCGTTTCTAAGAGCCTGTTCAGACACGGCGGAAACCGCGCGTTTTCGACCGCGCGATTTTTGTTTTCGATTGTTCAACCGCACGGTCACGTGTGAACGAATGCATAGACTAATGTAATAAGATCAGCGCGATTCAAATCGCGTGGTCGAAAACGGGCGGTTTCCGCCGCGTCTGAACAGGCTCTTACATTAGCATCTATGCATTCGTTCACACGTGACCGCGCGGTTGAACAATCGAAAACAAAAATCGCGCGGTCGAAAACGCGCGGTTTCCGCCGTGTCTGAACAGGCCCTTACTCCGCAGCGGTTCCGCCGAAAATGTCAATTACGCAAAGTCTCGGGGGAGGGTACGCTCGCGTTATTCAATGGTCGTGGCATGCAACACCTTAACCCAATTTTTCCGTACCCACAGACACGCGTCACGTGGGAACGAAACAATACGTACTCGTGAGAACCATCGAAGGTGCAGTGCACCCGCAGACTGACAGACTCGCCGCTTTCTGACGGGAAGACGTTACACAGCCGCTTGTACTCTCGCTTTCCGTTCGTCTCTTCCACTTTCTTCGGCTTACGCCGAATGAGCAGAGTGCCTCCTTTTACTTTCGAGCAACGTCGCGTCGCAGCCCGTGCGCATAAACAATATCATAGAAATTCTCGACCAGCAA
The DNA here is from genome assembly GCA_028455795.1 of Lasioglossum marginatum. Taxonomy (NCBI): domain Eukaryota; kingdom Metazoa; phylum Arthropoda; class Insecta; order Hymenoptera; family Halictidae; genus Lasioglossum; species Lasioglossum marginatum. The sequence goes on from CM052272.1 coordinate 4,298,739, forward strand.
GACACATCTCAATACTATTTCTGTTTTATATTTCAAAATACTCGCCAACTCCCTTTTCTCTTCACAGAAGGTAAAAAAACATCTGTTTAGATATTTTTTTTTAATACAACTTTCGGATATTTCTCACTATGATCGATCATAAAAAGCACACCGATCGTTGGTCGTTGGAAATCACTGACACAGTCACAGATAGATATCCAAGGGACGCGAAGTTCGTTTTCTTGATCGGTACAAGGGTTACGGTGTCCTTGGGAATGAAAACTGATAATAGTTGCACGAACGTTGATGGAAGATCGGGACCGATCGCGTCCGTAGATCGTGTCGAACGTCGCGAGTCTGACGTGCGTCTCCGATGGGTGAATTCGCCGACGCTGCCGCCGCGGCCTACCGACGTCGTGGAATGACTGTGAATGATCCGAAACCACGGCTAGCGGCGGACCTAACAAGTTGTCAGTGAAAGTTGGACACTCGCCCGCAACTCGCCGCGATTCGATCGGCCGATCTCGCGCCGCGCCGCGCCTTGTTCCCTCGGCATATTGTGAACCGCTCTGCCGAGAACTGGTGCAACCTCATGTAAGGCTGATCTGTGGAAAATAAAAAGTTCAAGGATCCTACCGCCGCTCGATTCTTTCGTAACAGTAAACCGATAGTTAGACCGCCGAACTAGCGACCACAAAAGTTTCACAAACTCGGAACAACTTTCGAAAATAAATAGTACAGTAGACTTTATGTTATGTCGCAACACGAAAGAATTACTTCGATTTTTGAAGTCCTTTTTATTTATATTCAGATATAGCGTTACACAGCGAAAATATTGTTTCGTGGACTGATTGAATGAACTAATGAATGAATGAGCCGCCGGGCGATTCAATCGTCCACGTTATCACCTTGGGCGATCAATAATTATTGTGCAATGGAATGCTTGGAAGAAGAATTCAGGCGACTGATAATTGTATCATATTGGAAGGTATGCTGCTGTTGTCGAGGGAGTATGAGCTAAGAATTGTGAGCGGTAGTGATGGGACGTGGCAATGGACATGAAGGCTTGTGTTAGGCTTTGACCTAACAGTAAATTCTAATTTCCCAGTTCTTATTTCAGTTTTTACTAACAAAGTTCAATTTCCATGCCTGCTTACAACTAGAAGCAGTATGTAAAAAGTGATTTTTATATATTCCACTTTTTTCCATCAAGCATAAAGTGGCGTATACAAAAAGATTTAGATAGTAATGTATACAATAACTATCATAATTTGTAAAAACTGAAATTTTATTTTGAAGCAGAAATGAATTTTTTATAAATCGAAGCGAGGAAACTACAACAGCGGATAGAAAAAAGATAGTTTATTTATAACAATGAAGCAAGTAGAGAAACTAAGCGGACAAAAGTAAGTTTAATTCTACATTTTTGATATTCAAGCATTTTGTTACATTAAATAAGTAGCTTGCAGACTGCAGACAAAGTACAAATTTTATAAGTCGTTGTAAGACACAGGAAACAAATAAAAATTCGAAAAAGTCGGAAATAATGTACCAACACTCCAACACTTTTAATTTCTTTCAATGTCCCCACAATTTTGTATTTCACTTATCCATTTTCACTGTATTAAATCCGCAGTCTAGTTACAAGATAGTTAATGGAAGCATAAGGCCAATCACGAAGATGAGATAAAAAATATGATGGATTTATTGCCCTGCATCCCGTCGATTTGTCAAGATCACTTTAAAACTCTCAAAGAAACGGAACTAAATGTCAAGCAGAAATTGAATATTTCATTATCGAAGAAGAAGATTAATTGTTTTCAATTCATTTGTTTTCCGTATAGGGGGCCCACCTCCAATAACCTTCATATTAACATATGTTGTCAAAATCACCCACCTTAGTGACTTCAATAGGTTTTAGCCGTTAGCCTAGGTTTAGCCTAGTGTTTTACTAAGAAATAATTAAGAAACATATATCAATGCATTGCAATTTGCCTGTACATACATACATATATGTCATATACAGGGTGTTTCGTAACTGTTGATACAAGCGAAAAGGGGGTGATACTACATGAAAAAATAAGTCGAAAACATAGAATAAAATTTTTTCATGTGAGGCTTTGTTTTCGAGAAAATCGACTTTGAATTATGTACATACAGTGGCCGGAATTAATATTTGGACACTCTTGGAAGCTAGAGCAATTATTTTACTACAGGATGTGTAAAGAAATTTTTTCAAAAATTGCAAATGATCGGGACAGTAGAAATAATATTAGAAGTTATATTTTACAATTTTTTTATGGGCCTGTATCGAAAATTTAAAAAATAGGAGGTAATAACCGAAATAAAATTATAAATTATAAAGCTAAACAGAACTTTCCGGCAGACTTAATATTTATATTGAAATTTACAATTAGTTTCTAATGAAACTGCTTACAAAAATTGGCAATAAAAAAATTATTTCTCTTATTATAAATCTCACTATTGGAACAGCATGTACAATTGTCTAAAAGTTACTAATGTTAGGGGTTGGACAAAGTTTTTATTCTGGTTTTTAGAAAGTTTTTAGGAGTAGAACACAAATTAAATTTCTACATTTATAAATAACGCAATATTTGCACAAAAATCTAGTAAGATAAAAACGATTTTACAGATCCTTCAAATTTTTTGTTGTCATTTATTATGTATATCTACGAGTACTGTGAATGCATAAAATCTGTAAGTGAAAATTCTAGTGAATATACCAATACATATAATATGTCTAGCAACTTTAAAGAAACTGGAATGAAACAAACTTCTCTATTTTCTTCGCAAATGGCTTTAATAAAATGGAAATAAAATGTACCTATCATCAAGATGAAAGATACTTTCTAGACCTGGAAAAATAATTGCGTCACGCATAAGTGGTTGGAGCGGCAGTCGACATATTCTAAAAGGAGAAACGTGATTGCTTGCTAGGCTAATCGGAATGGAATCGTTAGTGTCATTTAGAATCAAAAGCAGTTCTTATTTATGTGCTATGGAACAAGTTTATGCTCTATCGTATTTATTATTATGTAATGTATAAATACAGCTGTTTACATTCTGTAACTACCATCGGTTATTTGTTGACTTTGACATCTTTATTGCGTGCGTAACGTGCAAAGAATGTAGGAAATTAACTTTTTATGACGTTGAAAATTTAACAAATGCTGGTAATACTAATAAAAATTGTTAAGTTTAACCCACGGGTTGAAACGGTTCTGAAAATAACTGTTTGAAACGGTTATATGGAATAATTATGAAGAATCAAAATGATGTTATATAACTGTTACGAGAATATCGGTTCTGGTTTATATCGGTTTATTACGGTTCTTGATAACCGATATTATTTCGTTTCTATGTATAACTGTTATTTTTCGGCTCTGGATTTCGGTTCTGGTTTCGGTTATGGTTCGGTTCTGTCATTCCGAATTCTGTTCGGCCGAAAAACATATTGTAATATATAAGACGTGTATATATATTATGTTTTTTGGGCGTTACAAATATTTATTTATTTAAATAATTAACAATAAATTATTATTGAAATATTAATTCAAATAATGAATATACAAACAAGTTTCTATACATGATAAAAATTTATTTATTTAAAAATTGTTTCAATAATAAATAACTTATTATTATAATAAATAACTAATTTAAATAATGAGTAATGAGTATAAAAAATAAAAAATAATGAGTATAAACAAATTCATATACATTACATTTTAATGTTTAAATTATAAATATATGTATAAGTAAAATTGTAAGCATTATAAAAAATGATTTATTTAAAAAGTTGTTTAAATAATGAATAATAATAAATAATAATTTAAATAATACATGATAATACAAATTTTTTAAATTATTTGTTCAAAATGTTGGTTTCTCTAACATAATAAAAAAATCATCGAAATGAGTGTGGTGGTAGAGTAAAACAATTTTTGTGTTTTGTCATATAAAACTGAGATTCGATCGTGTTATTTTACGGTCGTCCTGTCATTGATTTAGTTGCTTGCATACATTGTGTGTTCTTCGGCCGAACAGTATACAGAATGACAGGACCAAATCATAACCGAAACCGGAACCGAAATCCAGAACCGAAAAATAACAGTTATAGAACCGAAATAATATCGGCTTTCAGGAACCGTAACCGTAATTGATATTTTCATAACAGTTAGAACATTTTTTCGGTTGTCGTAACTGTTTCAAGAACCGGAATCGATATCATAACTGTTTTCAACCCCTGGTTTAACCAAGCGTGTCAGTTTCGGAGATTTCATGCAAACAATCGTAAAAATGAATTTCTAATTGCTTCTGACGTCGACAGAATTAAAACGAAACTTAACTTTAATTGAATGCACAGAAAAAGTTTCATAAAACTTTGATTACTTTTTTATCAGGACTACAATTGTGGTGTCCGTAACTAGATAACTGGTAATTTAGTAAAATAAACAGTATTGTAGTATAAAATATAATATACATACTTATTACTATTACGGAACACTATATTACACGTGTTGATCATACACGTTACTACAAAAAGCGTGGTGAACATTTTACTTCTCACTTTATTATGATATACTCTTCCTTTCTAATAAATCCTTAATAATTACAGTATTTTTCTCGAATACGACAAACGTCTAGGATTGCAATAAAATGGTTGATGATTTTGGTCGAGACCTAATGGTAACTCTAACTTTATAATTGCAAATTCTGGTCTTTCCGGTTGAATATAATGTTTATGACGACTACTTGATCTCGCGATCAACGTTTTCATGAATCTTAATATTTGGTAATGTTCCGCATTTAACCCGATGTACTATAATATCGAGTCAGGCTCGTGGTGAAGACTTCGAACGGGATCTGCTAAATACAGTAAAGTCGCGTTTACTGTTCAACAGTAATTTGCCTGTATTTTGCACGGACAGTGATCGCATACCGACATGACCTTTTTATTCAAGTTCAAAAGAAACCCGAACGTAGAGAAGGACAGTGGAGGGGGTAGGCACTGGGCCTATCTCGCGATCGCGACTTTACTGTAGTTTCATATTTAGGAATTAATTGACATATTAACTTCTGCTATAATGATTTTATAGTCATTTCATATTCCAAATTAGTGGTCAGGAGAAATTACAGATTCTAATAATGTAATTGAACAAAATTTCAACATTTTTGACTTAGCTTTATGCACAGAATTATTATTAGCATTTGAACATCGTGAATAGTAACTGCCCCATGCTTTCCAAAACATAATAAATTAATTAATTCAACTTTAACAGTTGAAATAGTGATTTGAAGCCCACAACCCATCTAGTGGTTTTTATGCAGGTATTAATTATTATTAGACTGCGGATGTTTATGCATTTTCAATTTTTGTATGTAAATTTTAAGAAAGTGTAATCATAAGAAGCCTTATTTTCAGTGGTAGTAGTGTTCGTAGATCTGAAATAAATAAAAATCGTAATAAATTCTGTGGGATCTTATGATCTAACGTTTTTTGAAAGTTTTCTGACGTCGTAAATGCATAAAGATCCGCAGTCTAATTATTATGAACTAATTTATACAAATCTAGAAAACTTCATTATTATATTAAGTATTTCACATTGTCGACATGATAAAAGTGTAATTGAACTTTTCTCGAACACTATACTGAACATTGTGTTAGAAGGTCAAATTCAAAACTGTTTAAGTCCATGATCGCGTACCTGATCGCGGACAATAAACGCGACTTTACTGTGTGTATGTTGTTAATTTCCTTTAGACTGAAATGAAATTCTATTTTATTGCGGTCAATTTTTAGACATTGGAGAATATGTGGCTATACGATAAATATAAAGTTTCTTTTTTCCCTGGTAAATTACAAACGTCAAAGAAACTATAATCATTGTAATCGTAAAATAAATCGTAATGCAAGAGGTTGGGGGGCCTTAATATTGTCGTAAATAAGTGAAATTTTGTTCAAGCTGCCATCTCCTTGTATATGGTCATTCACTCTAATCTCACTAAATAAGCACTGACACAATTGTCCTAATCAGTTCTAAAAGTTCCAAGTTCAAAATTGTTCTAATCACCGTTCACCACCGCACAGAGATTTTCCTAATTGAAAAGTTTTTACACTAATTACTCAAGTCTTATTCTCATAGGTTTTATAAGCCTGCTACACATACAGGGTGTCCCAGGGTTTAAGGATCAAACTTTGTCAGTATATTTTATGGCATTAAATAAGAAAAAATTGTTATGTAAACATAGGTCACATAGAGCTTTATTAAAAAGTTATAACAATAGTAACCGGAATAGTAACCGACTTGCTGTTACATGTATTGTCAAGAATAGTAGACATTTTGAAATGGAGTATTAATTAACTCTGGAAATGACGATGTCAAATAGTAAATACTATTCATATTTTAGTCTACATTTTTATTCTGTGAGGTTAAATAATATAATCAACAGAAGAAAATCTCTTAATACTTAGGAAATAGCCGGCTACTACAACAAAGAATAAAATTTTCATTCGATTCATGTAATGTTCACTGTAGTTTCTCTCGTTTCTATGGTTTATCGCGAAAAAATTCTTTCCTTTCGAATTAAATCGCGCATAAACGTTGGCTTTATTACGCTCTTGATAACTCTTTGTCCGTAACGTACAAAAGATCTCTCTTTACTACTGAATGGACCAGTGACATCGAATGGGAAGCTTTTATGGAAAAGTTCTTTCGTAAAAATGAATGAATTCTGTAAAATAAATCCCCTTTTTATAAGGGGCAAAATAATTTTTACTCTTTTACGAAAATAATTCTCATTTATTTCCAGTAAACTCTGTCGTCTCAATGAGAAGTATATATTAATATATAATAACTGAACCTTCTTTTTCATCGTCACATCGTACCGGACTGGCCGTATTGAAAGTACCATTTGCTTCTATTTCTTTCATACAAACGAAAGGAAGAATTCCTCGGTTTAATAACACAAATGTCGACGAACTTTATTTTACGATTTTACGATTTTAATTTTTATGGATATGTATGTTCCTCATTACTGAGCGCAGAATTTATTGCACATAAATGTTTTATTGAGAAAAGGTATTTGAAATACATATTTGACGAAGGATCTTCGTTCCATCATGTTTCCAAGGTATTCCCCTTTTTATAAAACACACAGACTTTAAATTTCGACCTTACGATACACATGCGCAAAACAAAGGGAATCTTTTCACAGTAACCAGTTCTTTCAAGGTCAGCGATATGACCGCTTCTAGATCAGATCCATGGTAGTTGAAACATACATACATGCAATACATACTTCGATTAATTACGCACAATTACCGGTTAACCTTCAGGGCCCAAAGCTACGTAACGTGCATACCTATTCCAGTGATTTATGCGTTTTCAGTCTACTACAGTATGCTTCAATGGACATAATAAATACGAGAATGTTCTATCGGTATTTAATAAAAAAACTACAAACACTATAAAAAGTCGTACAATTTTTATAGATTTTTTAAAAAACGTAAAAATCTCATAAACGCCCTGGTAATTAATCTGTCTCATGTGCAGCAGTATGGAATTGCTAAATTAATATTTTGTCAACTAAGTTGGTATATCATTTGACATTCAATTAAAGAGTTGTTCGTAGCTTAATCTAATAAGTATAGATTAAGTGGTATTAACTTTGTAATTTTAAGAGAAAACATACAGGGTGATTGGTAACCTCCGGCACAACCAAAAAGGGATGATTCTACATAAAAAACTAAATCGAAAAAGATATTTGAGCTCCCTTAGTAATTATAGAAATTAATATAAAATATATTATTACTCCCCCTAAATTATGTAATATTAAATTTCAAGACCCTAAAATTGAGCTTAACCTAATTAATTATGTAAAATCACCAGCTTTTCAGTTGTACCAACAGTTGCCACGTATAATTTCGAACGATGATTCACTTTTGACTCATATTAACCTGCACAAGGGTTAAAAGCTTTGGAATGAAACTTTACAAAGAAATACTAACAAATATGATTGTAAGGTATAAGTTCGATGTGCAAAGAAGACGAACGTGAACAATTGGAAAGGGCTGCTTCGCGAGCAGAATGAAACAACATTCCTCGAGGGAAGATACGGTAAGTAAGAATAATGGAAGTGGAATGAAAAGCATACAGAATATCTAATTTATGATCTTCCGTATTAATTTCATCATTATACCTAACGGTTCTCTCCTATCTTGTTTATCTACGTTGCGTGCACTGTTTAAGATATGAGACTCGCTATAATTAACTTTACTGTTTTTTTTTGTTCAGATATTTGTTCAGAAATAACAGTCGTTCCCTCAGCAAAATAAGCCCGCTCCAGTTCCAAAAAAGTTATGCAATAATAATTTAAAATCAACTACAAATACTTCTGGTACACTTTTTCGAGTTTCCTACCTTTAACCGTATTTTAACGAGTCACACGCGTCATGAAGAATTTAGGCAAAGTCTAACAAATACAAATGTTACGCCTTTCTTAAAGAAGTAAGTCATAACTTACTTTACACAGCGCTAATTAAAAAGTCGTGAAGTGAAAGGCAAAGACGCAGCCAGCCATGAAAAACCGATTAATTATACAAAAATTTATTGCAAGCAGAAATTATTAATAATATGTGGTGGATTTACTGTTCCTGGGAAAAATGGTGTAGAGTCTGAGTAATGATTTGGTGAAGGTCGAGACGCCCTTCAGCGATTCTGAGTGCAATCTGTGAAAGTCGAAGCGCGTCATGTTTGAGCTGTATGAATTTCCACGAATTTTTCTCCTCCTTTTACCGCGCAGACGGTCGCCGCCATTCCAAACGAATTTAGTTGCGCCTAATATAAAAATTAATTAATTAATTACAATAACGCCTTTTAAATAATTTTATTATAGTAGAATCGATGTGGTAAGTAAAGATAAGTTTATTTTTCAGCCTTTCGGCCATGAAAAAGTACTATGATGTGTTTGCACGCACACACACACACACACAATCATTGCTTTTCCTAATTTCAAACATTAAAATCATGTCCTTCTTAAGACACGACTACAATAACAATAACTACCTATATCTAACTGCTCTTAACTATATTTGAATATATTATACGAATTAACTATATTTTATTAAAATTCATTAATTATAGTAGAAACCTAAATTTTTAATTATATAACTACCCCTCTAATATTAAAATTTTCTGTTCGAATATATAACAATATTCACCTACTTTTTGCACTTTGTATGTATTTACATACATTTAACCATCTATTCTCCTGAGAATCTATGTTATATTATGTTTTATATATACGTCATTAGTAAACTGCTTCCAGTTTGGTTGCTATATCTACAAGTAAATGTATTGCAATGATACTATTATGTAGGTCATTCCATAAGTCATAAATACTTTTTACATTTTTAAAAGGTGGAATACAAAAACGTAATCATTACCATTAGTGGTATATATATACATATATCCTCCCTCATTTTATAGAAAGTATTAATTGTTAAACTGTAAAAAGTTATGGGATGACCTCGTACATGACAGTATTGATTCTAATAATGCCAGTGATATGGTATTTCAATCTTTTCTTTTTGTAATATAGTACAGCACTTAGGCATTGATAAACACTGATATTAACAAGTATGCAATCGAGTCATTCCTCCCACTACTTTTAACCGATAGGCTACGGATCGAGCTTGGGAAAGTGACAGTATCCAATTTACCGTGTAATGGACAAGTTATAGCAACGCTATCGATACACTTCGTCCGGAACAAGAGAAAGTGCATGATAGCAGGCAAATAGACTAGCATTCTCCATCGTTTTCTACTATTTCTTCGCAGATAGGCGATGATTTAGATTTAAATTACGACGTACATAATCTATGCACCACTGGGTGAAGCACGATTGGCAAATGATGAAAAGATTTTTGCATGTTAAAATAGATACTAAACGGAAAGACATGATTTTATGCAATCTCACTTTTTGCATAAAATATATCTGCCCGTTACTCATCTATTTTACTATGTTCTTTTTAACTATTTATAATTATAGCTACTGTAATGACTTGCTAATTTTCCAGGCTACTTTCACCATGATATTTCACCAGCCTGTTGTCAAAGATGGACGCTATATCGCGATACAAGCGCTTTCGCCATACACAACACAAGTCGACAATTACAACACGGCATGTAGAACCAACAAAAGCACTTACGTCGATGAATCGCTGATTCTGAAGAGGCCTCGACGGATGCGTAGTTACTTGAATCCGATTTTGACGGGTGCAATTGGAGTCGTTGGAGATGCAGTTGATGGAGACGGGCAACGTTGTCCAGGAGGTCGACTGACAAAGATCCCATATTTTCGCGGGGGAGGCAGAGGCGGTGGGAAGGACGGTTCCAGAACCTTTATTTGTTGTTAACCGGTAAGACTAGATATCTCAGTATTCTTATTCAACAAATTTTTAGAATTTTGCAAATTAACGGAGCTACAGCACGTTGGAGGTTTTTAAACAGCTCAGTTTAATAAGGGAATGTGACAAATATCTTGAGGAAGGTTGTATAAGAAGAAAATTGTGTGTGTGTGTGTGAAAATAAAAAAGTTAGCATGGCATTGATATTTTAAACAGTCCTATAAGCTTCTAATTTTAGTCGACCGTCGCAATTGCTGGTTCTCTACTCGCTATCCGCTTCTATGTCCAAAACTAACTACATTACACTAAATATAGTTCAAATTATATCGTGTTTAATGCCATTTTAATCAGAAAAATGCGACAAATAAGTTGGTAAACGTTCCATAAAAAAATAATGAAAAATAAAGAAGTTTTGTAATTGGATTAGTAGTGGTTCACACGGATATACCGACCCTGTATCGGATAACGCGGCATGTTTACATTCTACACTGCTCGGCGAGAGAGATAACTCGGCTCCTCGCGGGTTATGCTCCGCAATGGAGGGGATATTCGTTTTTCGTAGATCCTATGGTTTCCGTTCTCTTAGATTAAGGCTTTACTCTATTGGCATAATATCACCAAGACTCACATACGTTGAAGAGGCTATTCACAATCGCTAATCAAATGGAGGAATTACCGTAGCAGTAGCCACATCGCAATTACCATCAATCAAGGATTACTAGATCCCATTATTCTAAACAAACATCATCATTATATTACACAATTACATCGAGTACAATAATCCCAACAATAATAGCCGCCAATCCGAATATTAACATTGTTGCTTCGGACGGTGTATGTACAATCCTAACGGCGCCAACAACCGCGGGTATTCAATGCGTCTTAACTAACCGAGTGGTCATATGGTCTGACTGAATTTCGTGAACTGAACACCGAAGTAACTTTACATGTCGCGCGTCTGCCGGTCGCGGTATCCTAAATAGAATTCCCAGGCAATCTGTCGCGGGTTTGCGTTTTCGGTCCGCACGGTGTTGCGGTTGTAACGCTCGTCGGAATTGTTACACGTCGGCCGCCGGAGCAGTAAGAGGTGAACCGCGCCCAGAGCAATTTTCGTGACAATTACAGCGCGTCACACTGGGCGAAAATCTGGTAGCTCGCGCTGCTCTCGGCGCGGCGCCATACCGCGCCACGGACGTGCGCCATCCTGCTTAATTGAAAACTCACCTTGAGATCCTGGAGCGAGGCCGTACAACCTCCCTCGAGGACTGACGGCGGTTCGGCTGCTCGGTCAACGACGTCGCCCGCAGGACTCGCGTACAACTGGTGAAAATCAACTAGGATTTAATAATAATCAGCTGGCATCCGCGGTATTTTGCGACCAAAACACTGGAGGAGCTCCCCTAGCGACGGACATTTAAGGTTTTTCTTAAATAAGTAAAAGATATAATATTGGATTGGAGCGAAAGTTCGTAGCGTTTGTAAATTAAAATTGAAAGCTGAAATTCAGATATTTATTCATAGATTTATTCAATAACATAATTTCCATTGGGTTCTATTACTTTCTGCCATTTTCGAGGTAACTTCTCGTGTTAATGAATAAATATCTTAATTTTATCTTCGATTCTTAATTTGAAAATGCTACGAACTTTCTTTCCAACTTTGTCTGTTCTATTCTGCGTTATTTATACATTCATCATTATTACGAACCAAAATAAAGTGGAAGGTAATCGACTTTTCCATAATCATTAGCTTAAGGTAATTGATTAGGTATGATTTTAGGAAATTATGAAGTGTCCCCGGATCATTGCTATTTTACACTATGTTAAATTGCAGTTACTCATTTTTATCATAAATGCATAAAATCTGCAGTCTACTAATAATAATTTGCAACGATTACAAATATAACGGTCAGAACACGAATCCAATTTTTTCCACTATTTTTTAAACAAACGGGGCAGAGTGCCCCTTAGTTCGTCCGTCTAGGTTTTATTGTTCTGGTAATCTGAAGTTTAGTTTAAATTTTTTCTGTAACCTTTTTCATCAGTATTCATGTTGGTCATGGGGGTATATTTTAATCACTAAAACCGAAATAATAAATCGTTCTGTCCGAGACTAGAGGTCTCAAAATGTTTAGGATTAAAGCCTATTCACTCTTTGCGCAATATAGAAAGATAATTAAAAAAATACTTCCCAAAAGATATCATAAGACAACTAACATGTCTCCTAACCACAAAAAAGTTAATAGATATAATAGTTTATAACTTCTACGATGCACCGGGTTCTTATCAGTCGTAACAATCAATTTAGCTATGCACACGATTTTTGTTTGTTTGTGGTCCTCTACATCTTACACGATACAACAACTCGGTAAAGTTTTAAATGTTAAAAAGTATAGGTATATTAAATAATTAAAAGGTCATAGCTACTGTCCGGCATTAAGTGCCGTCCGGCGTTAGGAGAACTCCTCCTGCAGATAATCGAGCAGTACTTGATCGAGCTTCTTGTCCGTTTCTGCCAGATGTTCCTTTACCACACCCAGCTGCTGTAACAATCAAATTTGTGATTGTATATTTCTTCATCATTATTAGGCTTGCCGATGAGTACCTACTGTCCACTTTTTGTCGATTTCTGTCTAACTACCGTAGTGCATGGTTACATTTAAGGGGTTACATTTATATTCTGGTATCGAACTTTCAAAAAATCAAATTTTGTTTGCGCTGACGACGAAGACATCTCAATAAATAATAGAAAGAATGAATACAATAAATTCTCAGTTATTACTTAAAATATTTAGATGAATTAAAGGCGAACATGAAGCTACAAGTTAGCTTCATGTGGGATATTTTTTCAGAATTTTAAATCAGTCATTAAGGGTTGAAAAGAAATTTATTTTTCAGGGGTGGTTTTTGCAAACAATCCTTTGAGACCTTTAAAAATCAGGAATAAGACGCTAAAGATGTTTCACTGTCTGTAAATATTGCTTAAATATATTTAAATGTTTATAATGTTATGAATATACCCTTGTATTTTTGGATATACGTTCTGTGTGAGAATTACTTGTATCCCTTTTACGGTAAAAGCAGAAAAAATTCTTTAAGTTGAAAATTTGAAGATCCCACGATTAAATTTCTCGAAAATTGAGAGTGATCAAAATGAAAACGATTTGGAGGTTCGTATTCACCATCAGAAAACGCCTAAGCATCATGTTAAATATTCTTTGTAAAATTCATGTTGGTCAATTCACGTGTCTGTATATACGAAGTTTTAGTATTTGGTCTTTTACTTACTGTGTTTAGAAGCTTCAGCGTGGTCAGTACTTGAGACTCTTTCTGAAAAGTGTTTTCGTGATTGTTGTAATCATGATCTTTTTCTATTCGTTTCTCCGTTTCGTTATCAACAAATTTTTTATCCGAACGCTAATAAATATAATAAATATAATAATATGTACGCATATTATAGGATAGATGGATATAGAATAGGATATACATAGAATGTCGATACCTGAAAAAAATATTTAGTTAACATTTTAAGTAATATAATTGATTGATTAAATAACTTTCCGACGAATTTGTAATTTTTTCGAATTTGGAATTATTACTAAACGCTATTAATTAAGAAACTTATACTAGGAATGTTTACTCATAGATTCAAATTCAATTATGTGTTGAACAATGTTATCTGCGGGACCAACTTTTTCGAGAATAAAGTCTATATATATTTATAAGTAATTTTTTCAAACATTCTAGAGGAAAAAAAGGTATATAATTTTAACGTTTTGTAACTAATAAACTCGGGTAACTTTAAACGAATGAACGGTATAAATATCACAACTGTAATGTGTTGATTAAATTTTAGAACAGTAAATAACTTTTATGACTTTTAATTATTCTGGCAACGATACTAACTACTTTGATTACGGTGTCCTCATACTCCGCCTTCTTATTCTTCAGAGCTGCAACTTGTGAGTATCGCTGAAGCAATTGTTAACCGTTATAAATCATTTTCAGGAATAATAGTTTTATGATAGATGTTTAATAATCGTGGTTACTTCTCTGTTTTCCTGTAAAAAGTTCAGCTTTTCCTCGTTGAATATTTCCATTTTTTTAATCACCTATGAACAAAGTATATAGGATATTTGAAGATCGAAAGATATGTGTGTATGTGATGATTATACTCACAGAGATAGCGAATCGCACCGTCATATAGAAGAGGACGTGCGTAAGGATGGCAAAGTACCAATTGTCGAATACATAAGTTCTTAGAAACGACTGCAAGACCAAGAAAAATGAAAGGTGTTACTACCATTAGAGGGTTGACCAGAAATCGTAGTTCAAGGTCAAGAAATGATTCCACATGAAAAAATAAGGAAAAACAATTTCGTGTAACATTTTTTCATCCGAAGTTTCGTTTTTGAGAAAATTTTCATCCCTTAATAACTGATTTGAAATTCCAAGAAAATATCCCAAATAAAGCAAATTTGAAGCTTTATTTTTGCCTATATTCATATATAACTGAGAAAATAAAAGATAAAGGTTAGGCTTTTCTCCCCCATATTACTCTTAAACGGAGGGATCGAGATCTGACATTGTACAGAATATGTTTTACGAAAAGAAGATTGTTTAATAGACAAAATGAAATTATAATTGGCATGCTGCCCGATTATCCATGCTTATCCTGCTGGACCCTTTCAGATTAAAAAATGTGATGCCAATTTTTGTCCGGTTGTCCGGTTGTTCTACGATTTCTGTGCCACTCGAATATGTATATTGTATATGAACGGTATAGTTAAATAAAGAACTTGACTCACATGGCGATGAAAGATAAATTTTAGAATGGGATAAGTCCTAGTCAGATCGTAAAAGTAATCGTCACACCACGAGAACATCTTTATTTAGGTTTAAGTGATTGTATGGTATTTACGGTGACTATATACGGTTAAAAACGAATAAAATGGGACAACCGTTGATGCAATATCATCATTCAGATGACGCGCCTAAAATAACTGACTATCGAAATATCGAATGGCAAATGTCTCGATTTAAGTGAATATAACCAAAAGCCTTTTTATAATAAGGTACGTTTTCACGCGACACAAAACCGTAAATTTTACCGCTATGACACGAAATGTCAACATTTTTGTGATTTCAGAAATACTTTAGAAGTTTAGAAGCAATTTTTATATGTATTTATATGCTTGAATTATGTAAAGGCTTATCTCTATGAACAGTTAAAAACAAGGCGTGCACATTATTCATAGCAAGGGAAGAGCTATGTTCGATAGATTCTATGATTAATACATCAGCTAGTCTGGCATAAAAGTTTAATATCATTAATTGGCGTAAGTGCTTCGGTTTGTACATGAAAAATTCAAGATTAGATTATGACATTTAATTGAGACTGGTTAGCAACGCGCGTCCAACCTGGCGTGAATCACCTGCTCATAATGGCTTACTATTAGATGATAGCGACGGTCGATGGTGAGTCACGCTGTTTGCTCCTTTTCAAATGCTCCTTATGACATAATCATTGAAATCCTCTAGGCCAGCGTTTCTCAAACTGTGGTACATCTACCACTAATGGTACATTACTTTATTTTTGGTGGTACAATTTTCAAAAATAGTTCGTTTATATATTTTCTGATTATAAACACTCAACATGGGATGTATTGATGTTTAATCGGGAAATGCTTTTATAGTGGTACATATATTTTTTGATTCTTATTTATGTGGTACAAAATTTAAAAAGTTTGAGAATGCTTGCTCTAGGATAAATTATTTCAGCTTGTTAATGAAGTTATACAGTAAAGTCGCGTTTCTTGTTCAACAGCCTGTGTTCTGCACGGACAGTGATCGCATACCGACATTATTTTTTTATGACTGCGTCTACCGCGCCGACCGCGCCGAGAGTTCAAAAGAAAGCCGAACGTAGAGAAGGACAGCATGGCAGTGGAGTGGGTAGGCACTGGGCAGTGATCGCGACTTTACTGTAGTTTCATATTTAGGAATTAATTGACATACTAACTTCTGCTATAATGATTTTATAGTCCTTTCATATTCCAAATTAGTGGTCAGGAGAAATTACAGATTCTAATAATGTAATTGAACAAAATCTCAACATTTTTGACTTAGCTTTATACACAGAATTATTATTAGCATTTGAATATCGTGAATAGTAACTGCCCCATGCTTTCCAAAACATAATAAATTAATTAACTCAACTTTAACAGTTGAAATAGTGATTTGAAGCTCACAACTCATCTAGTGGTTTTTATGCAGGTATTAATTATTATTAGACTGCGGATGTTTATGCAATTTCCAATTTTTGTATGTAAATTTTAAGAAAGTGTAATCATAAGAAGCCTTGCTTTCAGTGATAATAGTGTTCATAGATCTGAAATAAATAAAAATCGTAATAAATTTTGTGGGATCTTATGATCTAACGTTTTTTGAAAGTTTTCTGACGTCGTAAATGCATAAAGATCCGCAGTCTAATTATTATGAACTAATTTATACAAATCTAGAAAACTTCATTATTGTATTAAGTATTTCACATTGTCAACATGATAAAAGTGTAATTGAACTTTCCTCGAACACTATACTGAACATTGTGTTAGAAGGTCGAATTCAAAACTGTTCAAGTCCATAGTTCTAATTTCTATCGTCATCAAATCAATATTCGGCGATGTTGCGATTGCATCCTGTTGACAGTTACGTAATACTTTTTAAATATTTATGGACCATGGATAAGTATTTCTTGGTATCGTAAATTTTTCAATAGGCGCAGAAATTTCAATTATGCACCAACGCACCTCCACGAAAATTAACCATTTTGATTATTTGAAAAAATATTTGCCTTCCGCAGTCGTGCGTGTGTCGCAATATCACGTGCCTAATCTGGTACTAGCAGGGAGAGTGTATCTTCTTCTCTTCCCCTCAATTCGAGCCAATTCCCCTGATCTGGCGACACTGCGTTCACGTAATACGCTCGTTACAAACTGATTTAGGGTTCCGCTGGAAATCAGGAAAGCGCTCTTACCGGCTGGTTTGTTATTAAAGTGTAACAACGCGAACCCGACCACTTAATTTTGCGTTATCGATCGGGTTTCGTAATAACAACGATTGACAGTGTCGCTGATAATGTTGCCGATAACAAGTTGCAACTGCGATAGATGGCGAGCCACAAATGAAAAGAACTGGGATGAGAAACCGGAAAAGAAAAGGGAAAACTAATAAAAAGAAATCGAGACAACGTGTGCGTTGCGAATTATTATGATCATTCTTGGTCGAGCGAGGCGAAACGTCCTGGCGATTTCATCGGATCCGGCTCGTAAAGTAATTCTCCGTTGATTTACGGAGATGCTAATTGGTCCGCGGCGCCCGGGCTTTTAGCGGAGCATGGGCTTTATAATTTTACGAGGTTCGATTCGGAACCGCGAAATTATCATCGGGAGGAGAGGACCGTGACGATATATCGCGCGATAATAACACGTTCCGCGCGTTACGCGCGATTTTCCTGGTAAATAAAAGAAACGCGGAAAATACGACCGTATATTAAATACGGTGCTAAATGTCGCGCATGTATTTCATTCTGTCCTCCGTCGCGTCGGTTTAATGCCGGAATATAAAAAGGAATCAGGTTATCACCGTCACGAATGCAACAGTGCGCGCTGCACAATCGAGCTTTATTATTTTCATTTCTGCGGCTGTCCTGATGGCCGTTCCCTACACGTTTTATCGAGAAAATCGGTATCGTATATTTTATTCGCCGTGTTATATCGAATCAGCTGGCAGCTAAATACCGATTAATTGAGTTGCATTTAGGATAAAATAATTGACTGATCATTGTATAACCTGTGACAGAACTACAAGACATATCAGGAAATTGCTATTGTTAGTAATTTATACTTTTTTCATAATTTATTTATTAATTTATACTTTATTATACTTTCGTATATTCTAGTAATAATTTTTTTCCTTTATTTCTGATCTTATTGTTTGCATTCCACAGTAACTCTTTATAATAGTTGAAACTTTTGAGCGACCACCTCGTTGTTCTTTTAACGTAATTATCGCTATGTTTGAAATATTTGTTAACCGTATAATGCTGTTTTATGATTTTTCAGTTCAATCTTTTATTTTCACTTTCGGTTCAGAATGATTTTTGTATCTTTAGTGTAGTCGGTTATCAAACTTCGCGAGGAAAAAAATATTTTAGAATACATTATGTGAAATAATAGTATTTTATTCTAAATTCGTGTGCAGGAAGCATAATTGTTCTACTTTCTCCGATACGAGTTTTTTTTGTCGTGGCTGTGACAATATTTCCAGCGTCAGAAAACAATCGTTCGGATACTTGAGTGGCAGTAATGCCAAGGTATTGTCTTGCTGTTTCTGCAAATATAGGTAGTCGTTTACAATTGCATTTCCACCATTTCCAATATTTCAAACTTTCGGGATCCCGACTCGAACCCGAACAAATTTCCCGATCCGATCCGAACCCGAAATTTCGAGTACTCGCACACCACTATTAACGGTATTATTTAATATCTTACTCAATCATTTTTTTATTTTTATGTAAAAATATAAAGATATGAAATGAATGCACGAAAACAGTGCGTCGTCGGCCGTGCGAGGAGCGCGTCGGGTCGATAGGTAGTCGTTTACAATTGCATTTCCACCATTTCCAATATTTCAAACTTTCGGGATCCCGACTCGAACCCGAACAAATTTCCCGATCCGATCCGAACCCGAAATTTCGAGTACTCGCACACCACTATTAACGGTATTATTTAATATCTTACTCAATCATTTTTTTATTTTTATGTAAAAATATAAAGATATGAAATGAATGCACGAAAACAGTGCGTCGTCGGCCGTGCGAGGAGCGCGTCGGGTCGGAAGGATTAACTCGGTAACTTTTAGTGCCGCATTAGTCTCCCTCACTTCAATTACAGAAGCATTCAACGCTGCCCATTACTGTGGCCCTGTAACATTGTGAAGTTGTGTATTTCACTATGCGCTATCGTTCTAATTAAAAGACCGAAGAAAACATCTCGTGAGGTCTGAAGTTCGGTAAACACCTACAGATCATCGTCAACACTACAATATAGCCTGTAAAAGGTACGATTCCAAAGTCTCGGGGATCGAATGCTCGCCGATTCTCGAGCCAGTCCAAACAAGCCCGTAACTTACCGAGAAACCGGATCGCCGTTAAAAGATTCAGCGCGCCGCAACAAATTCCGGGGGTACAATCTGTCGCGCGCCGGTTCGCAAACAAGAATCGATCATCGGCGTGGTGCCGCGCCGCGCCGGATCGGTCGCGCGCGCTCTGCAACACATTGTCGAGCCTAATCCCGGGCGCGGCGCGACACGATGTGGCACGGGACGGAAAGGGAAGCAACAAATAACAAAAAAAGAAGGAAAAAACACGAAAAAGAGAACGCGCGAGAATGAAAAAAAATCGGCGACTGGGGTACGAATCCTGTTTGCGCGGCTGATATGGCCGCGTTTGTTCAAACAATCCGCACTCGAGCGTCCGGTCACAATAAACCATATTAGAAATTAATCCCCGGGCGATCGTTCGCCCTTTCGTGGTGCCGATCCGCGTCAGCATTCGATTAAATAAACAGGAATTAACACATGAAAGGCCGGGGTGCGGCGGCGCGGTGGTGGATCATCGCAGACGAGCGAAGAGGATGGATCCGGAGGAGCAGTATTAGGGGGCAGGGGGAGGGTGCACCACTTGTCGTTTCCCATCGGCCCTGACGACCCCCTGGCTTGGCTAACTAAATACGAAGTTAGCCACGGAATGGGCCCCGCGGGCAGGGTTAAACCAAGCTTAAAAAGCGACACGCTCGCGGCCGAATTCGACGCGCAAACACCGCCGCCTGACTGCGAAAACACTCGAGGATCACTTAGAGGAATCTCCGGCTGTGTCACCCTCCCGCGATTTCCGGCTCCCCTGCGACCTCCCGCCATCCACCGCGATTTATGTAAAACAGTAGCCGATATCGACGCGGTTTTCCACAGTGGAACGGGACGGCGGATCCACTTGACGTGTCAGAAACGTCAGTTACACTGGTACACACGGGGGTGGATTCAACGGGGGTGGAAGCGTTTGCGAAGCGTCGCGACGCATCGCGGGGAGGGCCCGTGACTGAAGACAGTTGGAATTTGAGTTTCTTCGGATGGGGAGCCTGCTATTATTATTTCGTAGGGCGAGGGCAGTGAATTGGATAAATAGTTCCAGCGGCACGAGATTCTATGACAAATACAGTGGAACCTCGTTTATCCGTACCAATTAATATTAATCCTTATGCGGGGTGTCCCGTTCACCGTGGACAATCGTTTAGGACGTGATTCTACATGCGAGTCGAAAAGAAAGTGTACAATTTTTTTGTTTGACGCTTCGTCGAATTTTGAAACTTGATTTATTCGAAAACGAATCGTCAAATGAACAAATTTTATTCTTTCTTCTCGACTCACTTTTGTGTGTAGAATTACTTTCTAGCCGGTTGTCCACGGTATGCGGGACACCTTGTATATACTATATACGAACTATTAACCGAGCCTCTATTATACGAACTAGTAATTATGCGAATGCATATTCTGAAGTGTACATAGAACATGTATGATTGACCTTCATGCACCGATTCCAAACAAAGGAGAAAACGCGGACTGTTGCGGACCGTCGCGTGACCTTTATGTACGAAAACAACAAACTTCTATTATCCGAACGTCGACCTCTGTTATCGGAATAAATAAGAGCCGGGGGCGGAACTAGTTAGTGAGCCTCTGTTATTCGAATTCGTCGGTTATCCGAACGGCCGTGTACACCGACGTGTTCGGATAAACGAGGTTCTACTATGACGTTTTGGATCGGTTATCAATTGCAGGGATTGTTGGTTGACTTGTTATGCAGGCTGTACTGAAAATCGTAGGGCAAACAGCCGGGCGATGATTCTACATGCAAGAATAAGTCGAAAAGAACATCTCTTTTCGATGAATTAACCAATAAACCAAGTTCAAAATTACACTGTATGTTTTCTATAAAGAATAATTAACTTGAGAAAAGAATAATAATATCTAGTGCAAACTTGCATTAATTATTCAAGTTCTTCGTCGTAGTTTTCGCTCGTAAACCTATCGGATGACTCTACTTGTTTAATTTTATCCCTCTAATATTCACCTGCATTATATATGCATATACAGTAGCAATTTTAACAAGTCTACAGTCCAGACATCTGAACTTAAATGTGAAAGACCATAAACGTCTTTAAGAGCACTAAAGTCCGTTCAACGAGACGATCACCAGACGGCAGACGGAAACAAAATATGCACGTGGTAACGTGCGCGGGAAAAGCAGCGGCCAGTTATTGGCTGTGTGTGTGTGTCGCAAGTTGTCAATTATTAATTACCGGATCGTCAATTATTAATTCATGAATTAATTAATGAATTATTTTCTTTTTTCTTTCTCTTTTCTTTGTTCTTTTACATCGCTTCTTGAACTGCTAAGTTATTAAGCGACGGGACTTACAATTTAATTTTAAGCTGGGTTCCGAACCACTTTAAGTACCCTAGCACGGGAAAAGTTACAATATCTGCAGGATACGTTCCTGTTTTGTCAGAACACCGCCACGTGCGTTTGTTTATGTCTGGTGACCCATCTCGTTGAACGTACTGCAGCAAGCAATTATCTCCTCAGTAGACTGAGGTGATGTTTTACAAGTTTCATAAACATTTCCAATTAATTTTACGCGTAGTATTTGTTGTCCTCAATTGCGAGTGACGAGACTGTGAAAGCATTAAGCAACATGATCAAACGTTTAGCCAAAAGATTTCAAAAAAATTGCTTTGCCCGCTATCAAAGATTGTTTTCCCGAAATTTCTGATACTTTGATAAATTTACTGAAATTGCTTTCCTGGTGAGAATAGGGAGGGGGATAATTTCAGAGAGACTCACGTGTTGCTAAGAGAAGTTTGCGTAGGAGCTGCGGTGCCTTGTTGGCCGCCTTTACGGTGTCACAAGCGGGACTGCAGTTTCCAGGCGAGAGAGCTGAAGAGCCGAGGCTAAAACGAACTCGCGTCGTCTGGTCGTTTCACGAGCGAGTTATCGCGCGATCGGCGTAAAAGCCGAAGATAAAGGACTCGGTAGCAAAAGGATGCGGAACGGAGGGAGGGAGCAGCAGAGCAGGGGCAAATTGGTCGAGCAGCGAAAACAGGATAACGCCGGAGGATTGAGAATCCTGGGCGGTGCGTACTGCGCCTAAATAGAGGCGGGCAATAGCATCGGGACATAATCGATTTGCCGTGAACTCATCCGTGATTCGGGGCCCCAGCCAGCGTGACAAGAAAGTCTCGACGCTGGCAAAGGCGCCAGCGAACCGAGAAATTACTCATCGTTTTGATTGAGGTTAATTAATTAGATAATTAAGTCCCCCCGCGACGACGGGGACGACGATGCCCGGAGACGTTGGATCGCGGTCGTCTCTTCTTCATTGTCTTTTTGCTCCGTCGTGCTTCCTCTTACACTCTTCCTCTTCACTCCCTCCCCTACTCTCTTATTCTCCTGAGATGATCTTGCGATGGTGATCCTCGTTATAAAAATGCTCTTCGTTATTACCGGAACAACCCCTCTCCGGCGGCCTTATCTCGTTAATGTCCTTATTCGAATCATGCTGCTGCAGTAGTTGCTCCCGCCGGCGGTTCCGCGAGTCGAGCCTAACGTTTTACGCTGGAATTGGTGTTCCGTGTTAAATTGACGTTTAACGAAAGATTATTTTTCCTCTTGGGAACTCCACAGCCTCGTTAGTCAATGCCAGGAACGTCGGATATCTTCGAATCAGTTTCAGGATGCAGTTATTTCCCTTTTTTCTACTTTTGACCTAGTGAGTTCAGTGGTGGTCATAGAAATTAAGCTATTCTCAACCGTTCAGTGGACCTTCATAATGTACTTTAATGATTCAATTCAATTATTTAATATTCATCTCTACCAAAATGGTAAATGGAAACGTAGTAAGCTAGTAAAATTTCATCCAAATCGTTGAATAGTTATATTATTAATAATTATTAGCATCACGAGATCGCATCGGTTAGTTCACTTATAATTAATTCAAATTAAAAAATTAATTTTTTCTTATTCTGATTTTTATAAATTATACATACGATTTCGAATATTTTCTAAGGCAAAATGTAACTGACCAAGAACATACAATACAACTTTGTTATCTTTACAAAATAAATTGTGAAAATGGAAATATGGATTCACGATTCGCCAATAAAGTTGATTTGTATGTTATTTCAATATTGTTGTGTCAGGTTACGTATGATTAAAAGCCCATGCTGAAACAATATAATGTAAACGTTCTCGTTTATTAGTTACAGCAGATATCGTATTAATTAATCGAATATTGTCCAAGTAATTGCTGAAAAGCTGTTTTTCTGTTTACAAAGCTGACTGCAATGAACAAATTTCAACGTGCGCCGTTCCACGGTAAAATGAATCGTGTAATATTTATTGAAATTTTCAAATTGGCTATCTTCTTTATCGAATCATTTTCGCAAATTGATTTTTCATGCTTTTTGATTGTCCATTTTGTTGAGTTCTTTCTGCATGATAAAAGATTGGATACATGATGTGCAAACCATAACAGCTAATAAATTAACGAATCCAACAATGTATAATATACTGACCTTCAAACGACTTTCGGAGGAGTTATTCTACATATTCCGTTTAAAAAATCAACAATAATCTTGAAATTTCGGAAAATATGATCTTAATAAAATATTTGTAAATATTGATAAAAGGGGACCCAGTTCCGATGATCTTCATCTTCACGTATGTTGTCGAGGTCAATATTCCGAATCTGTACATTTATATATGATTCTGTACAATTTAATTACTGTTCAGTGACAGCTTGTAGGAGAATAAAGTGTACGTGTAATCCATCCTAAAGAAAGTTTTTTATATTGTAATTATCACCGAAACTCAGACCGAGCGATGAGTATATGTATAGGAAAAAGTTGTTCAGAATGTTGACCTTGACAACATATTTCAAGGGCAACGCAATCGGAGCTGGGCCCCCTTTTGTCAATATTTACCAAACATTTTCTCATATCATTAAAAACAACAGAGATATTATAGGTGATTCATCCTCTACAGTGGTATAAATGTTGTACAAATGTGTATATAAATTGATTATACACGAGAGTTGATTCAAATATTTAAATAACAATTTAAATAACAAATTATTTGTTATTTGGATATTGAAATATAAAGCAAAAATAATTACTTATTATTTGAGCAAGTCTAAATGAATTATTTAATATGATAAAGTTAATTGTTATTTACAAATACAATTTCAATTATTATTTGCATTGACAAGTCCACGGACGGTATACCTGAAAAGGTTGCTATAGCAGACAAAAATCGCGCACGTGTTCATTGTATATACAAAATATAAGAAATAAGGGAAGACCAAAAACTATTTATTTGATTTCCACCACAATCCAAATAATAAATAATCTTTTATTTGCTTAAATAAGAAATAATAAATAGATCACTTCTGGGATTATTTAAATTATTTTTATTATAAAAAGTTTAGTTATTTGCAATTAAAATCACACGTTTATTTATTATTTAAAATAAAATTTGCCCAACACTGGTGTGAACGTAGTGAGTGGGCAATGAACAAAGAGTTGTGGCTATGAGCTGGTGTGTATAATTAATGAATAGTAGAGTTAGCAATTGAATTTTTCGAATTCTTATGAGACACCTGCGGAGGCCATTTCTCATTCGACAAAAAGGCAAGATACAAACTCGACAGCGGGAGGCGCTCGAATTAATTTCCCCTGTCATCTGTCGTCGAACGAGAAATATATATCTCAGGAAAATATTGAGCCGACGGAATTACGAAGCATGCACGAATGCCAACGCGGTGCGGGGCTCGAATGAAATCCGGCGGTCGTGTGTCGCCTAACCCAGG
Source organism: Lasioglossum marginatum (assembly GCA_028455795.1). Classification (NCBI taxonomy): domain Eukaryota; kingdom Metazoa; phylum Arthropoda; class Insecta; order Hymenoptera; family Halictidae; genus Lasioglossum; species Lasioglossum marginatum. Next base: position 4,324,130 of record CM052272.1, read on the forward strand.
CCCGGCCTGTCGCCGACTTTAAATCGAATTTCCGCGAACCCTGGGACATCCGATAAATCCTCGCGTCTCTTTATGTGCCGGTATTTTATAAACGAGCGCGTCGTCGGCATCGTTGCCGGGGTCGGCGCGCTTCCGCGTATGAAAGAACTCTTTACACGTGACACTTAACGAGAATCTCATAATCTCACGGGAACGTCGATCTATCTCTTTCTCTTTTCCCCTCCGCTTTTTCTTCCGCTTCTCCAGCGAAGCCGGAAAATCCCTTTGAAGCTCTGCCCATTGACGCTCGCGGTTTAATATTCCGTCACGAATATTAATGCCCTCCTAACAACTGCTCCACGTAAATCAGCAAAGCTTCTTCCACCGATGCACTTTTGGCTGCGGTTTTCCCGCGTTTCTCTTCCTATCTCCCTCCTCCCTCGCCCTATTCGTTCCACCCTGCTAGCCTGATACGCAACTTTCTTCCATCCCTCTTTCCAGCTCTGTCCTTGCCGTTCCCTTTGTCCCAGTCGTTTTCCGTTTCTCTCTCTCTCTCCGCCCCGCTGATTCTTGCGATCCACCCTTTCTTCCCACCAGACCATCTACCCCCAACCCTGTTTCCCGATCCTTCCTCAGGGACGGGGACAGTACCACTGATTGAGAATAATGCGGGGTACCAATTACTCGCCGGCATAAAGAGGAATTCATTAGCGGGAGAAACGCGCCGGTGGGGCATCTCTCAAGCAACTGCACAGGTTGCACGCGGCTTTTGTGCAACGGGATGCGCCTCGGTACCGAGCACTTCCTGCATTGTAGTTCGAGGCCGCAGCGGTGACATAGCCAAGGGCGCGTGCGCTCGCGCGCCAACAAGCCAACAGCGCTTTGGAGTAGAGAGTAGCAGACCAAAGCATTTTGCGGAGTGGAGGGGCTGGGGGCGCGGGCGGGGGCAACAGTGAGTCAACGCTTGCCGCTTGTTGCGCGTTAATTAAAAAAATAAGCTCGCAAGCAGAGGGAATGTTTGTTGCCGCCGAACCCGTTTGTTCTTTGTTGGTAAACGCGGCTTGACCGCTGTGGTTTGTCTGTTCGTTGACGCGGTGTTTATAGACCGCAGACATTGTTTGCCAACAAGCGCTTCGTGGAAATGTCTGCCACCAGTGTATCTCCCTTGTGTTCTGATATTTTTGTAAGCATTCAGTTTCACCCGATCGCAATGGAATCGAAAGTGTGTTAGTCCGTCATCGAAAGATGACTCTACTGAAGGTGCGTTCTGCTGTTCTTTGAGATAATAAGGATCATTAATGTAGGATATAATTAAATTTATTGTGTAAAACTACAAATAAGAACACGGCTCGGATGAAGAACACAAAAGACGTAACACTGACTGACAAAAATGTAATCGCTCTTGCACTAGATTAATTAAATCGCTCTGATCGCACTTGCTCCTTCGCTCGCAATTCTCGCATTCTGTCTGTTTGAAACGGTTCGCTCACGTTCTCAATACTCTCTCAGTCTTACATCTGAACATACATACATACATACATCTAAACACACACTTTAACCTAGGTCGCAGCCTTGCCCCAACTTTAACTTCAAGTACCCGAATATTGCAAACTTTTGGGACCCCGATTCGACCCGACCCGATTACCTTTTCGGGTAAGTTTATAAACTTTCGAGGTCCCGACCCGATCCCGAACAAATTTCCCGACCCGACCCGAACCCGAAATTTCGAGTACTCGCACACCCCTAGTAAAAGGTGTTCAGATTGATGCCTCTGGCAACGTATGTCAAGGTCATTGTAATCAATGTGCTCTGTCATACAATTACCACAAACAGTAGAGTCTGAAAGGAAATCTCTATTATTACCAAAAATTTAATACTTTTTAAACTTGCAAAAATATATGTAACTTTACAGATATTAATTGAAATGTTAGTAGTGTGAGAATTTAGCACGTGGAGCGCGTCGTCAGTCCCTGTGGACCGATAATCAACTTTCCGTTTGGCCGGTGTCAGTCCTTGGGGACTGACAGTGAACTTCTCGTTTGGGCAGCATCAATCCCTGGTACCGACAGTGAATTTATCGTTTGGGCAGCGTCGATCCCAGGGACCGACAGTATCAAGGTTAACAAATAAATGTTGTAATTTTAATGAAATTTATTAAAACATTCTAAGCAAAAATATGGTTTGATTTACGTCAAGTGTGCTCGCCCGCTGCCGGCTCAACAGAAAGGACAGCAAAATCGGCGCCGCGCTCAACGTGTTAATCTTTAACTGAGTGACTCCACGACAAATAAAATTTACATAACAATAATTTTGCCACGGTCAACGTAAATACGATGTAATTTATACAAATGTAGGTATTATGACACAGCATAGTGAAAGAATTATTTGTTGAATCAAGAAGAACATGAAAAATGTTCGGCAGGTGATAGCAAACACGAATGACGAGGTAACTCGTGATCCCCAGTTAAAAGGTTAACGAAGGGATCACAAGTATACTCGAAACTTATATTTACAAGGTAATGCATACTTCAAGTTATACAACATGAAAGGATGTTTCGCCAGAGGATTTCAGACGAATTTCTTTACCCGTTATCAAATAAGAAAGCTGGTTTCCTTCGAAGTCCCGGTGCTTTACCGAGCATGAAATAAGTGTACACACGGATAGGGGGATAGACGATAAAGCGACGTACGAAGGGAACAGGTGTGCAGGGCAAGGGCTTCGTTCACGAAACGAGTCGCGAATCCACGTCCAATCGAACCGGAGATAAAAAGAATCCGTCGCTCGTGGGACACGTTGTAAAACCATAAAGGCATAATCGTCCTCGAACGAGGGTACGATAAATATTCGTGGGTTGCGAACACAATTTACAACTTTGCGCAACAGTGCAAATAAAGTGACGTGCTTATGAACGAGACGTTGAGAAGTTTTATTATTTGATGAAAGGAAAGGAGGGAATATTACCACACATCTTTAACAAAACGGTAATATTACGTACGATATGTTTGCTGAATTACGTTTCTATACAGATCTGGGTAAAATACTATTTAAAATAGTAAATAGCCTATTTTAGTTAAAATCATAAGTACACTTTTAAAATATTTTATTTGTTAGAAAAAGTTTCCAAAATAGTATTTTATTAGCATTGTGTTAAACAACGATTATTTAAAATAGTATTTGATATATTTTTTCTTAAAAATGTTACTCAGCTCTGTTTCTATACTGTTCTATTATGAATAAATTGTGAAGCT
>CM052272.1:4327457-4389459 GCA_028455795.1 Lasioglossum marginatum
TCTGGACTTTGAATCCAGCGATCCGAGTTCAAATCTCGGTGGAACCTGCAACTTTTTTTTAAAGACTTTAATATTTTAGGAGCGGCATTCACTCAACGAAAGGGGTAAGAAAAACTACCCCTTTCAAGAGGTCCCATGGTGTAATGGTTAGCACTCTGGACTCTGAATCCAGCGATCCGAGTTCAAATCTCGGTGGGACCTTCTACTTTTTGAATTGATTTTTTTTTCCAAATCTCTATCATGAATCTATTGATGACTTAGGACACCGTGTGCTAACATTTTTAAAAAAATGTGAACCAGAAATATAGAAAGAAAAAAACTCTCTTCTTCATTCACTAAACTTGTTTATAACCTTATGTTTGTACTTTTTGAATGTACTTTTCTACATTTTAATTGTGATTAATTCATTATTATCCAGAGTGGTTTATGAATCATTCTTTTACCCAATGACTACGAATATAATACCATAAATATAATTCTGTTCTTTGTTTACTGCCATTGTTTGGAATTTAGTTCACCATGCTAAGCTGTAGTATATCATCCTCTATAAAAATAAATATTGCTAAATATACATCACAAAAATAAACTTGCTGGTTTTAAAATAACCACTCGTGTCTCGTTTTCTGTACATTTTCTACTAGTGTAAACGCTCTTTATTTATTATAGAACATTGCTTTTATTAATAATAATAAGACTAATAATTTACAAACAAAATGATAATTTTTGTAGTTAATTTTGTAATTTTGATAGATTACTGATGAAGAAATTGATCATATTTCTTATTTATAATTCAAAATATTTGATAAAATTTATCAGAATATCGAATTTAATACGATCAGTATGTATTTGTTTAAATAAAACCAAAATATCGTGGAGAAGAAAAAAATTCCTTCGAGCCGGATTCGAACCAGCGACCTATGGATGTCCGTACGCTATCATCCCAACTACAGTCCACCGCTCTACCAACTGAGCTATCGAAGGATTTGGAAGATGCTCCGTAGTAATCATATATATATACATCGATCTTTCACTCTCAGTGAAACAATATTTATTAATCAAATATTATTTACAATAAGTAAAAAATAAATAATCCAAACGAAAATTCAAAAGGAAAATGAACCTTTTTTATGACTAGTATTTTATTTTCGTTAAGACATTAGATTGGGAAATGTGTACTATTTGTGAATATGGTTATTAGTAATGCGACAATGTTAAAGATGTTTAAAATCTATTTTAGATGGCTTTTGATGTACACAACGATGAAAAATTAATTGTTGTTAAATATCACAATAGAATGAATACTGAACGATAAGTATATTGTTTAGAATGTTTTTCGTAAAATGATTAACTAATTCTCAGACTTTATAAACTCATAATATGTGAAAATATTGATGTATGTTTTATTAAATTATTATTTCAAATATATGACTATCGAGGTACAGTGGAACCTCGGTATACGACCTTAATCCGTTCCTGATGTTTGGACTTATACCGAATAGGACGTATACCAAATCAACCTTTCCCATAAGAAGTAATGTAAAAATGATTAATCCGTTCTCATGTAAGAAAAGAACTCCTATTGATATTATACCTACATTAATGGGGTTGTAAAATAATTTAAATACTGTTTAAACACATAAATAAAAAAAGAGATTTTATTATTGATTTTTTAAATTTGAACTCTGCTTAATGCTAAAATATAACAAGAAACACTCGTGTTGTCTTATCAGTAATTCCATTACTGATCCTTACTTGTTGTTGATCCTTACTTGTTGATGAGTTAATAATATATCAACTCTGAATATAATTGACTAATAATTTAATTTTTCCTTTGAGATAATTATTAAAAAAAAAATTCATACAAAAAATTTATGTCATATACCGAGCAAAATTTGTCACGTCCAAACAGGACGTATTCCAAAACAAATCTAAATAACCTTTAGAGTTCATCGATGCCACATTAGTAAATATTTAGACTAATGGAGCTACCTCCGATTTGGACGACCTTGAAGTATGTTGTCAAGGCCATGATTTTAAGTTTCTTTTAGTTTTTGAAATTCTCTAACAAGGCCGAATATCTGCGACTTTCGTCATTATGTGATCCTCTTGAAATGATTAATGGCTCATAGCAACGTTAACTGATCTGGAGGAAGTTTGATTATTTTTCTGTATAGGTATATAGATTCTGATAACATATTTTAAGCCCGAATTATCATCTTAGTTGACAGTTGCGTTTATTCTCGAAGTCTTTAACATTTCCAGCAAATAAACAACCGATGCTCTGTCGTCAGGTGATTTGATCATTGGCTGCGGTTTTTCGCGCAGTCAACATCTTAGTGAGTGTCACGGATGATCGCGGTCGATGCGGTTTAATCTTTCGTTTCGCCAGAACCCGCGATACAGTTATCACTTATTTACGACGTCTCGAGGCGACGAGCAAAAAAGAATTGCGTGTCAAAGCCGACCGGTGCCGAGCATCGTGAAATTTTTATACCCGTAGAATCCTCTCTATCTCGCCATGCACGCCAATCACCATCAAGGCATCGTAGCTTCCCGTGTTTCATGGCCCGATACAGTTTACATAAAACTATAAAATTATGGTCGTAGCCGAAAACCCCCAAGAGGAGAGCGAGAGGATTTCCATGGAACGTAGACAGGCGTCCGCTGGAGCTAGAGCCGAAGCTGAAGCTGAAGCTGGAGCTGGAGCTGGAACGGAGAGAGGGAGAGGTGGATGGAAAGCTATATCGTAAAGTCGATGGGGTATTTTTACATGAAGTCATTAAACCCGGTTTACTGCGAAACAAAGTGCCCCCTCAGCTCTCTGTCTCCCCCACTCCGAGTCGCGTCGCTTAATTACTCCTCATCGCCGAATTAAGGAGCTGGATCGCACTTTGGTTTAATGAGAGACGAATGTTTAATGAGCGATCCACGTCCTCCTGCTTGTAGATCCCACGACAGTTTTCACGGTGTAAAGGAAATTGTGCGGTAGCGTCCTTTCCATGTAAACATCGAGCAAATCGTGTTTCGCTTGCCAGACTTGAACATGGACGACTGAACTCTTTGCTGCTTAATGCTGAAAGGGCAAGTCTATCAACATTACTAATTTGACATTTTATATCAAAATTCAGAACATATCTAAATAAACTTATTAAATTTCACACAAAAAAATAATATATTAAGGATCATTGTTTACTTTTTTTTAAAGAAATAATATATTCACAATGAGTATTAGACAGATTATCATTATTTAATTTTCTTACTTATTTACTTATTTAATTTTCCACAAAAATACAATCCATTAAGGATCATTCTTTACTTTCTTTTAAAGAAATACTATATTCATAATGAGTATTAGAGATAGATTATCATTATTATATTTTCTTACGTATTTACTTATTTAATTTTCCACGAAAGTACATTCCATTAAGGATCACACTTTATTTTTTCTTTTTCAGAAATACTATATTTATAATGAGTATTAGATAGATTATCATTATTAAAATACTACTCCTGAAGCAAATGAAAATTCTAAAGTTAGAAATGTACTCGCGGAATTGATAGAATCTTGCTGGGATATGTTGAGGTCCGGGTTCCTTTTCTCAGAAAAATTCCCTGATAGCTCCATTTATGTGACCGACATTGTCTCTGTTACCCTCCATCCTATCGTACCTAAAACGGGAACAAGTGGAACTTTCCAGGTCATGGTCAGACGAGAAGAATCGCCGAAATTGTTTCAGTACTTTCATTTCACTTGTATTTTTTCGAAATCTGGGTCGCAGGGATCTCAATAGAATATTCGCGCTGACCTCGAAGATTATTTAGGTAATAGATACCATCGATTACCTTCAAACTGCAAATGGAAGATCTCCTAACAAAGTCGTTTTTCTGGCAAATAGCGTCTCTAGAATTTCTACGTAATATCTTCGAGTGCTTCTTGTTATCGAAACGATAGATTTTCAAATAAAAATTGTAGGTCGAGGTTTCACATACTACGAAAATCTCTACAGTCAGTGATGATTCTTTTTTGCCAATATTTCCACTATTTTTTACATTAACATGTAGGTGTGCTGTCGTCGGGGAAATTATTTACAATACCGGATTTCTCACCGATTTCAATGACCTTGACATATGTTATTAAAGTCATCTTATTAACATCATTTGAGGTATTGCGATTGATTTTCTTTTGAAATGCAAAAACATGCTGTACAAGCTACGGAGTTATTTGATTCAACACTAAACAAAACGCAATAATTAATGAAATTAAGTGATGACATACCGGAAGAAGACTACTTATAGAGCAAGGAAACCTAAAGTGGTTTTGCTGCGTAATAACGCTCGTCCGCATACTAATTTAAGTACAAAACAATCTATTTTTAAATTGAACTGCGTTCTCTCTCTCTCTCTCTCTCTCTCTCTCTTCTCGTGCATGTGAATACCGCTTGTTTTGAAGGATAAAGATAATATGCATGGGTTTTTTGGAAGCAGCATTACTAAAGGGTTTTCTATTAGGAGGTGTCATTTTAAATTTCGCGCTATTATTTAATTGTGAAGATTAGAGTTGTCACTCTTCGCGTGCGCGTGGTTAGTAAGATTGTAAAAAACAGCGTTTTTTTGTAATTTAAAATAACACCTCTTAATGGAAGACGATGTAATCGGTAATTATTCTTTATTGCATTCTACATACGAGAGTATACAGAGTGATCTAAAAAATATTTAAGGTTTTTTTATAATTAGACATATAATATACAATTAATTATCTCGTACCAGTAACATGCGTGTTTTAAGGTCTCATATTTTTGGGACATTCTATCTATCTGTTTGTTTTATCAATCTACCATTCTGTTGAGTGCTTTTCAAATTCTATTTAACACTCTAGTTCAGTTTTCTTTTTACCAAGAGTTGAGATTTCGCTTTTCTTCTTGTTTTATTTACGTTGGCCATGGCATTTTCGCGCGTACATTAAAATCCGCCTAAAACGTTCGAAGCGAGCGAAGTAAAAGCGGGGAACGGAACGAGAGATCGTATAAGACGACGTTGTTAAACCTTCCGTAGACAAACAATTTTTAAGGGGCAGTTAAATAGCGACATTGTGCGCTCCATCATGGTAATCATTCGATACGGAAGAGGGGCCATTTCCGGGACCATCTGCGACGCTACAATCCGGAGGCGACTCGTTTTTTACGCGGTGCACACTTTCGACTGCAAAGACAAATTTCGCGTCTTATTTAAACGTTCCCCTCCTCGACAGATTCCTTTCGCGTGGTCCCCCGTGCAAGACGAGAAGAGGGACGGTATCTAATATCGTTTTTACGATATAAGTTCGGGGGTGTGTCGCGGAGTCGCGAAGGGTTACGCCTCGAATGCGTGCCACTTTCGAATAGCACGAATTATAATTGACGCAACGGCCGTAAATCTCGAATATTTTGGGGCTTTACTGCGAAACGGACGAAATTGGCTCAAGAGGCTCCGCCTATTAAAAATATGCAAAGTTCCCGCGCGACCGAGTGACGCAAGCCTCTTCCCGTTTAGCGTTGGTTTTATCGTCGGCTCAAGTGATCCATAAATTTCGGGAGCTGATCGAATCAGCTCTGTTCTTTTGAATTATCTAGACTTTTTTTAGGCAATCGTGTCTTTTTCATCTTTGAAGCTTGATTTATTGACGCGGCTTAAGTTTTGTAAAATGGCACAAGCAAACATATCTGTATAAAGTACAGTAGAACGTCAATTATCCGAACCTCGATTTTCCGAACCAGTGAAACCAGACTTTATGATGTTCATATAATAATGAAAGATGCCTTAAGTCTTAAGTAATACAGGGTGGCCCAAAAGTAACGAGACCATTTTAAAATGGAACGATTCTTAAAAAATTCACATTTATTCTTTTATAAATTAATTCGAATTTTAAATGGTTTAGTGACTTTTGGGTCACCTTGCAATAATAATAATAATTAGCTCCTCCGTGGACAAGCATGGTTTTTGCATCTTCTGGCAATATGAGTCCTTTATGTTTATAACTAATTCTCTCACTGTTCTAGGTTCTTCAAAAGTATAAAAGAATTGGAATACGTATTCAAGTCTCTATTTTAATATACAGGGTGCCTCATGTTCTAGAGATCAAAATAAGACTAAAGTGACACGTAACGAGAAGTCCATAGATGCTTCATTAAAAAGTTGAAACATTAAAAAGTTGAAACAAAAATATGAACTGTAATTTCTTCAGTTAAAACTCGAGTTGCTGTTATCCACCATATAGCACTATGACAGACAGAAATATTCGCACACTTTTTACGAAAAAAAGTACCTTTCTTCTAATTGGATTAAACGACTTCAGCTTTTTGAGATGTTAGAAGTTTAAAAATTGTTATTGGCCAAAATTGCCACCAAAAAAAGTGAAAGTCACAATTTTGAACTTTATTATCCGAGTCTATAATGAAAAAGACTTTGCAGATCTAATAAGTTATATGTATTTACATACACATCTACAGAGTTTCAGTCATAATTTACTTAGATTTACAAAATGCAAGTTTTAAATTTGCATTATAGGCTCAGATGAAAAAAAAAGTTAAAAATCCCGTCCTTCATTTCTTAATAAAACTAATTCTTCTAGCATCTTAAAAAATTCAAGTAATATAGTCCCATTTTAACCTCTTGCACTACGATTTATTTTAAAATTACAATGATTAGAACTTTTTTGGTGTTCATAATTTACTAGGAAAAAAATGGATATTTATTGTATACGTTTATTGTTTATTGTGAATTTTAATGTAGAAGGAATTAATAACATATGTATAGGCATAGCAAAAATTCTGTTCGAACTCTTAATCACGAGTCCAACTCGATATTATAGCACAAGGTGTTAAAGAAGTTTTCTCTTTTTGAAGGTTGTGTATCACTGTACCTACATTGTATGTACATTATCAGAAAGGAAGAAACAAATAACAGCGACACACGGTTCAATTTTCACAGAAGAAGGGTCACCGTATTTTTTAGTAAACTAAACGGAAACCGACTGATTTCCTGTGTCGTTACTAGATAAACGAAAAAGTCCGGACGACCGTTTTTCGTCGGTAAAAGCGACGGCGTATAAACGACGGGGGTGGCGAAGTTACTTTATGTCCCGATTTAAGGAATACGCCGTGGCCATAAACCATAAAGATTCCAGTCATAACTCGAACGGTATCGCATTTTATTTAATTGCCCCCGCGGCACACTCCGCGGGGCGAGTGGTGGGGCAGCCTCGCGTGCATAATATTATTTATTGCCGAAGAAGCTGTTAAACTTTAATGCCGCTCGAGCGAGCACCGCTCTCAAAATTAAACGCGATAAAATGTTTGTTATCCAATCGAGTCGCGGCTTAATGTCTCTTTGCCCAGACCTCCCTCACACCGAGAGCCCCTCAAGTTCAGCGAGAATCGTCTCGCTATCTCGCGGATAAGACTGCCCGTCTCTCGGAAGATCGCTTTACAGCCACGTTCAGAGTTTCGGGACCATAGTTGGATTAGAATCTGCTGGCCGAGGGCAACCAGCGAAGAATTATGACCGCTATAGCGTTTCACTTCCCGTTAGTGGACGTTTATCCAATATTTATACGACCTCGTATTTCGTTCCAAAGGTTTCAGGACAATTGTTGGTAATTTTTCAGAAATCATCCGACCGTTTCACTAACACTCTGAATGGCTGCAACAATAATGTGTATATTTTTGACGTGAAAACTTCTTTATATAGGCGCACCGCGTACACAATTGCTGGGCAGTGAATGATCCGTTACGCTTCGAGATGAAACGCTATTCGGTTAAACTCAACGAAGTTTCATTTCGGTCGTACGCTCTTATGCGCACTGTAATGGTCCGTTTTTTTTTTATTATATTCTCTCATACTAGTTAGATCAGTTCTGTTTCATAGAAAACGTAAATGAGTTGTATCTTGATCGATGGCTAAAACTATTTATGCAAGTACTGACATAAAGTTATATATTTTAGTGGCGTCACCATAGTGCTTACTTATTATTGTGCTTTTCAGTGGTTATTAGAACAAGTATATGTACATATGTAGTTCTGGCGGCTACCTCCTATGTTCGTCAGCAGATGGACAATTAGTCTCATCTTCCCCTCTACTACCTGATCCGTCACCGATCCGTATATGTATACATATGCATGTATATCGTCCTTAACCGTCCTTACAATATCCCCACATCTAAGGCAGGATCTGCTAAACAGCCTATAGACTGATTATACAGTTCCTATGTTTACATAGGAAGTTTCGTTTCGAAGCTAAATCGAACGAGGCATGACGTTCGAATGGATGCTTCGTGCTCGATTCTTCCTTCTCGTATAGCTTTTCGCAGACGCGGATGCGAACGCACGCGGATTAGGGTTTCGAAACGTTGCGCACCTGCTCGATTGCACCAGCAGAATGATCGGCTTCTCTTGAAACTTGTAATTCGTCTCGGAAGTCGTCGATCGTTTTCGCTCCGAGCACGTTGAGGATTTCAGTTGTTTGGTGGACCGCCGAAGAAAAAGAAGAGGCTATATGCCGAAGAGGCCCGACAAACTGTCTCTCAAGAGGGCAACTACAATGGCCTCGCATCTTCTGATGCGAAGTCATTTCATTACTACCTTATCACTGTTTTCGTCTGTAGAAATAGTAGTTGTAGAAGTAGTTAGTTGTACATATGGGCAGGCCTGGCCACCCCAACGATCAGCTGTGATGGGCACGTCCGCAATTTGCAGTAGCGTTGCGAAAAAACCACGTGTGTTGAATTAAGGGACCTATTCAAGATCATTGAATATTGATCATTGACCGTGAATGATAGTGATTGACGAATTGCGCAACCTATTGTGTAAAATCAGAATTTCCTGATATTTGTTGCACAACAAACGGGTTGCGCAACGATGTGAATGGCAGTGTTGCACTTTTGTCAGACGAGTCTCATCACTGCTGCTGCTGTGTGTGTGTGCCTGGCTGTCTGTCTGTGTGTCTGATTGCTCAAATTATGTGTCAATGTGAATACAACATCATGCTGCACAATAATTGTTGCACAACATGATTGATGGTGAATAGGCCCCTTTAGTCAATTTTGAACACATCAAAGTTAGCGTTGCGGGATAATCGCCATTTCCATAAAGTTCAATATAGATTGTTTAGAGCGTAGTGTTGCGAATGAAATGTCGCAATTCCCTTTCCCATTTTGATTACTACTTGAAGCAATATTTACGATATACCAATTTTATAACAGTTTGAAGTTCATATAGCTGTTTGGCAGAAAATGTAAAGTAGTCTTTTGGATCCTCTGTCCGTCGAATTAGCGTTGCGCAGCAAAAGGATCGCGTTTGCGTTCGAATCTTTCCAGCTACAACAGAGCACTGCAAGAGTAGTGTTGCAAGAGAATCACAAGGGGTTGACTAAGTGGTTAGGTGGGTCTCCCTCGCAGCAATTTCCACGTGGTGAGACACGGACAATCGATATGATTCTCGATTTATAATATTTTGTTTCGTAAATAATAATTAGCTAATAAAGGCAGTGAAAATTAAAAATTTCTTCGACATGATCTCGAACTTTTTCTTTTAAGCCTTATGGCTCTATTTCATAGTTAGAAAATGTGTTACCGAGCCAATTTTGTTCGGGTTGACGATAGGACTCTATTGTTTTTTCCATATGCTCACGTGTTCCTTTTAAACCAAAGTGCCCCTATGTCGAAGTACCATGCTACCTTCAATTTATTGTAAAAAGATATCTCCGGTATTTGTTTTTTAAAGTAAAGTTTTACTACTTATTTAAATATGGAAGCACATTAATAGGGTCGCTAATAGAGACAAGTACCTCACATTGGCTGGTTTTGATTCGAAATCGCCGACCCGTAAAATATTACCAGAATCAATCAATGAATTGCAATTAAAGTTCGGGAGAGTGAAAAGTAGACGGGAATGAAATTACCGTTCGGAATTTCCCTGTCCGGAGGATGTCGGAAACGGCAGGATAGCGAGAACGGAATAGTCGGCGACAGTGTTCCGGCAGCGTGGTCCTTGATACCGTCTGGGCTCGAGGAACGCCTTTCCGCGGACGATGCAATTCCGCGGGCGAAGTGTCAGGACGATGGCTCGTGTGACTCTCGATTACACGTTCGTCATTACGCCGGGGTATTTTATCGTCCGGCTGAGTTACGGGGTTCCGCTCGTTAACCGGAAACTTCCAAGGGACCGTCTCGCTCGAATTTAAATTGAGAAAGTATTTTACGAGCGCGCGAGAGTTTCACGGTAGCGTTGTCACATCTTGATGAACTTCCGGTAACGATCGTAGGAAAATGTACCGACCCACCACCACCGTCGAACCCCCCGGTCGTAGTCTGCCATCGAATTCGCTATCCAGGACCGTTCCTGAGAATCTGGTCCACGAAACCGGCCATTCAGACGGGATTAATGAGCCTCGATCGCTTACACGGCCCATTTGCCCCTGATTGCGAGTCTCGAAGTCGGTTATCATAACCAATCATTCGCTCGACGATATCTTCGAAACACCATCAACACCTGTGGATTTCGAATTCATCGAACAACGATGTTGGTTGATTGCCCAGCTATCGACTGCTTTCCCAATTGCGATCATAACATCATTATTAGTAGAGGTCTCTATTTTATTTTAAGCATACGGGTACACGTGTATTCTTTTATATGTATTTAAATATACGTTTATTATTTCACGTGTAATACTTCACCTGTGTTAGTCATCCCTGCATTAACATATCTTTATTTTAATTCGTGTGATTTTTACAATATTGGTATTAACGAGGATGTATTAATGTGCGACTAAATACATGTGAAATATCACACGTGAAATAGCACACTTGTACTCGTGTACTTAAAATGACACGTTCAAAACCATGATCTTTAATTATTAGATTGTAGAAGTCCACGCAAATGCACACGAACTCAAAAATATATAGGGTGGTTCAGCTAAGTATGCCACGTAAATTACTTGTAAACTATTTGATATTTGGAAAAATGGTTGACAGTTGTATGGTTTCACTACTAGCATACGATGTAATTTTTCGAGTTTGCTCCTGTATGAATTGTAAATTTTAATCCTGTTCAAAAGAAATTTAAATCCTCACTATAGAACTATAAGGTTACATAGAGTAAAGAAGTATAATAATTATAAGACATATTCTCGAAATGATGTTTAATGCAAGCGATACTCAAATTGTTTTTCATTACAATCAATACATCTGTGTGATCGATAAGTGTAAATGGTACACATTGATCTGCTTCTTGAGTTATTTATTTATGTTGTATCTCAAGAAACATTTCAAGAAGGGCTCCCTTCAGTCAAAGGGCCCCCTTCGTGGTCAAGAAAATAATAATAAAAGCAATTCAAATTAAATTAACTCTCATACGTTCCTCGGGGTGAAAATTCATCCATTTACCGTCTTTGCATATTGTAAAACAATTGATTTATTTCTCCGTGTGTTGTGAGATATATTTCTTTAAAATGTCACGTTAAAAATGAGACATAATCTGTTGATTTAAAGTGTAAAACAAAAATGGTTGAAATATTATCGTAGACTCATTTATGTAATTATTTCTAGGGAGCGTATGAGGGCGAAGAAAAAATAGATTATACCAAAATTTTTGATACTTGAATTAATTCTGGTTCATTAAGTAGGGCCCCAAAATGAACGGCCCACCGCTGGCTAGTAACAAAAATTCTAAAACTTACCGCTATAACTTTGTTTAGACTTTCGTAAATAAAGTGCTTGCAAACAAATATTCTCTTCTAAAAAGTGATGTCGTATAAAACGATGGTGTTGTGCGACAGTAGGATGTAAAACGCGATGAAAAATGTGCGAACAATGATCAAACAAATTTTACTTTCGTTTAAACCTGGTATGTGGTATAGTACACAGAGTGAATGGTTAATATTCCGTGCATCGAATAAGCGTTTCATCGTGTTAATTTTAATGGCGTGTAAAAATGTATATACGAATGGGGGGGGGGGGGGGGGGCGGCTGTAATAAACAACGCGCGGGCCGGCATAAACGAGTTCCATTAATGTCTACCTTCGTGTTTCTGGACAGGAAGCCAGCCGAGAGAAAAATCGCAAGGCGGCGATGCGCGCATAAGTACATATACTTCATGCTTGCATTTAAAAAAAGCGTACTCTTCCCGTTTCTTGCAGCATTTACTCCAACACTGGCGTACCGTGCACGTTCCTTTGCTCTTTCACGTGTTACATTCCTGTATTTACGAGCTATTTCCATATTTCACTCAGGCCTCTCTCCCATGATATCGAATTAGACATGTAGTACAGAATTTAAATTGAATTCAATAAATTTTCTTCAGTTCGCATGCAGTGAAGGAAATATTATATTTTTAGGGGTTTTACATCGCATTAATTGCAGAGTTTATTAGCGATGTTGAACAGTCATAGGTACTCCATTATATTTGATTTATTAGGATTCCTCTATTCATTATTAAGATTCCTCTTTAAGATGGAAGATGCTGTTAATATGTACAGTTAGAGTCGCTAAGACTTGTCTCCCACAACCTTGTGTTCCCCTTCTACGACGCTATTCCCCATCCTTTTTTTCCATCAAATTTCAATTGAAATTTTTGGAAAAATTTCTTTTCACATCCTGTAGTAAACTAATTGCTCTAGCTTCCCAAAAGAGTTCAAATCGTATAATGCAATATTAAAAAAGTTACCGACTTTTTTAGAGCGTCCGAATATTTTTAAGAGTCACTGTACATATTTATTAGATTCTGTTCAGAATCTTCATCACGAGTCAGACACGAAATTGTAGGGCAAGGGGTTAATAAGTAATTTTAAAACGGTTCTTTTATCCGAACCATCTCGGTGCCAATTGGTTCGGATAATCGAGGTTCTACTGTATTTACATCAAACACCAATAAAATGGTTAGTCGAGAGGTATGTTTTTTGCAGAAATCGGTCTCGTATTAGATCCTTGGAAACCAGTTTCATTAAACAACAACGGCACACCAACACCGCGCAATTCGTCGGCACTCATCAGCGCGAATATATTGAACCCATAACCCTGAGAAATGCTATTAAGCTCTGACGGGAATTGAGGAGGGTAGCGCGGCGGCACTTTTCATTGTGAATTACTTTTTAAAGTCCGTCGAGAAAAAAATCCGTTTATTTAGCAGCAACCTGCACAAATGACCACCTGCGGGCCGAATACGTACCCGCCCACCTGACAATACGCTGTCTCGACGGAATCGTAAAGCCGCTGTTTACGCGCGCCGCGCCACACCGCGCTGCGCGAATAAAAATTCGCGTCGGCCATTTTGCCCGGCTAGAGATTACGATAAACGCGGGCGTATATTTCACGGCCGGAATCGACAGATAGAGCGGCACGGGGAAACGAGTTTCCCTTGGTCTGATTTCGCATCGGCGCGCGACGCGCCAGCGAATTGAACGGTGCAACATCGACGGAAATATCGGATAGATGTAGCTTGATTAATGTTGATACTGGGAAACGCGCGGTAATAATGCGTTCGCGTGTGTGAAGAAGCGTTGGGACCGGCGGACGTGTAATTTGCGTAATTTTACTATCCGCTTTGGCGTTTTGCGATTGTGATCGATGAAGGCCGGACACGATAGCCGCCGGATTCAGGACGTTTGTCACATGAATTGGTAATTCTTGTTGGCTGACCAGCGGACGGGAATGCAGAGCATTCCACGAAATGTACAGCTTACTTTCCTATATTCGAAGCATGCTTCGTGCTATTGACGACGCAAGAAGAAATTATTCTTTAGGTCGGGGAACATAATATATCGTAATATAGTGAGGGGCTGCTCTTTTCCTTGCGTAACCAGAAATTTTTGTTTTCTCCTATAAATTTTTGCCTTTTTCCTATGTTATCCAATAGATTTGGACGAGAAGATGTGAGAAATCCACGTTTTGATTCTGGAGGAACAATGGCTCAAAAGTTATAAGTGTTTAAACTTGAGCGATTTGCTGTGTTTTTGACAGCTCAGCGCCGCCATATTATGTGTAGCGACAATCGCGCGCCGCTTACTTACTTCCTCCTGCTTCCTCAACAGCACGAAGCCTGCTTCGAATATTACAGTAGTCAACCATCGTATCTGAATATCAACAAGACACTAAAAGACTAATCATTATTGCGGCGTTTACGTGCGATAGTAATACAACTGTGCCCCTGCTATCTATTTACTTTGGAAACATGCAAAAATAAACGCTTTGTAACAGTGAAATTATTTTAGTAGTTAAATGGAACTTTAACATCGTTTTTTAAGAGAACGGATGACCTGAGACCCATGGTTCCTTTGAGACTTTTGTTCCTCGCGATGAGTACTACACGATGCGATAGGACAAAATTTTGACCTTGAAAATCAAAGTGTCCGAATATTATGTTTCACTATATAAGACTCATTGTTGGATTCTTCAGTCCTCGCTATGTTATTGCACCACGGTAAGAGTTTTGTAGACTATTAATTAAGACGGTAATTAATCGCTGTAGCGGTAACAAAACGCTTCGAAAGTTCTAACTACCTTCTTCCGTGTTTGTCTTGATGATCCAACTTGTGCAAAATGCATTCAGAATTTTTCAACCAGATTAATAAATTGCGAATGAATAAATTAAACTTGGAAACGAAACGTCTGACACCCTCGATGTTCCTAAAAGGGATTTTGATCAGTATAAAATGATGTAACAGTGTAACACGTTGAAGCGGTAGGAAATAATTTATGTGTTCTAGGATTCGACATCGTGAATCGCCATCATCTCATTAGTCATATATATTCTTATTATCTAAAGTGCAAAAGTGACCGCGTGGCGACACGACCCGGCCACGGCTAAGTTATTAAACATTGGCTGACGCGCGTCTATAATTTGTTCAATTTTAATCAATTCTTAATGGCAGCTTGCGCGCATCGTAATCTGTCATCGGGACAGAATTACTTACACTGTTTCAACATCGCCACGGGTAACCCTTAATTCCCCCCTATCGTAATTGGAACTCTGATGCATTTTTGATTCGCGAACGCACGATAGGTAACCAGCAATGCACAGATTCAAGATAAGCCAGGGACGCGTCAAGCCGCGGCTCGACCCGTATACAGGTTTCGTGGAAGCCTGCGATAACAGTCCGTGTAACGCCTCCCGTGAATTATCGAATTGCATGTATAATAAATGATTTATCACGATTAGATCGGGCCCGCGATGGATCCGCGCGTTATATAATTACTGATTAAGCGGCGGACATGGGAGAATCCTCGCAGACTTGTACGGACGCGTGGTCGCGTCGATCGTTGACACGTGAGAACATGACGTGTCGCTTTTCATCAGCTTTCATTAAAAATATTCGAACAACGAAAGCGCATTACAATATTGCGATCAAAAGATACAGACGCATCATAGCTATCGTGTACAAGGAATGCGAGCATTGAAATCGAGCCAGCCGCACAGTTTCGCAAAATAGATTTTTGAAATAGTACTATAAATATTTTTATTTTACCATGCGGTACAGAATTTGGCAAATAAACTTTTGTTTTGAAATAGCAGTTACACATGGAAATAGCATTTCAAATATATATTTTAATAGTAGCTCACAGAAATACTATTGTGGAATAGATATTTAATTAAAATATGGACAAGAAAATAAGATTTCATAGAATGGTATTTAGAGTAATGATATTGCAACTAATAGTATGTATTACGAATAAGAGGTTTTTATTCTTCAACTTTTTATAGTACCTTTATCGATAATATAAGACATTAATTTTGTTTATACGTGACTGAAAATAATATTAATAACATAATATACTTATTTTCTGTGTGTATAACTGGAAACATTATAAACACTTTGTTTCCTTTAAACAGAACATAATTTTCGAACATACTATCTTTTAATGAATTTCGTCGTTTTTGTTGTCAGTCGTAAATAATGAATAGTATTTTCTCATAATTTAAACACTTAATGAAATAGCATATCCAACTATGAAATTCCCAGGATGTTATGAACAGTATTTTTAAAACATTATCTAAAGATTAGGGAAATAAATAATTGTATCATCTCAGGCAAATTATTACATTGTATATAAGTGTTATAAAATTTCTGAAGATTAATTACAATAAGACAACACTTATCATTTTCTATAAAAATTATTCCGTACAAACGTCTGTTGTTCATAAGACAACTTAAACAAGTAACGTTATGAACTTATTTACTATATTTGATCTTCCTAATATTCGCTTTCAGAATTCGCTTGCAATTAATTTCGTACTGAATTTTTTGAATTTTCTGTTCATAAACATTTAGATATTTTAATGTAAACGCAGTTTTGAATCGACGAAGACTTTTTCGATTTTTGTCCCTGGTTCGCGACACTGTGCGGCCGTCCAAGACAGTCGTGCACGATTATATATTGTTTTTATTTACAAATACTAATGCAAAATATATTTTACAGATATCAACTAACAATTGAACATACGCAGATAATATTTTGCAAGGAAATTTGGATAAAAAAATATCAGGTCCCACCGAGATTTGAACTCGGATCGCTGGATTCAAAGTCCAGAGTGCTAACCATTACACCATGGGACCGTGGCGTTAGTGTATGTTTCGTTAAAAATCATTTTCCGTCGGTCGATACAGCCGATACAATACCATCGCAGTTCTATTGTTTATTAATGTTTATTGGTTTATGTCGATTTACGATAAGTAAAAGACGATATCAAACATATTTTCGCATACTTTGGTATTGTATGTGTCGTCACCTATGGAGTAACATAAATGCGCTGTTAAATTTAATATATTATTTTACATTCTTCTATCGATCAGTATTAATTGTTTTACTTCTCCATCAGTATTAATTTTCTTATTTTATCGTCAATATTAATGTATTATTTAATCATTTTATAGGTGAAATAGGATGTTATTTTTCTATCGCTTTCACAAAGTAATTAGAAATAAATGTGCTGTTAAATTTATTATATTATTTTACATTCTTCTATCGATTAGTAGTAATTGTTTTATTTTGTATTGGTATTAATTGCCTTATTTTATCACCAATATCAATGTATTATTTAATCGTTTTGGAGGAGAAATAGTAAGTTTTGATTTTTCTATTGTGTCGCAAATGAATTAGTAGTAATTGTTTTATTTTATCATCTGTATTAATTGTCTGATTTTCTCATCAATATTAATGTATTATTTAATCATTTTGTAGGTGAAATAGGAAGTTTTTTTTTATTGTTTTCGCAAAGAAAAGATGGATAATCTTTCTTAACACGTACAGGTCAAAGCTCAACAAACAGTGTTATAAAGGTAAGCTACGTATGCGAAGGTTAAAGTTCAATAAACGCTGTTCTATTATTAGATCTACTCTTTCATAATTCAGTTTTTTTTTCTCAAGTCTTCCATTCCTATCAGTCTGCATAAATATCGATTAACCGTATTATGCAACCGAATTCAACTCTCGGTAATAAAAAAGCTATCGACTCAACAGCCAACAGATTACGCTGAATACACTCCACAACGATACTATAAGAATACATAAAAATGTACATATGTATACAAAACCATACAAATCTCTGTTACGAAAAAGAATTTGTCCCTTCACAATAAAGATAACGTGTTCGTATTCAGTTTTTACAAAGAACATTACATGTCTTATAGTTTCGTCGCGGATAAAAATAGATGTTCTGAATTTTTTAGTTTTGTTGTTATAATTTTTATAGTCATAAATTATTGTTTACCAAAAAATATTTCTCATGAAGTAAACAATAACACTGTATTTCCGTTATAAAAAATGACTTTTCGACTTTCCATGCGGGTGAGTCGATTATCAAAACATATTTTCATTTTCATTATAGACACATTAGGCCAGATAAAAAAGTTAAAAATCGCGACCTTCACTTTTGTCTCCGAAATTCCAGACAATAATAATTTCAAAAAATTTTTTTGTGCATTACGTAGTAATCTAATCCTAACATCTCAGAAAATCTGAAGTCATTGGGTTCAATTTTAAGAAGTTATTGGCTTGTGAAGGGTGTCCATTTAATTTTGTCCCCCGACTGTATTGTCTTACAGTATAGTCGCTCGCGTAGTGCAGGCACGCATCTCTTATTAAATTCCAATCGATGATATATTTAATGAACAAATCCGATCTCTTCCGGCATTTCATTTCTATTTTAACGATAAATCCGACTGTAAGCCGCGAACGTGTCACGACCTCCCCGTTCATTCTTCTGAAAAGTAGAAAGAAACAACACCATGACAATTTACAAACTGCCTCCCCCTGTATCCTCGACACTTTCACCCCCTCCTGGTCGACGTGGTGAAAGGGGTGCGGGGAAAGCCTCTTGAGCCATTTCACGAGTGTCGTCCCGAATCGGAAGAGGGCGAACAATATATAAATTCAGAACACCCCACGGGGAGGGGGTTGAAAGTGAACATAGATTTCGAAAGCATCGACAAGCAACAGAGGAAGCGTGGCTAGGGATGGAGGGCGTCTGAAAGGGGATGGGTTTCGAATACGTCCCCCTTCGCCGCGGCGTCATGTCAACCCCTAATTGAACGGAAGCTGGCAATAAATATTATGTTTCTTTTCGTGGGGCCGATTTTATAATGCCGCGTACTCTTCGCCGCGCTTAACCCCGGCGGAAGCGGATGTGCAATCAGTGTGACATGTGCTCGTGGCCCGGGTCTCCACGAATTTATTTTCCTCACCGTTTCACGGCCGAATTATTCCGTGTCCGTTGCGCCGAACATCCAATTGAACAGAAATCATCGTAACATGGAGTATGCGAGTCTTCACCGACTAATGGGGTCAAATTTGATGACTTCACGATGGCTGACGGGTGTCCTTTCTTACCGTTTACGCAGGAAATCCAAATTCGACTTTCTGCTAGTTGTGCCGGTGATTATGAAACTGAACTATGTAGGTCATGTGTTCTTTCTTCGAGTTATTTAGACTTTTGCATCTGATATGCTATAAAAATGTTTTATCGTGATAATATTTAATATATTTTATTCTTGACTTCACTACATAACTATAGTAAAATTAATCAATGTACTGCATAATAAATAGACTGCGAATTTTTATGCATTTATGAAGAAATTAACTGGGTGAAATATGAAACAGTGAAAAATATAAAAATATCCAAGAATATTATAATTTAATAATAATATTAGAATTTTTATTTAACTACTGCTTCCCACAATCGATGCAGAATATTTTTTTTTTGTATAAAGATCCGCGGTCTAATAATAAGCAAACGGTTATTACCCAAGTATAACACGCCGATTTTAATGAAATTTATACAGGATATAGTTTGTTGAAAAATGTTTGTCACGTACTTTTTATACATGTGTATATAATAATTGTACAGCCACGTATGCATGTGTAGAGGATTAACGCTCATATACATTGCATAGAAAACCTCAAGAGATTTATTTCAACAATGTATAGAATTCAATGTAAGAATAGCAAACAAGGGAAATTTTCACGGAACAAGAAATAAATGCCTTATGAGATTTTCTATAATAAAAAACAATTTCATTTTTCAAAGTAATACTTTAAAATCCATAGGATTATTTTCTATCTACTATACATAGAAATACTCTGTTTTACCCAAGTAAAATTTTACTCTGTTTACCCAAGAAGTTACATTATAAATAACAATCAACAATTTTTTACAATTTCATTATCCACGTCTATCGAAGAGCGACAACTCTAATCTTCAAAAATAAGAAATAGCGCGTTTAAAATGACACCTCTTAATGGAAGACCTCTTACACATCACAGATCCCAGATCACAGTTATTTACGCCACGATTTCTTCTCCCAGTCGAAAGAAATTGGAACACGAACCATCCGATTAAATGATATTCCTCCTCCTCCTCGATCAGCCGTGCCTGCGAACAAATTCATTTTCCATTGTGCCCCAATCGAATATTAATGAAAGCCAAACAAACCGCGATTGAGGGCCTTGGGACACATAACATACTTGACACCGATCATCCTATACTGTCAATATGATTAATGGAAGCGCGTTGAGTAATACGTATACGTGACCATCCACTACCGCCATTCATCAAAGAGAGCCGAAAGAACAGGTGGACCTCGTCGATCCCCCTTTGTCTTTTCCCGTAACGTTTCGGCCGGAAGGTTCCCGACCCGTTCGACCCCCTGAATATTATCGGGGCGGGCGTCCCCCTGTGCGACGCCCGGCGTCGCGGGCTGCGACTTCCGGTTCCTTTCCGATAATTAGAAACAGCCTCGTCTCGCGATAACAATAATGCCGCGTGCTGCGGCCCTCGAGGGCAGCGGGCTCGTTCGACATCAAAGCGACGCCCCCCACCCCCCACAGACATCCTATGCATCAAGGCATCGCTAATGAGATTCACTTTACGGTGTGCCCGGTTGTGTTCCGTTTCGCGACGTCGACGCCGACGCCATCGTTGCTCCACGCCGCTTCCTTCGTCACCGTTCGATTATTTTGATCATTTCGACGATAGCGGCGGCGAACGACACCGACCAACTCCATTCACTCGTTTCGCGCCTTTGAGCACCGCCGATCCAGCTTCTGACGTCCTTTCACGCCGGCCACGATATCTCACGCAATTAAAGTCATCACTGAAAAAGTACTCCGAGCGCCAGTTCCGTGCGCATTGTTCACGTGGAAACGGGATCGATGAGACGGTTCGAAGGGAGCATCGGTCTTTGCGGCCGCCTCGCATCGTTAGGGTGGAGAGCCTCGGATTCTAATGAACTTTGAGGCTTGTCCTCCGTCGATTGACGAGCGGACCTCTCGCGATTTCACGAGCTGATTTACAGCAAATAATTCCGGAGAATTTTATTTCTGTCATTCGTGAAGTAGGTGTCAATATACAATTCATGAATGTTGAGAACCTTTTTTCTTTTTTTTTTATTGTTTTAAATGGAGAGAGGTTTAATGGATTTACGCACAGCTTCCCGGGGTCATCGCAACCCCAGGGAAGTGAGGGACTACCCTCCAAAACTCATCTCTCTACTGGCTCCTCCGGTAACTGTTGAAAACAGCCGGAACCGGCCGAAGACTATACTTCGGCAACCGAATGTTGGAAACCTACTTATAATTCTCGTTGATCGAGTAAATTGTTTTTTTTTATTGACTGTTTAGGATCAAGCACCTGAAAAGTTTATTAATGACCACGGTTGGGCCAACCAAGCATATGAGGAGTCCCAAAAATGTTCTACTTGAATAGGGTGATTCCCGAGGTTATTTGAAGTAACCTTTCCCTTTGCGAAAATCTTCTCCGCGGCTTTGTTAAAAAGTTATTAACGAAAAGCACGGACCAATCAGAACGCGGCTATAAAGAACGGGTTCCGCATTAGCGACAGGTCCCGCTGGCCATCGCGTTGGTATCAATGCTCATAAAAGTCACATGAAATCAAAACAACTCTTATGCAACTATGCAAAAATAGAAAATACAAAGTACATCATGACAATGCTTTTTGTAACATTCTCACACGTCGTAGATCGTAATAAAATCTGTTTCACTTAATAAATTTATTATGTTCACGATTTCCTACAATCGTAGTGAAAATTGATTTTCAAGTTTAGTAAAATAATTGCGTCATTGTGACACTCAAAGTGTAAAGTTACCGAATCTTCAGTATAATGTTTCGTATTAATGTAACGCAGATCAAATTCGAGATTTCCGTTTATTTATTGCATCAAATTAATACACCCGAATTTTATTTCGCAGTTTGACGATCAAACAGTTACCTTCCATAATTTATTCAATCGTACCTTTTACGATGCAATGTTACCGTCGTAAATTCCGTAGAAATTACCCTAAAAACAACCGGCCAGAAATTTATCGACGATATTTTACCGGATGTTATTGCGTTCTTAAATTGAACACCACTTCCCAGAAGGTTCATCGCCGGATAACAGCCACTTTATTAAAGATTTTATCATTTCGCGGTACTACGTATACGCGGAACAATCGTATATGTTATCAATTATACGCGCGACTGTCTTTAATCGTCTTCGGATAGGATTATACATTTCCGTTACATCGTGTGGTTGATTGGATCGATCATTTCTACCTGAGTAATTTCAGGCTGACGCGTGACGTGCATCAACGATCCTGCGTGTGTGTTGCCAATCTTGGTCGCTGCGAGATCTTGCGTGTACGCGATTCTCGATTCTGGTGTTTTCGTCATTAGTTGCCTAATGCTCGTCGTTGATGGAATTGCGTTACATCGGCATGACCGATCGCGACTAATTAATTCGCACCTCGAGTGGGGATCAGCGACAGCAACAATCAACGATTGATTTCAAAAGTGTCGTGATGTATATGTTTGTTATGTTCAACCATTTTTGCAATAAATAAAAGCAAATACAGTAATGGTGTCTTACAATAAGTTGAAATATTTCCTAAAGTATTAACTTTACGACTTACTACACTTTTCTTACAACTAATGTCGAGCTGTACCCTTCGATGTATTAAAAGATACATCATTCCATTTGAAAAAACAAAGTTGACCTTTACACGTCCACTCAGGGAAAAACTAATAATTCTAAAATATGCAAATTTACACTGAAACATTTTTTGCTAATAGCGTGGAAATTAAGATGTCAAAACCGGGCGAGACATCCTGTATAAACTAAATTTTGTGGAAGGACGCGCGTTAATTTGTAAGAAACTACAATTTTGTATCCGAGAAGGTTAAACGAAACGGACGTCGATAAAATCGTTCTACATAGATGTATCCGACTTGGAAATTCAAAGGTGGAAAAATTGAAGGACCGATGCACCGCGTCGCACGGCAATTGCCGGCCATACTGTTCAATAATTCGACAAGTTACACGCCGACGATAGTAATAATGGCTGAATGTTAGGCAATTTGCAGCGTCCCCAGCGATGAAAATTGAAACGCGTTTCGATTCACGCCCCAGGGGTGGGATCCTCTTCTCTCTTGTGGTCGTGCCGCTTATAAATAATCGTCGATTTTAATGGGGCCGGCCGGAAGCGAAATAGAATATTTTTCGTCGACGCGCGGTTAATCGCGCGGACCCGCCGGAATTATTGTTCTATCGCGATTCCACCGTGCAACCGGTTATCGATTTATCTGGCCGCGGTGTACTCCGCCCCGAGAATTATGTATTCATGGATATTTTAATGAACTATCGCCGCAATAGTCCTCCTCCGTGAGCCGTTATCGCCTGGAGCTCCGCCACTTCGATTTAGGCGAGCGATGATAGGATTAAATGTATACCCAAAATGGCATCCATCATCGAAGACAATGGAAGATATCATTTTTCCAACTTACCAATTTTCCGTCTACCAATAGATATCCAAACTAATAGTATGATATAGCATGATTCTGCACCTCTGGGTAGATGGCTACCAGATTTAAAACATGGATATCGTCCGTGATATCGATCTTGACCCTTTTTCCGAGGTCAACAATTGTTTTATTATACCCTATAGAACTCATCGCGAAGAACAAAAATCTCAAAGTAACTATATGTAGGTGTCAAATCAACCGTTCTCTTAAAATACAACATTCAAGTTTCGTAAACTATTTTATTCCATACTTTTGTGGCGTTCATTTAGTCGATGTTACTGAGAAATGTTTTATAAGTATTGTTTATGTTATCAAAGACACTTTAAATTTATCATGAATAATCATGATACTTATATGTTACTATAGGAATAAAAGTATTTTATGATTCGCGTAATATGTATATGACTTATATTTTTTATGCGATAAACTTTTCATTTCAGAGCGTTTGAATACTTTCGTGACTCACTGTATGTCTACAGGGTGTACGAAAACAGTATTGACGTGTAGGAGGGGACTTTATATGAGAAAATAAGTTGAAAATATGCAATAAATTTTTTTCGTTTGACGCGCCATTTTCGAGAAAATTGACTTTCAAAATCCATCAAGTTCGTGTAGCTAGCGTTCTTAAGAAGTAGAATTAGTAGGCCATGAACAGACACGTCAGACGATTCCTATTCAGTAGCACGCGTCGAATTTCCAAATTCAAATTTCTCGGAAAGGAGGAGACAAATGAAATAATTTGTTGTATATTTTCTCATGTAGAATCATCCCCTTCATGTTTATACCATCTTGGGACACCCTGTAGACATACGGAATGGTTTACAAAACTTTAAAGTCGTTTTGTAGAAGAGAACGGTTGAGATTCATGGTTTCTTTGAGACTTTCGATGAGTACTATACGAAGCAATAAAAAACAATTTTGATCTTGAGATTCAAGGACAAGGTGGACTTTGCGGTTTCTTTTTTTACAGATCTCCATCGATCCAGAGGAGTAGAATCGCACTATAGTGGTCACAACATATAATTTTGTGCAATTTGTATAATTTTGTACAATTGCATTGTACAATTTTTACAGTCAGTCTGATAATTGATGGCACACACTTTAAATCAGAATTTTTTATAAATGGACCAAACCACCTCACCTTTTTTTTACCAAGGTAGATCAATTCGTTTACTGGACGATCTGTAATGAAAGTTTTGGAAAAAGTACGTTTAGTCCGAATAAGAAGAAAATTGAAATGATGCTTTTTACAATTTTTTTATTTGGGCATGTAACGAATGTTTGAAAAATGTGATTTGCAGATTGATATAAATTGTGTACATGCTGAACATTTCATTGAAATTGATTAAATGGTTTATGAGTTATAAACAATTAAAAATTGTGAAACTGACAGTTTTCTCTACATTTCTAGCCTATTTTTGCTATTTTCAATCGTTTATAGCTCGTCTAAGTAGTTTATAAATCTTATAAATCAGTTGACCAATTCCGATGAAACGTAATAGCCAATTGTATAAGTCAAAATAATTATTTCTAAATTATTAACTCTCACTCAGATCTTCCGCTTACACGCGCCATTACGAGCAGATTAAAATCAAGAAGATACGGCTACAATTTCTCATAGTAGTAAGAATGTAGTTACACATTTGACATTTACAATGTCGCGGTTTGAGCGTATTTTATGGAAAGTAAGCAAGTGTGTGATAATCACATTTGAAAAAAGAAGAATCGCGAGTATACTCAATCAACGAGTTGCCTGGAGCAGGTCTTGGAACTCGGTCACTTGCTCCGAAGCGATTTCAAGCTTGAGCTTGATTATACTATCGTAGCTTCGGGGTGCTCAAGTCGTAATTGAGTTTACCGTCTAGAGTTAGCGTGCTCTGAGTACTCCCGTGAAGGAACTTCCTCGGCCTCTGAGATTTACTTTCAACTTTCAACTTTATTAGAAACTTCCGCGACGTGAAAGAGTGACGATCGTGGCTATTACCTTAAGAGTTAAGAAATGACTAAAGAAAAACCTATTCAATTAGTTCGTTTATCCAGTAAAATGCTTTTATCTGTTTTTACATTGACGTCTTAAAACAATCTTCATAAGAATGGAAAAAAGATTACCTTTTTCCACCTTTTACGCCAATGATTCGTTCTTTTGTAAACTTTAGCTACTATAGCTACTTGTTTCGTCGTGTATAGCTACTATAGCGGTCGTTTCTTTTACATCTTATGTCTCTTCAGATAGTTACAATTCTTTATTCATTTGCTGTATGCCTGGAGTTAATGAAGAACTTGTTTCTTTTTACCGTTGTTATATTGTTCAAGTATATATTTCTCCAACATATATTTATAATATTTTTCCAATGGCCTTCACTAAATAATCTTTTACTACGTTCTTAAGCTGATTTCAGTTTTATTTAGTTTTTTCCCATGAGGCATTTTCAACTATTTATAATATTACACTATTTATCTAATTACATAACTCATTAGTTATTTAACACTGAAAATTCGTCACACATTATTCATTTTGCGTGTTTAATAAAGACTGTCTTATAGTTCCTTTTATATACATATAGGGTGTCTCACCCGATTTTGACATGTTCATTATCTCGTTAATTATTACTCGTAGCGAAAGATGTTTCAGAGGAAAGTTGAATGGTATCGCGTGGGGCATATTTTGGTGTTATTTGTTATTTTCCATTAAAAAAGACGAAGTTGACTTCATACGACTTTCACATGTGCACTCACGAAAAGGCCCCACTCGATACCATTCGAAACTGCAATTTTTACCATTTCTACCCATATAAAAAAGTTGCAAAATGCACTTGTAGTATTTTCTCTGCAATTCCGACCAATTGCAATTTCTTTCAAAAATTTTTTCATATAATGTAGCAAACCAATTGTTGCAATTTTTCATAAAACCCAAGCCCAACATTAAAAAGTTATCGTCTTTTTAAGAGTTTCCGAATATTAATGGCAGTCACTTGACGACCAAAATTAATAAAGCGATACAATCAACACAGTTACAAGTCCCTTTCAATTATCCCATTCAACCACTGGAACAACACAAAAGATTCGATTCCCCGGATCTAATAAAATAATCCCATCGGAAGGAACGGTAATAGAACGTAGCCGGGGTCCCAGAAAATTGTCTAACATCCTGCCATTAATAATATCGACGACGCGTAACTCGTAAAACGATCGAGCAATATGGCCAGCGATTTTCTAGCATTCCTCGGTTCTATAAATCGAGTAGCAGTAGAATAGGAGGCGCATTACGCGTTAGTCACGGGCCATTTTGCCACCGGGCGTGACCTGCACGCTCCTTTATTTTCCAGCGTTAATTCGTGCCGGCATGGCAGACCGGTTGTCATCCTCGAGGAAGTCCTCGGTCCTCAGAACTCCCTTTTCTCCCGCGTGTTTTAAAATCCGGCCCGGTTCGCGCGGACCGGACACGTGCCAGCGTAGGGCGTAGGGGTGCATCATAATGCGACCGTCGTCGCGCCATTTCGGATCCGTTGCTCGTCCCGCGCATCGGGATGCATATATAATTAACGGGAAGCATTAACGGGAATTAACAGTCCGCTTAACGGCACGGAAAAACAGCATGCGAACTGAGCGATCCCCTCCCGCCGAAGCTCGCTCTTGCTTGTCTCCCCTTGTGTATATTAATTTAATCAATCTTTCTTTGTTTGTTCAATCGTTTCTGTGTTTCTCAACTCCGTGAGTTGTGAATTTGAATAGTAGAAGATAGAATTATTGCGAGGTCACGTGTTTGTATCTTAGGAAATATCGGACATTGTCGGCTTCAAAAATCGACAAATCTTTTGCTTTTTTCAAAGTTTCGAATCTGTAAAATATTGTAATAAAAAGACTTCTTGAAATTAAACAAAAATAGGTCCTCTGCTGTTGTCACAACATATTTCAAGGCCATTGAAATCGGAAATAGTAGCACATCGACAAGTTTCCCCAAAGTTGTCACACTGAAATCGGCTGCATGTTTATACGATATTAGAGGAAGCTTAACTTAAAACTTTGCTGAGAGATGTTGCTTAACGTTTCCCATAAAAATCTTGTTTTTCACAGTATATTTACACTACCGCTCACGGAAGTTTGGCTAAGAGAGAAAATTTTTAAATATAATAATTTAAAACGTTTCGCTCGCTTCAAGAAAGTTTATATTGTATTATTACATAGTAATCTTAAATAACCTTTCTATATAACTAATGAGGGTTTCTCGAAGAAACATTACAATAAACATTTTACGAGAGGAAATTCCTAAATGCAGTCGGCAGTCGATTAGGGGTAAAGATTTCGAGATACAGGCGAATTAGAAGATCGTACACGCCCAGGCCCGTTGAGACTAACTACATCAGCAGAGGATCGATATCTTCGATCGATATGTAAACGAAATCGCAGAAAAACAGCACCTGAAATAGCGAGTGAATTTAATCGCGGACGGCAACATCCAATTTCCGTGAATATGGTCAAACGTAGGCTACAAGAAGGAAATTTACACGGCCGAATAGCCGTACGTAATACGGTAATAATGTTTATCGTAATATCCCTTCGAAAAACCCTCATTAGTTATGTAGGAACATTATTTAAGATTACTATGTAATAATATAAACTTTCTTGAAGCGAGCGAAACGTTTTAAATTATTATATTTAAAAATTTTCTCTCTTGGCCAAACTTCAGTGAGCGGTAGCGTATATACGAAGAGAAAGCTGGATCCACTCAATTTTCCTAGGCTTCCAGAGTTGCATACCTCTTAATATTTTTTATTGGACATTTAGAAATATCTCTCTGGTATGAATGGTTGAAAAATCGTTTTTTCTTACATTATGACATTGTTTAATATTGAAAAATTGTGACGGCCACAATCTCGCAGTTTCATTAAAGATAGTCAAATTAATTTCAGATATTTTATTGTCTAAGGTAGCCACACTTATTCAGATTACAAATATGTCCGAATATTTGAATTTCAGTTAACCTGGACAGATATGTCTGCTATAGAAAAATATTTTTGTAGATACTCCAGAAAAATTTGCATGACTTTTAGTATACATGTTGTTTTGTGCCATAAGTATCACTAAATGCTAACTAATTTTTGAGTCATCATTATTGTTGTTGAACCTCTTCCATCATTATCTGTTGTACGAAGATTACGATTTATTCTAGATAAATAGTGAATAATTATATAAATATTAATTTTTGTGGTTTAGTTTACATAAGTTAATGACTAAACTAAAGTAAAAACCAAACTAAACTACTAGTAAACAAAAACGAGTTGGTTAGAAAGTAGTTTTTCTACTTTCCGTTAAGCTAAACTACTTAAGTGTTCTACTTTGTGCTACATAGAGTAGAAACTATGACGAGTTTTGTTGAATAATTAGTCACACTTATGGATGCCATCCATAGTGTCCGTAAAGATATTTACTTTTGAACACATGATTGAATTATATGGACACAGAGAAGTCCCTGACAATATGTCAGACAATGCCCAGATCAACAAAGTTTTACGTAAAAGTTATTGGAAAGGGTACAGTGTTACTGGATAGTTAAAATCTATTTACGAGTCATTTTGTAATTATTCCACAGTGATGCGCATGTTCCATTCTATGAATAATGGTATTTTGCACCTCCAGGTAAAATTTAAAGTCAAAATGCTTATCCATTTCGAGAATTATGATGCACACCTTTCTTAAACATATAGTTTCGAGATAAATGATTTTTTTGAGACGATGTTTCCTGTAACATATGACAGCCAACCACTCTTATAACTTTTTCATAGGCAGAATCTCGGTCCACTTGCTGTCCGATTCCAATCGAACCGAATAAAAGCCGGAAGAAAATTGGTTCACTTGAATGATCCAATTCAAGCCGTACGTAAAATGAACCCAAACACAGTCTTATACAGACTATTTTTAATAATATACAATTTTAACCATCTGTTGACACAATGTCAGAATTTATATCATCGAAATTAGATAGATTACTTCCAAGGTTTATTTGGACTTACATGTATATTTTTTAGAAGATACATTTAAAAGCATTTCTGGTTCTACTTTCTGCATTTTCTTTTCTTCTTTCTGCACGTAAATGTGTGTATGCTATAACACACGCGCATAATATATTCTAGGAAAGTAGGAAAAAGGTACATTGAGGTGTAGACAAGAACATTTTAAACACATCCGGATGAATTATACGTGTTCAGAAAAGAATAAGGATTGTAAAGAAACTAGGTTTTAAATAAATTAACAAAACTTTAATCACCGAGTGATGATTATTTTAGCTTTATTAAGAAAAATCATTATTGATGTTGTCGTAATGAAAATCAGAAACAGAATGAACAAAAGAACAGAATAACAGAAAAACAGAATAACATAATTATAAAAAAGAACGCTATCACATAGCAACGCAAATCGAGAAAAGAGAAGGGTGGAAATAAAAGGCTGCTGTTAAGGTGCATCTTCAAGTGTATTCAAGAGAAAAGAGCGGTCGCGGCTGTAAAATTTGTTTCCCTCTTCTCGAGGCGCCGGAAGTGCCAAGGCGGTGCGCGGGAGAAACAGCGTGTCGCTGTGACGCCACGTATCTAAAACAGGCCACGGTCAGTGTAAATGTCAAAATGCTTACAAAGTTTGATCGAACGATACGAATTGATAGAGATAAGACTTTCGGATTCATGATGCTTTTTCGTGTTTTTATTACTGAGGGTAATATATAAATTCAACCCATAGCCGGATTGGCAACATCATCTAGCTTCAATGTAAGAATGAATAGATAGAACATTGATAGAGTTGTTTAACTTTCTTCTCGGCACTGAAAAATTCTTTTTAGCTAAAATGTATATCTACTATGATACTAGATGTTCCATAAAGTTGGTAGCTACAGTAGATTCTGAGGAAACGGAACACGAACTTGGCTTACTTTCTATGTACCGGAAAAAATGCCCACTTAAACTATTTCAGTTGACTCGCTGCTTGAACAGTGAATTTCACTAATTTGCATTGAAAATTAATATTCAATTTCTATTTGAATAGTATGAACCATATGCGGGTGACGTGGCAGTCGATGTCACCCGTACCCAGAATCGCGCGTTCGATCATGTCGCGAAAGTGGGTCAGAAGCGTAAGGGGATCGTGCACGTACCACTAGGGGGGTAGGCCGAGTGTAGTTCCAGTGGTGTTCGCGTGGAAACGGAACCGTCCAATCGGGTCGTTCCGGTTTTCACACGGGCAGCACGCCCCGTGTGTTCTCTCGTAATTTTATCAGCGCGAAATCAACGTGCTTGCCGTGACAAAAATGGAGAACGGCAGATGCCGCGATGCGGGCGTTATCCGCCGATGGGATCTGGAGTCGGACACGCCTATTTCAGATCATTACCCTGTTCGCCGATTATCGCTTCACTTACGCCGTGGCCCGATAATGGAGGCGAGAGACCGCGAGAGGGATGGAAACGGATTGGGAGTCGATTTTTCGCCACTCTTTTGTCGACTCTCGCGGCGTTGTCCCTTGTCCTCGCGCCTCTCTCGCCGCCTTGACCACCCGCCGCGCGATTGTGCTCGCCTTTAATGGCTCTTCGCTCCTACAGTGTTGCAGAAAACCGAGCGGGAAGGAAGTTCAAAGGGCAGAGTCGAAAGGACGGACCCTCTCGGCTTCGCTTCTTTCTGCCCGTTGAACTGCACTCGAGTTATTAGCTTTGTCTTGATGGAGATGAATATCTTTCGGGAACGGAGCTTTTCGGCGCGAGAGACCGGTTTATAAGTAACTTTGTAACGGCGAACGGGAGCTGAGTCACGGGCTTTCACGCAATGCGAGCCGCCGCGCCATGAATGCCTCGAGCTTTTTGCGTCGCGCCCGTGGCATCGTCAACTTCGCGTTTCTTGATAAATAGATGCGAAGATCTCTCTAGGATACCTTCTCGCAAACGAGGCCACGTTTTCTTGCCATCTGTCGCTGCGAACTGCTGCGGTGCTAATTGTGTGCCTGTCAAACTTTCAATTTCGGCTGAAAAACAAAATGTGGGAATGCTTAGTATTTTTTAAAATGAATGTGATCAGTAGACTGCCGATTTTATGCATTTATGGCAAAAATGAGAGATTAAATATTTTTAAGAATATTAATATGTTAGTGTAAGCTTATTAAAATCATTCAGTAACGAAGGAAATGTCTATTTGGCTCCTTTTGCTTGTAATTGAAGCAACCATTTTTTATTTTGCATAAATATCCGCAGTGCAGTAATCAGATTACCCAGTAAGCAGTCTGTTCTTTATTTGCTGTGCATTTGCCACTTGTCGACAAATTTCGACCCAGTTGTTGCGCCATCAGCTACGGTATTTGAGTACAAATTCTGCAAGCGGAATTCCATGCCAAATCGAGGGCAAAACGAGGGCAGGTCGGTCAGGACTAATCTTGTTTTAAGAGTAAATATCGAGCAAAATCGTTGTTGTCATTATTTGTAAATATTTAAATTATTGAAAATACATGAAACCTAAAATTATATAATCTAGAAATCTAAATAAAATTCGGATTTCCTTTCTAGTGTGTGGTATACTCCGATTTTGCCCGATATTTACTCTTAGAGTAAGATTAAGTCCGCTACTAGTGCGACCAATCCCTGCCCTCTACACGAGCAATGGGTCTGCCCTCATTTTGGCATGTAATTCTGCTTCAAGCACGGCCTTGGCACCAAAATGATCGCCTTTTGCTAGCAAGGTACGATTATAACTAACTAGGTACTCATCTTGTCTCTTCTCTAAGGAGGTAGACCCGTTTCCAGAATTGCAAGGGTGCGGGATGCGCGTTCTCATTTCTCGATAATACAAAGATGGAATTTTTCAATAGTCAAAGGCGCTAGATAAAAGATCAATCTAGGCCGCGATCGCACCTCGGAAGTCCTATTTTTACGTTTATGAGGCGTAATTTGCATTATTCGGAAGCATGTAGCTGTCGCAGCTTTATGAAAATAGTTACATGCGCAGTTGTATTGTTCTGAATAAAGCAAATTACATTGTCAAATAATGCAAATTACGCCTCTTAAACGAAAAAATAGGACTTTTGAGTGCGATAGCGGCCTAGATCGATCTTTTATCTAGCGTTTTTGACTACTGAAAAACCCCATTTTTGTATTATCGAGAAAGGAGAACGCGCATCCAGCACCCATGAAATCCTGGAAAAACGAGTCTACTCCCTTAAATGGAACTGTCTTCTGATTATTAAACCCCCTGTATTCTTTATCCAGTACATTTGTAGTTCTGAGATAATTCGTAGTTCATAGATAGTTCATAGATAATTCCATCAATGTATAGTTTGTTTAGATCGGATCTGAGCGGATCTTTATGCATTTATGACGATACTAGGAGAATTTTGAAACAGTAAAAGAATTTAAGAATATCAATATATGACTCTCAACTTCTTGTCAAAAAAGAAACAAAATTTCTATGTGGCTATGCAGGTAATTTTTATTTTGCATCAAGATCCGTATAACATGATCCGAATATTTTCAACATCAGGAATTGATTTGACGACTTATGAGTTAAATATTTTAAGGGAAGATTCTACTAGCCAATTTAAGAGCAAAAAATGTGGAATGACGATATTGTGTTCACAGGAAGAGCACAAATTTAGCCCCATTAATAACTTGAAAACAAACACTCACAACATAATCATCATTTCTGTTATTTAGTTGCTTTATTTGATTACAAACACAATAAAAAAAGTGATGTAACTTTCACACAAGTATCAGAATATTTAAACAAATTTAATTTACATATTAGAAAGTCTTTACGAAAGTTTGATAGGAATTCTGTGTATGGGCAGAAGTAGAAGTAGTATCAGCTGAAAGTAGGAGCACCACATGCCACGACTTTCATGCTCTACTGAGTCTTCCGCTTGGTGTGCTAGTTCATAATTTTCGGCATTTGCTGATTGCAAAATCTTAGTAACTCCACTAATATATACAAAGTTTCTCTTATCACGACTTTGAAAGTTTCGACTCGCGAGAAAGGTGCAAACTTTCAAATTCCCGGAACTCTAAACTTTCTTCGGTTTCGAAGTTCCATTGCTTCGAGGAACCAATCCCCAATTTTGGCAATGGGCCACCTGTGTGCCGAAGCAAGAAGAGTTGCAGCAGAGTGAATTAAAGACGGCACACAGCATCCACTACATAGGACGGTGTTCGTACAAAGAACTCTATCTTACCTATCGTCGAACATCCTCTGATTTATTAACAACAACATGAACGTTGAACAACGGGAAAGGTGACCGAGACTGTCGATAGGAATTGTCCGGTGGCTTGACAAATGGTCCGGGGGCTCCTGGGTCCAGCCAGTGGATTCTTGTAATTTTAGATTACACTTGGCTGGCCGGAGGCTATGGTTAACGCATGGCTGGTCAACCCCCTCGACCATCACGGAGTATCTTGTCCAGAAGGGTTAGATTAGATACGTCGTTCAGTTCGGGCCATATATCTGTTCGAACCCCGTCTTTCCATCGCTATGTCGCATGTGTACGCACACCTATCTGACGGTGTGTGCATTTATTGACCATGCGTGTCCACCCTTATGTGTGTTTTGCCCGTACGTATGATCTCTCATCGGCTGGTCTGCGTTTGTGTCTGAGGTCTGTCCGCGCCCATACCCGCCTATCCCTGTGTATCCGTGAGCATGCGCGCGCGCGTCGTGCTCGCCTCTGTGTTCTCGCCTATGTGCGTGCACGTGTGCGCGCGAGCGGAGCGGTGAGTTACGGGGCTGCGGACAGAGTGATGCATTGCCATGGAACCGAGAAGGACCAGATCCCATGGGAATCGAACGGGGACCCTTACACCTCACACCATTGCGCACCGTGACAGGAACCTGGTGAATTATTGGAATATCGACGCCACCGGGCATTAAATGCTTCAATTACGATTATTATCGAAATGTATTGGAATTACGCGAGCATGCATGCGATACTTGCAAGGGAACCCGAGACTCTCGAATCCGCGGGTGCATCGGACACGTGATCCAAAACCGGAGGCGATTTACGGCTTTCCAATTAGGCCCTCAAAATTTCATTTCCCGCGCTCGAAACCGAGCGGCTGCGACACCGAAGTTAATACATATCATACCTGTGGGCGTAACAACAAGTGAGCTGTTTAATGCAAAACTGGTGTAAGTTAATGTTTGTCTGGCTGGTTCGACACCTCGTGCCAAGGGTTTAATCGTCATGACACGAAATAATTGGGTAATTATTCCTCACCGATTTCAATGACCTAGAAATATGTTGTTAGGGGCATAATTTTAAACAACTTTCTCCTGAGGGCCGGAGAGCCTCTTCTGCCCTAAAGGCGAGTACAGAGGGAGGGACGAAGCCCCTCCAAAACACGTGTTCCGTTATTCCGTAAGTGTCCGTAGTTTCCTGCAAATATCTTGCAAGCCAAGGTCGTCCGGCGGTAACATATATTATAGAAAAAGTTGTTCAGAATGATGACCTTATTAATATACTTCGAGGTCATTGAAATTAGTGAAGAATGTCCTATTCGAAATAATTACCAATAATTGTAATATAATTTTAGCTTGGTTTGCATAAGACGAACGTAACATCATTCGATGTTATTGTGTTTTATAAAACTTTTACTCAATTAGCCAATGATTAATTTTTTTAAGCTTGTGAAACACAGTGTTTGGATGAAATTATAAATTTATTTCGATACCTCGTATATATGTTATTACTAGAGGATGTAATTTGAAACAGTAAAAACATTAAGACGATTTAAGAACATCGATATGTTATTTTCAATTTATTACAATTGTTAAAGATAGGAAGAAATTTTTATATGGTTCCTGTGTCTTGTAATTGACGAAGAAAGTTTTTATTTTGCATAAAGATCCGCAGTCTAGTTATTACTAAACTCTGGGCTATTATGCATTTGTAAGCTACACAAATCAGTAGAAACGTATGGAATATAAAGCCGACTGGAATTTAATACGGTTTCATTTTATTTTTCATTCGCGGACACAGTGACGAGGGAAATCGAATTTTACTCCAATTTCACGAATACAATGAAACCCAGGAAACAGAAAACAAAATTCTAATTTTGTTCTGCAAATTAGTGTCTCGAATTGCAAAGTAGAAATATCCAATACCAGAATTGAATAAAAATCACAGATTGGACAATGAAAATTTGGCGGATATCCATTTACGATATCAATATACGCAATAAAATTCCAAATATATCTTGCATGCGTTTTCGTTATACACTGAAATGCCATTAAAAATTAATAAATACTTCAATTATGTTATTTTTCGAAAGAATTAAAGTGAAAATGGCATGAATATAATGGTATACACTATACAATGGCATACGATAACTATCACAATTTTTTATTTTCAACCAGCAATGAATTTTTCATAAATATCTACGTTGTATAAAATAATGGAAGCGAGAGAACTACAAAAGGTGATAGGAAAAAGAATATCGGAAACTAATATTTAAAAATCGAATTATCTATATTATTATACCTAATAATAAATTATTAAAAAGTGATGATCTAAAAAACTAAGGCCGAGCTGCGGTAACATCTATTCGAGAAAGTTGTTCGCCTTGACAACATATTACAAGGTCATCAAAGTCGGTAAGGAGGACCCTTTTTTAAATAGTTAACTAAAATAGTTCATTTAAAGCCATGAAACAAGTAGAGAAAATGTTTGGACAAAAGTAAGTTTAATTCTACATTTTAGTGATTACAATTTTGATATTCAAACATTTTGTTTATTTAATACTGCGTAGGGCTTTCGTTGCTGTCTACTACTGAACTGCGGTTTTCTGCATTTATGACAAAAATGAATAGGTACAATCTAAAACAGTAAAAATGTTAGAAAAACTTCAAAATATTGTTATATTATTTTCAATCTGTTAACCATATTAGAATGAAAATAAATTTCTATTTCACTCCAGTTTGTTGCAATTCAGGCAGAACATTTTTATTTTGCATAAAAATACGCTGTTTAGATATACTAATATAAGTACAGAAATTCCAATTTTAAATTTTCTTTCGCCTGCCACTTGTATGTGGTCTCATTGCACACTGTGTGCAAATGTAATTACAAAATAAAAGATATTACGTCATTTTTCGACAGAGTTAGACTGAAAATAAGGATAGAGATGTTAATAAATTAGCGTGAAAAATTGCGTTGGAGTGAATCATATTTTTCGGCGGATTCAATCTTTCGAGAGCATTGTCCTCATTCTGGCAAGAGTTTGGAGCAATTTGGAAACGGGTGCGGTGTCGCGCCGTTGCCACGAAGCTCATGTATTCTCTGGATAATAATTTCGTCGCGGGGTTTCTTCCCTCTTCTATTACCGGCCACAAATTACCACGGCACGGCGGTAGTAGTTTTGATATACGATCCATACTCCTCCGCGATCAAGCGCGATTTATATGGTGCAACAATAACGTTTACCCTCGGTACTGGTCCCCCGTGTATTTCACCCTGTGGACAGTTTTACCATTGGCGGAATCGCAACCAGTGCGAATCCATAACCGCCGCGGTTTTATACACTTTATCTGCATTAGCAGTTCCGGCGCGTTCTATATTTATTATGTAATATAACTTTTATTTTATTTGCCGTCGCGATATTCTTTACGAGCCGCGGAGACGCGAAATTCCACTTTACGGGCCTCTCAAGGGCCTGTTTAATGCTGATGAAAAAGAGAAAAAACGCTCGGAGGAAAACACTTTTCAAAATTTTACATTCTTGGTCGTTTCTCGTTTACGTGACCTATAAAAAAAGATAAAAGAAAACGCCCTGCGGTACGCTCAACCGGAGTACTCGTTATCGTTACGGTGAATGCCGACACCTCTTGTATTCTTTATTGGATTTTATTGCGAGTTACTGTATTCCGAATGTGTTGCGAAATTAGCTGGGAAAGCAGATTCTTCTTTCAGTGTTTGAGAAACGTGATTGTACTACTTTTTAATAGGGCTGTTACTTTTCCGAAGCTTCGACCCTTCGAAAGTGTCATAGTTAGACTGCGGATCTTTATGCATTTAATTTTAAAACATGTATAGCAACAAGTATTAATGACATCTCCACTCTGTGCGTACCGTAAGAAATTTTGTTAGTTAATAAATTGAGCAGCTTCCTGATACCGATTTTTGTAAATTAATCTGTAAAAATTAGAATTTGCATAAAGATCCACAGTCATAGTATTTCTGATTGAAACGCCTCTTAAGGTTTGCACTCTAAAACCGGAAATTCCATATGCAACAATCTCGTACGACTTGTGTGTGCTAAAATGATGTCCAGGGACTGTAGAACCATACTACAGTAAAGTCGCGATCTAGCTCCTTGAGGATCTCCATGATCACTGTCCCTTCTCCTACCCCTTCCACTGGGGAGCATC
The DNA here is from genome assembly GCA_028455795.1 of Lasioglossum marginatum. NCBI lineage: Eukaryota > Metazoa > Arthropoda > Insecta > Hymenoptera > Halictidae > Lasioglossum > Lasioglossum marginatum. The sequence goes on from CM052272.1 coordinate 4,365,159, forward strand.
CCCGCGAGAGGCCACGAAGCTCGAGCTGTGATGCGGTCCGTGTTTACATGCTGTCCTTTTCTACGTTCGGCATTCTTTGTACTTTCGACGTGGTCGACGCAGTCATAAAAAAATAGTTTCCCTACACGATCTCTGCTCGGAACAGGCGATGGGAGCTAGATCGCGACTTTACTGTCTACTGTTAACTCAATTTTGAAGGAAGCGTGCTGTAGACCCTTACTCTCGGTTGGTATTCAACTATTGATAGTATCTTGATTTATGAACCCCGTTCAATGTCATCTCTTACTAGGCCATGAAATATTCAACGAGCCGAAAGTGGTAAGACAACAGTTGCGAGCACACAGAAATTTTCCGCGATCTAATTGATTCGGGACGGCTCAAAGTCAACTCCGAGAGAGGAAGCGGACTCACGCGATGCGGTGTGGTTCGGGAGTGGGAATGCGGGGGGCAGAAGAGACAGAATCGGTAATAGAGAAGTTTCCGAGCGAGCTCGTTAAAACTAACTCGTAGCCTTTTCCCAATCGCTAATGCGTCCATCCGGTCGCATCCGGCGGTACTTTATTTTTATTTAAAGCGGCCAAACCCTCTAGACGTACCGTCGCGAGGCTGCGTCGCGCATCCCTCCGTTTCCTAGTGTTCCATTCCATTCCGGTGGCGGCAGGGACCGATCCGATCGATTACCGCGATTCAAATAAAATGTAAATGCCGGTACGAGTACGACTCGTGTGTTATGCAAATTTCGTTCTCCGGTAATCACTGAGTGGAAGCTGATGTCTTCCTACGCTGCTAATGGCCCGGGAAAATGAAGAGGAAAAACGGAAGAAGACAGGACAAGGGGAACGGAGAGGAAATAGGGAGAGCAAGAGAAAGAGACGGGAAATGATACTGATCGTCCGAGGAGAAAATAACGTAAATACGAATCAGCTTCGGTTATTGCGTGTGTGTTTACGCGTTCCCGTTCGAGATGTCGCGATTGTGTGCGTACCTATGCACACGTTCGTATATTTCGAGGATAAAAAGGATGGTGAACGTTCCCGTGAAACATTCCGGAGGGATGTACTCTGGGGGCCACTTGACTTCAATAGTTTAACGAAATTGCTGAAGACACGTGGATTCCTCTCGTTCCGACTTGATCTGATTCCCGGAGCTGCTCCGATATTTATTCGAATCAGTCGGGCTAGGCTCTGGCTCTCGTCCCGACCTCGCCTCACCTCACCTCGGCCGTCTCTTGTGAAAACTGAAGTCGATCGACGGTAGCTCCACTCTGGTGCCAGTGAAATTGGATTCTTCTTCGAAATTGGCGAGCCTTTATGCTCCGGATGATTTCCTTCTCTTTCGTATGCGCTCGCTCGCCCGGCCACCGAATGGCCCAGCTTAAACTTGTCGATGGAGGTAACAATCTGTTTGGGGAAATTGATAAACAAGGTAAACACGATGGAGGCTGATTTTGAAATGGCCGAGAAATTTCGTTCTCGAGGAATTGCACCGAGCTTGTTGTCTCGAGCGTGCGTAGTTTTCTGAACCTTGTAACGGGGTGACTTCGTTGAACTGATTGTACTTTTTTCAAGATCAAAATTGTTTTTTATTATATCGTATAGTACTTTTGCGACGAGCAAAAGTCTCAAAGGAATCATGGGTCTCAAATCTTCTTCCACAAACATCCATCATACAAGAATAAAACATTCAAGTATTCGGATAACAAGAGTTCGGATACGGGAGGCTCTACTGTACTTCAGAACATGCTTCTTACGAACAAGGTTCTACTATATTCAGTATATCAGCACAGGAATTAATTTTTAAATCTGAACAAATAATTACATAACCTATGAATGGCAGTTAACGCGATAATCTTATTAAACGAACAATCCGTCAGCCTGTCAGCTACCCTCGGCAGCCAGTTACGCCGAGCATACTTCGCCAAACAACTGCTTAAAGGAAGCACATCCGTGATCGAGGTCCCGCCGCAGTTTCAGTTTCCAGCTTGGGTCGAGCTCCTAATTACGGCTCGAACAGAAAAAAGCCATTATCCCAAGCTTATCGGGGCAAGTGGTTTTGGAGCAGCGTGGCAGTAGGAAGGGCGAACCTCGCGCGCGCGCCGCGGGTACATCCATTACATTCCTGGCCACTAATTTCCGCCACTTACCCGTTGTAATTAATGCCGCGCGTCCAGGTCGTCTTCTATCGGAACAATCGACGCTCGGTCCGTTGGAACCGCGCGCAGTGACAGTAAGCGTGACGGCGGCGACTCACAATCAGTGACCGGGTGTATGTGGGGTGTGGGTGTAGGCACAAGACCCAGGCTGTGTGTGCGCAAGTGTAGCTGCAACAGTGCCGATAGGCAAATCCAATGGCGAGAATCGGTGCTCGAGGGTGTCCGGTAAACAAAGACAGATTCGACCAGTCGATCGAAAGACGAGCCTACCGGCGAGACAGAGAGACAGGTACGGAGAGAGCGACAGAGACGGAGACACATATTAGATAAATAGATGGATAGACAGAGACACACCGGCTCGGCGAGGGAGCCAGAACCAGGGCAAAGAGGAGAGGGAACGAACGTGCACAATTGCCGTAGCACGCACGGCTGTGTGCGTGTAGACACATGTCCGAATCGAAAGGACACGAGGTGCATGCCGGTGCATTCATTGCACTGGCTCTTGCTTGGCCCGAACCCGATGTCCAGTTCCGCAGGATGATTAATTAGTTGTCGTCCGTTCCATGCCACCGTGTCACTCTTGTCACGGCTTTGTCACTTCGCTGCAAATACCTCTGGATCGCCGTCGATCCGCTCGTCTCCGCTTCGCCTAACCCGTACTCTGTAGCCATTCGAGCCCCTCTGGTCCCCTCCCCCGCCAGTGCAATAGCGCGCGCGAACTCGGCGTGCAACTGTGTCTCCCTAAAATGCAAACACAGTTGCAACAGCCCGCGGGATACCGCGGCCCGCTGCAAAGCGAATTGCATTGTAACCGGGGCTGCAACAGGCGCGCCATTAATCAATGCCCGGTCCACGGGGCCTGCGAACGTTCTGCCAATTTCCAGGTTGCGAGCAGAGACCGCGCGACCGATACAAAACACCGGGTGTCCTGTCTGCGAGGATGAGTATGGAAATCGCGTGGGATGTCCAGGAGGCAGCCCGTAACCGAGGTTTAGTTGGAACCAACTTGGTTGAAGAGCCCGGTTGAACCAGCCGTCGGTTTCAAAAAATAGATCAACCTTGTCGGCTATGTGAGGTTGCAAACACCAATTAATTGGACTACTCAATACAATGGTGGAACAAATAGACCATTACCATGCAAGTATAATTTCCCGATATGGTGGCTACTATGTTACTAAAGCCGTGAAAAAATAATATAAGACTGCTATTACAGGTTTTGTCAGATTACAAATACAAACCAAAAGATATTTTAATTCTCCGTATGCTATGACCCGTATTCGTGACCCGTCGCGGTAGCGGTGGGGATAAGTTCTAATAACCGTCAATATATTTTATTCCAATATAATCTCCGATATATGTAATATAATCGTATTACAATTTAATGTGTAATATAATCGTATTACAATTTAATCTCCGAAGAATAACTGTTTAATACCTTTAATAGCTAAAGAAATGACAATACAAAGTAGACTGATTACCTGCAATGGCGATTAGTTAACAACTTGGCATTAGATCTGTAACTAATTATCATGGAATCGGTCAATTTACCATTTGCTTATTAGGGCTTCCCGTGTCAGGGCTCACTATGCGATTGCCGTGACGTTCAGATAGGGACCTGTAATCAGAAACCTGTAGCCTCTTAGTGAATGGGTCGATACTCTGAATGCGGCCATGCGCTCGATGCACTGGGCATGCACCGGCGATAGTCCCGAATTCAATTCGGCTAATATCATCTTACGGTTCGCAGAATGCGGTTCATGAGTCAATCAACTATCGTTCGATCCATTCATTGGGAATCTACATCGTTCCGCTTTTAAGCGGCCAGCGAAATGAAAAGCAACCGTGCTCGTTTCCCATCGGCAATCTGTCACGAAGCTCGCGAAATGCCTCGCGAATCCATCGGCCGGAACGCGAAATTTTCGAATGTCAAAAGTTCTTCGCAATTTTCTCTTGTTTCCCCGGTACGAGAGGCTTTCACGTTATACTAGGCGTAAGTGACGGAATAATGGTGAAGGATGTACAGGGTGTCAAGAAATTATGTGTAAAAACTGTTACAGCTTACAGATTCTACATCTTAGGATCGGCGAAGATTAGGGTTGTCACTCTTCGTCGTGTGGTTACTAAAATTGTAAAAAAACACAGCGTTCTTTTATAATTTAAAATAACATTTCTTAATGGAAGACTCTGTATCCTCTATAAAGTGTGTCTCGAAAATCGTGGTACGACTAATCGGGTAATAATTCTATATATAAAAACAAATCGAAGCAAAACGAATAACATTCTTCCAATTTAGGCTTTAAAAAGATATTGCATAACAATATATAGTAAAATGCTTACTACGGTTTTCCAAAAAAAAGCAATAATAGAAAGAACTTAACATAAGAATCATTTATGTTGAATCGAAATGACCCGGATACAGTCATTTTGATTTACTGAGGGTTAAAGCAAACTTTTTCCGCTCGAGGTCGTTGGTTCGTAGGCACAGGGCTGAGGTCGATCACTCGCGAATGAAAGGGAGAGGAAAACGAACAAGAGCGAATTTCGCACGTTGATGGACAGGTTCGCGAACCCGGTTCCGGTCGTCGCGTCGGTTCTCCTGGATGCTTAATTAACCGCGAGTTCCACGGCCCGAAAAGCGGTGGCGGCTCGTCCCGAATCTGATAGAGGATCGCATCCGGTAGAAGTCGACGGTCGTCGACGTGGTTCGGCTCCTTTGGCGCTCGTGAGCCGCGAGAGGAAGCCGTCAGGAGTTTTCGCGCGATAAACATGTAATTATGTCGACGAGTGAATCACGGTGTGCAAGGTGGATATGTGTGTTGCGCGCGATTCCGATGGCGCGTTGTCGACGAAGGAAGACAGAGGGTTGAGGCGGCGGGACAAGGGAGTTGGGCGAGCGTTTAAAGGGTGACGAGCTTCCCCTTTCATCCGCTCGTTTTCGTTTCTCGTTGCTCCGAGACTGGTTCGTTTTATTATTTCGGTTGGCCGCCGGGAAAACGGGGAAAAATAGAGCGGACCAAAATGAATGGAAGAATAAGTAAAGAGGAGGTGGAGGTCCTTAAAATCGCCTTCGAGCGAGGAGTTCACGCACGCCAGACCCCATAAGCTCGTTGTGCGATAATTGCATCGCGATTAGTCGCCAGGCCCTGCTCGTTTTACTGTACTTTTCCTCCGCCATTTTTTGTTGCCCCTTTTTCTGTTTTCGACGCGAACCGTTATCTTCGTCACGTACGACCAAGCTGGAAAAGCAACGGGAAACGTATTTCGTCACGTCTCGTCGCGATAACGCGGCAGAATAGAATGAGCGGATGAATCGTTGCGCAGAGAGGAAGCATGGAAATTTGATAACGCGGACCGACCGGCGTGATTAAAGTTTCCTCCCGGTTTACGGGGGCCGCGGGATACGGTGCGGATATGGAATTAATGTTTGATACCGTCCGTCAGTTTTGCGGGTGGAGCTTGACGCTTGACGACTCTTGGGGAAGAATGCGCGTCTCCTGACGTTTATGCGGAAATCTCATCTTTCCCCTGAAGCCATTAAAAATTCTATTATATTTCCAGAAAATGTGATATGGAAAATTTCGAGATGTTCAATTCGCTGTGTCACAGTGTGCACTGATTTTCATGGGATATAATTCTGATTTCAATTACAATGGCTGACAAAAGAAAGTTTAAGATTAGAATTTCTGTATACGAGTAGGGGAGCATCGTATGGGCTGCATCGTATGATGTAAAATATATTGAAATCTCTGAAACTCTTTCACCACCAAAAAACTGTTATTGCCATATCATACTGAATATACATTCCCTTTAGATATAGGAGATACAGTCCCCTTTATACCGAAAAACTGGTGGGTAAAGTGTTTTCATGTTTTTAAAAACGGCGGAGATAGCGATGTGCCATAGTCAACTGTCTGAATTTTTCTACCTGTACGTATAACATTAGTTCAATATTATTGTGACAGTTTTAATTGTTGCATTAAACCTTCACTATAAGTCTAGAACAGATTTCCCTCAATGCACGTGCATCAATATGTATATGCTAGAACGACCAGATGCCATAACGAACAAGATTCTCGGACCAATTAGTTCACCCTAGCATGCCCCATTATACAAACTATTATACCACAATAGATAATACATACGCATATATTATATCCTAACCTAAACGCTATATGTATAGCGAGGACCATCAAAAGACTATTCATTCAATGAAATATTAGGTTAATCCATAATTTCATGCGTTGCTAAATTGTCATTCGATTATCGTTAATAACGAAGATCGCAATATTCTATTAGAAATCTTTGTATTTGTATATAAAGCTAGTTGCAAAAACTATATTATACTACAAGTGATACCAAACGAATAATTAGAGTAACTTTTCTTCATTACTGGAAATTGGAAGTTAGAAGGAAATTGGAAGGATGTATAATACGTACCATAATAATTAATCTTTTTAATTTGCATAAGAAAAGAAAAATTGTTGCATGATGTGGGGAATATAATACTAAACGAAGTTTGCCTTCACTAAAATAAAATGTATCTCATTTACAAGTAAATTTTTTAAATTTTCGATATAGGCCCACATAACAAAGTTGTAAAATACAACTTTTAGTATTTTTTCTACAATTCCGATCTATTGCAATTTTTGAAAAAATTTCTTTTCACATCCGTACAATATTAAAAACGTTATCGTGTTTTTTAGAGTGTCCGAATATTAAATTCGGCCACTGTAGATGTTAAACACGTGAATAATATAATATAAAGTACCGCATTGCAATTAAACTTTGATAGTTATTACCGCAAAATTAGCATGCTGTGTCATCGTGATCATCATCATTGGTCGTTAGCGTTTCGGTCTATCGTCAACCAAGTCGCCGCCGACTCACAGTGTGACGATGTGACACACTGTGCGACTGTTCGACAGAGCGCAACGGCTCTTATCTTGTTCGGAGGTTTCTAAGCTACTGATAACGGCTGATTCTATGCATTTATCACAAAAATTAATAGGCGTGATTATGACACTCATTATTATGTATGATATAATATACATTATGAATGGTCAGCTAAAGAACAAAACGTGTCCCAACCTTTACGACAGTCCCTCTCCTAATACTGAGGAGAGAGAAGACATTCCGAAAAATTGTTTCCTGCATTTGGGGTTTGCAGGTATAGTCAGTCGGAAACGCGTGCACTGAAAACCAGGCTAGAGAGCGGCTCTCGAGGTTCCGGGTCGAAAGGAACCCCGAAACGCTTTAGCGGCCCTCATAACTTCGTATCGTGACCTCTCTCGACCTCGTTCAATGGTGGCGTCATTAAATGATCCGCGGCGGTCGCTGCGAATCCTCGGCTTTAAGATCTCAAGCTGTTGCTAAGGGATTGATGGTGTTACCATGGCAACTGGTGAGGGCCCATTGTTGCACCCTGTCGGATCCCGTGCACCACACCACACCACACCGCACGGCATCCCGCCCCCCCTCTCACATGGCATATTTATTTGCATGTAATGTAGGTACGCTCGTCTCATTCGTCCACACGCACGCCACGCATAATCCCGTGGCCTGTACACGAATGCGCGCGTGCTCTCCGCGTTTATGCATCTATGCCAGTGGTACCAAACCCCTTGACGAGCACTCAGGGCAACGTCCTACCTTTAAAGACGAGCGAGCAAGACGAAAAAGTTTCTTCGACGAAGTTGCTCTCGACCGGGACACAATCTCTTCGAGAACAGAGACGCGGTTGCGGTTCACGTTGCGAACCTTTCCGGGGGATTTCTTACTCATGTGTGCGCGCTCGAAATACAGTAGAACCTCGATTATCCTAACTAATTGGGACCGAGGTGGTTCTGATAATTATAATCGAACTGTTTTAAAATTACAGTGAACCACGAAAGTATTTGAATGAACTTTAAAACAGTATAACTTTTTTATGATCGGACCAAACGACCTGACTTTTTTTGAGCAATTAGAAGAATTGATTTACCAAATGACATGTGAAAAAGATTTTGAAATAATTGCAGTTGCTAAGAATTACATGTGGAAGTAAAACCATTTATAACTTTTTTATTAGAGCCTGTAATGATAATTTAATATTTCATCGACATCGGTTGACGCAGAGAAAAACGACACGCATCGAAAGATGTAGGAATCAAAAGATGTGGATTTTAAAACTATGATTTTCACCATATTTAACCACTTGCAGCTCTTGAGTATGTTAGTCGATTTTGATGAAATTTTCAACATGTGTATAACTAACATACATCCTACGGAAAATATATTTTAAATTTTCATTAAGGGCCCAAATAAAAAAGTTTTAAAAAATGCTTTTTTTATTTTTGCATGCAACCTTGTAAATTGTAATTTTTGGAAAATCTTTTTTGCAGATCATTTAGTAAACCAATGCTTCTAATTGCTTACAAAACATCAGGCCGTTTGGTACAATTATATAAAAGTTATACTGTTTTAAAGAGCGTTCAAATACTTTCGTGGTTGACTGTATTTAAATACAAACGTACTATTGCTGTGATTAGCAATGTGACATAAAATATATGTAATGTGCGGAGCACGAAAGAATTGTACTGGAAAGGAAACGGGGCAACGGAGACGGAAAGAACATCAGAGTGGTCAGGCTTCTTGCTCCGTTCCCTTCCCGCTACAATTCTTTCGTGCTCCGCACAGTATGCATGTACGCACAGTGACTCCCACTAATATCCGGACACTTCTAAAAAGACGACAACATTTTTAATATTGGACCATACGATTTGAAATTTTTTGGGAAGTTAGAACAATTGGTTTGCTGCACAACGTGACTAAAAGTTTTGAAAAAAATTGCAAGTTGTCGGAATTGCAGAGAAAATATTAAAAGTTGCATTTTACAACTTTTTTATGTGGGCCTATATTGAAAATTTAAAAAATACATTTTGTAGATCTGGAATTACAAAGTAAAAAAAGGGTAAGTAATTCTGGAAAAACTAGAATTACAAAGAAACTATTATTATCGACACTTTCTTTATTCCTTGAGAATAGATAGGGACACAGGAACAAAGAAAACTGGCCCAGAAAAGCGATGGAGATGATCCACGAGCCGCTACATAAGTGGCGCTCCAAGAGCCTCGTGAAAACTGCAACAAAACTTGTGGCAAAGTTCTCCGATAAACGGATCGTTGCAGCATGTGAGTCTGCATGGTTTTACAGAGTCTCGGTCGACCAGAAATAGGAATCGGGCGGCTTGTTGACTATCGCGAAGATTGAACTGGGTCGAAAGAACGGAGGTGCGGTGGTCGCACAACGAATTGGAGTTCTTTGGCGTACCGTGCCGCATCCCGGTTTAACACCCGCCATTAAGCCACTTCGGGAACGACGCCATTACGTCGAAGCCTCGGGCACGAAAAGTTCGAAGAATTGCGTAAGAACGTGCACCGGGTTAATAGGTTAATCGCGGGATGTGGATCTCTCCTGACTTTTCTTTCTTTTTGCGGCAACCTGCATGTAATCCCGCGACGCCAGACTCGAAAGAAGCGATGGAGTTCCGAGCTCATTGCCCTATCCTCGGTTTTACAATCTAACTTGTTTAATGGCACCGGCCAGCGGTGTAAATATTGGCCAGAAAAAGCCCCGATGCTTTATAGCTTTATACTTTATGCGTTGGAAAATTCGCGACCTAGTACCCCTGGATTATATTATCCCAGGCAGAAAATATTCGATCAAAATAACAAACATAATCGTTGAACGAATTACTTGGGCGTATTTCGAATATGAAAAATAGTACTGCATACATATTAGACAATCTTTGACAAATATTTTGGAGAAGTATTAACAATTCTATCCGGTAAGCTTGTTGAAGTGCTACTTTCCCTCCGATTTCAATGACCTTGAAATATGTTGTCAAGATCACCATCCTGAACAACATTTCCCTTTAAAGATTTGGACGCGGTCAGCTTTAGTTTACGAGATAATTGCAAATTAAAAACTATCTGTCTCCGTGTGAAAATTATGCATAGCAAAGCAATAGAACAGAACATTTGAATATTTTTAACGGGAAAAAGTATTTTCTGAACGTTTGAAAAAATGCAACTTTTAGTATTTCTACAATTCCGATCAATTGCAATTTTTTAAAAAGTTTTTTTTCGCATCCTGTAGCAAACTATTTGCTCTGGCTTCCCAAAAAAAGTTCAAATCGTATAGTACAATATTAAAAAAGTTATCATCTTTTTCAGAGTGCCTAAACCTTTATGAGCGATAGTGTATACCAATGTATATGACGAGTTTTATCATTGTATTCGTGTTTATTGTTTAGTGAAGGCAGCTTTCGTGAAAATCGGTAAAAATTGCAAATTTTGATGGTCTGTATCTCTCAAACAATTTCGAAGATAACAAAGTGATGACTTAAACCCCTTCATGGACACAATCCGAGACATAGTGCGAAAGAAGTGAATCGCTTCACCTAGGCCCTGGCTGCTACCTCAATTTCTGGCGAAATTAGAAAACTGACAGACCAACGGTGCGCCGAAGTTTGTCACCCAGACGTTGATGTATAATAAAACAGGTGACCGTGACGAATCGTTAATGAATACTTGATAAACACCATGTATCTCGATCCAGGGGCTTGTCCCGAGATGAAAAGACGAGAAAAGGAGAGACTGTCTTAGGCGGGCGCATATATGTCACACGTTGCTCCACTTAAAAGGCGAACGAGCAAAGGAAGCGGACGGTCGGACGCGTGTGCGTCACTGTACGCACTTTCATCCCGCGTAATTAAAACCACGGAGTCATCCTTTGGCTGGAGGGACAGGACAGAGCCGTAATGACGCCGCGATGCTACCAAGAGACAAGAGAGGAGGACGGGTGCGCGCTCTCCTGCGTTCTCTTGCGCGCGTGCCCGTGCGCGTTTTCCCGTCTTTGTGCCCCCGTATCCGTGCGCGTTAATGCTTGCTCGAGTGTGCGCTTCGATGCGTTCTCCGTGACGCGCCGTGACGCGACGCGCTGTAGAAACAGCACGACGCGCGACGCCCGGACGCTTTAGCCGCGACTGATATCCACGGAAAAACGAAAGCGTCACGCGAGAAGGTAATAGCTATTGTTGTCGAGTGACCGTCTTTTCTTCCGGTCCCCCTTTTCATTCTTTGACTCTTTCCCTTGAACGGAAACGCCAAGTCTTCCCCGTACGCGACTGCGAATTAATCTCTGCGGGCTCGCAAGCCGTTTTTTAATGGAGACGCGACTGAACTCATGCAATTGTGTAATGTAGTGTCGGAGCAGGGTGTAGTCATTATACCGACATGTGCGGTGCATTTTATGTTGTTGCAGAAACGCACGAGCCATCAATAGATCAAACGAAAGTATCTTGCACGTCCTGTTGCTGTCTTTGATCTTGAGTTATAGTCTGACTTTGTATTTCTACAGGGTGTCCCAAAAATGTACTTCCTTGAAAGGCCTGATTCCCTAGGTCATTCGAAGCAACTTTTTCCTTTCAGAAAATGTACTGCGCGGCTTTGTTGAAGAATTATTACCGAAGAACACGAACCAATCAGGACCACGTTTTTTATCACATACTATAACAGGTTCCATTGTACCTTGCAATTAAAAAAATCTCCTCGATATCATTAATAGGTTTGAAGATATATCGGCTTGTAACACTTTTGGTGAAACATCCTGTATATAATTCAGGTACAATACGCATACGGCATACAGGGATAGAGATACAATACTTTCACATTTAACTTGTAATTTCCCGGTGCAATTAGATGCAGGAATTTTTAACTCTTTCGATTTTCCTTCATCTGATTGTATTGTAAAATTACAACTTAAAAGTTCAAATACACAAATCTAGGCGGTGTCCCAACCTTTACGACAGTTCCTCACGTATATGTTTTTAAACTAAACGCGAGATCTCTTCCGAGGAACAACTCTAATCAATTTTTCTGTACAATGTAACAATTCATTCGAAATGGTCGCTTTTGCGACGCGTTTTCGTGTGCTCAAAAGCCAGCTTCCTAATTCACACTGTCAGCTGGAATACCGCTTGTGATTCGATAATTTCGGAAAGCCGGGGCACTGATTGCGAGGTACCGAGTTTCCCAAGGCGAAATTCTTGTGGCGAATTCCTTCGTTTGGTTCACGCACGCGCTCGGTCGACGATACGAACCGCTTCGAAAGCAGATTCTTTCCTGACGTCGCAGTAATGAGTGCAACATCCCCATTATGCAGCCGGGCCGACGATGCCGCGACGGTCCGCTCCTTCCACGGACCGATGCGAGGAATAATCAGGGGAACAAAGCGAGCGAGGCAGCGCCGGGTTCGGAAATGACGATCCTCGAGGAGAGCTTCCTTCCATCGTCCTTCTCCGAGGCAGCCTCTCCGTGTCGGGAGGACGCACAATACGCCCGTAATACAAATCGGCAGGAAACCGATGACGGCGTTGTTGCGTCCTCCGCGCTCGTACAAAAGCACAGCATCTAGGTAATAACTTGGGGTAATCATCGAGTGAGCCACGCCAACACCGACGCAGCCAACGTCTGGAAGGATATGTGCGGGGCTCCGTTGTTCCTACGAGAATATGTGGACGTATATGTATGTGGGGTAATTACTGCCGTCGTCTCCGAATAATTCGTTTCCGTCTGGGGACCGTGGATTACGCTGAATGCCGACCGGTATCGGGGGAACTCGGTTTTTAATCCACCTTTTCGACTCGTGCGCGTTTTTACAGAACTTTCGGCTGAAGCTCCAAACGCGAGAGTCTCGTGCCGGAATGCATTAGGGTGGAAGTGAGCTGTCCAATGAAGACAGAGAAAAGTTTTTTTTTGTTTTCTTATTAGCTATAAAACCGCACATGGGATTATTAGCAGCATGCACATTACTGTGCATGCTAATATTACAAGAATAACTTAGAATCTAGGGTTGACAATAAGGTCGAGCATTTCTGAATACAACTCTAAAGGTACAAACAGTGAGCCGTAAGGAATTTATGAATATAAAGTAAAGGGCAAAGAGAGAGTCCGCACAAAAGGGCATCTATTGTATAGGGTGGAAAGTAACCCATTTTGCAAACTTTGTGAATCAGAGCATCTCTATTATTATCGTAGATCGGGCATTGCCATAACACGTGATTAGGATCCTGTAGCAGACAACCACATAGCCAGCTTGCGCAGCAGCAGGTTTAATCTTAAAAATCTTCGGCTGATAGTGTTCAGATCGAAGTCTGTTAACCCAACAGATGAAGGAAGCTTAAGATGAGCAAACCAAAGTTTAGACCCAGAGTGGTAGAAAGATCTGAAAAATGTAATGTCCTTGAACTCTGCTTCTTCAAGAATATTATTGACTGTCAGCGTCCTAGCTTGTTTTCTAAAAGTATGGGAAAATCAGAGTAGGGAACTAGGATGGTGGAAGAGACAGCCAGTAGAGAGAAGGAGAGAGAGATGCTTCTTTAGCTAGTACATCTACTTTTTCATTAAACGTAATTCCAATATGCGAAGGGATCCAGAAGAGAAACAGTTTCTTGGATTCCGGAAAGGAATTGTAGGAGTTTATCAGATTACGGATTTCAAGTTGAAAAGGGTTGGAGTTAGCATTGCCCGAGTAGTTACTTAGTGCTATTAGAGCACTCAGACAGTCAGAATAGATGTAAACATCATACTAAGAACAGTTAGAAGCAAGGGCAGTTTTGATTGCAATACATTCAGCAGAAAAAATAGATATATCCTTATGTAAGCTTAGTAGGCGGGATTCATTTAGCTCAAAACATGTGAAAAACATCAGCACTAACAGCTCCTGTCTCCTTATTTTTATTTCCATCAGTAAAGATAGAGACAGAGTTGGTGGGCCTATTGACGAGGTGGTCCAGAAAAATGTAATTTGGGTAGCATTGAAATTATACAGGGTGTCCTGTTTAAATCGACCCAGTCAAATATCTCCGAAACAGTAGGTGGTACTAGAAAATGTTCCAGACAAAAGTTGAACGGTATTAGGGGCACACTTTTCGATGTAGATGTCCTTTTTCTGTGTAGACGCGTAGAGGTCATACGAAGGTCGACTTTGTTTTTTTAAATCGAATCGTATATTTCTTAATATACTACTTATATACGATTCTACTCCGTATTCCCTACATAAAAGTACTGAATTATTTATGGCAAAATATCGTTAGTTTAGAAGATATTTCGATTTTAATAATGAGTACGGGAGTTAATAATGCACAGGACTTAGCTCTCACTTTAAGCGACTTCAATTTTTCTGCCAAGATGAATTAGTTTACTAGATGATATGTAATGAAATTTTTGGAAATATTGCGCTTAGTCTGAATTATGAAAAAATAACGAAAGTAACGAAACTCTAGAAAATGTATTTTGTAGGTCTACATACGTTATATACGCCCTGAAAATTTCATCGGATTTGGTCAATTAGTTGATTAGTTACAAATGATTTAAAATGAAGATCACCGAATAATAGAACAAAAAGGCAAAAATAGTCTGAAAATCATAAACGAATTAATCAATTTCGATGAAATTTCAACATGTACATAACTCATATGAATCTACAAGACATATCTTGAAAATTTTTGTTACAAGCCTAAAAATAAAAAAGTTATAAAAACAACTTGTTCAATTTCTTTGATAATTCAGAAAAACTAAGCTCGTTTGGTCCATTCATAAAAGAGTTATTCTGACTTAAAATGTGTGCCATTAATTATGAGGCGGGCTGTATGTATAAAGATTGAAAAACTTTGTGCGTAAAATCAATAAGGTTGTAGCCTCTTCGAAGCAGAACAGCGAAAAGTGGAATCGATTGGCCGAGAAATCAATTAAAAGTTGACGCCAGTTACGGAAAGTGTTTGACGGACGCCACTGTCGCGCGGAACAATGAGATTGTACCGTAGCGATTCGAAACGCGGTACTTTTTGTCCGGTGTTCGATAGTTAAGGTCTTTCGTCGGCAATTTTCCCGGTGACACACGAATTGTTTTCCATTTTGCCTGGCTTGCATTCAATTTCAATGCTTTCCAGAGGGGAAAAAAGGATTGAAATGGAAAATCTAATATTCCACAGCGCTTCGCAAGTAGAAAGGGGATGTAAAAAGCCATCGACTACAACGGTTACCTAAATTTTCGTTTGCGAAACGGTCGGACGTGTACGCGAAATTTTCATAATGGCTTTTGATACCGCGTTAATTATTCCTTGTAAAAAGCCGGGCACAAAGCCGGCCAAGAAGCGGCGTGTTACGAGACGACAGGCGCTGGAAGCTCTTTTGTAGCCGACGGAGATGAAAAAAAGAGGGAGAAAATACCGTTTACACCCCTAAACTGGATCGTTTCGCGTGCACGTTGCACGTAAACAGCCGCCCCATGAAATTATAACGAGTTTCTGAATAAACAATAAAACGAAAGAATACCTTGCAAGAATTTCCTCTTTGCTGTCGCGGAATAAGCCGGTGGCAAGGGTGGAGAGCCACGGCTTTACGAGACACCCCTGACTCCTGGAAACCATCTCTCCACCGTCAAAGCAACTTTCTTAAGCATAAAGCGTGGCCCGTTAACACGCATAACTCCGTTAAACTTAACAGCCGTCGACGAGCGCGAAAACCAGCCTGCTTACTTATGAATATTGCACCGGTACCAACCCTTTCGGCTTTCGCCGGCGCGCGGCGCGGCGACCAGCTCGCTAGGGGATGAAATTGTAATTGGAACGGATGTCTGAAAGTGCAAGAATTAGCCGACTATTGCAATGGTCGTGGCTACTTGATATTTAATTAATAACTGATTTATCTCGAGGCAGTCCGGAATCTGAAAAAGATGAATGCATATAATAAGGATCATATAGCGGGTGACTCACTTAAGTTTTACCGCCAGAATATCTTTCTTAATTCTGACTTATTCTTTGTGTTACGAAAGACACTTTCTACAGATTTACAGATGTTAACATTTCTCGACAAAGCCCGCGTTCGCCTCACAAACAGGATTTAAGTTTGACTTTCATCTTCGGAGTTCAAGGACATTTTAGATCATATCACAGAACACATTTGAATGTATTTTTTTTATTAGCTACGCGACATGAAAATATATGTGGTTATCTTAGAAAAACATCGATAACCTTGAAAACTACTAGAACAAACAGCATTTAAAAAAGGTAACTGCTGCGGGATACTGACCAATAACTTTTTATAAACAGAAAATTTCATTTACTTGTGTTACATGCGAAACTAACAAGAAAAAACCAAAAGTATACAAGCAGTAAATACTCGTACAGTTTCCAATTCGTATGAAAAACGCATTTGAAGTAATATGAGAATAAAAGAATTGATTAATATTTTGTGGGCTATCCTTTTGGCTTTATAATTACTGTAATTCCTTTAGGCATTAAATTAACTAAATTCACTGTTATGCCGGTCCCACTCTTCTAGAAGTTTTAAAATATGCTGGTACGTGTATTATTCACTATCCACATTCAGGTAACGTACGCAGTATGATTTGAATCATTACCGTCCATGAAAACGAAATTATCTTGCGTACACCCATTTTTTCTGCACTGGTAAAAAGACTGCACATTAAATTGTCAATATTATATCCTATGATTCAGTATGTCATCACCAAATTGTTATGTGTCAACATCAGCTGAACTTATCCAGCCCCAAATAATTACATGTTTTTATTGTTGGCCATCTGGTTTTAGTTCTTCATTTTTTTTTCACGCAATACCGTGCCGACGAAACCCTAAAATATATACTGGTCTGTGAAAATCACTTTACTTGTGTACTCTATTGGCGTATTAATATTATTTGTGAATTGCGTATCGGTTTTTTCTTCGAAAGAATATATCGTTTACAATTGCTTGATTCGATGATACTAATCTTACCATTTGTTTATTTGTCATTGCCAGCTTTTGTAAATACGCTGAAAGATATCCTCAACGTTCTCACCCTACACGCCGCACAATTGAATACATTTGTACAATGCATTCAAAGTATTCTATTCTGCAACTTCTATTTCGAAAACTTTTTTACTACTACACTGAACTCGCGATATTTCTCAGCGACTTTCTACCCAGAATTTGTCTAGTGCCTACCCACTCCACTGCCGGCCAATGCCGCGCCGCAGGGCGGCGATGATTGATCCCTACTCGGGTATATCGGTGTAATACTACTAATCCCATTACAAAACTTCTTTATTTTTCATAATTTTTTTATGGGACTTTCACCAACTAATTTCTGGCATATTTTCTGATTAAAATGACCCCAAACACGATATAATTTCAACTGTATTTAGTGGTTTAATCGACGATGAAAGTTTCGGGCACAAGGAAGGACAGCGTATGGGAAAGAAAGAGACGCGGACAGTCGCTGTCGCCGGCACAGTGCAAAGGCTCGCGTGTCCTCATAATGTAATGCCAATAAAAGACTTTTTTTATTATTACTTACTTTTTCATGGGATTTTCGCCAACTTATTCCTGGCATTATTCTGATTAAAATGACATTAGACACGATATAATTTCAATTGTATTTAGTGGTTTAATTGATGGTATAGAGTAACTAAGTTATGCTTCACATGTACAGTAAATATGGGCCAAGTTGTATCTTGTTTGGTGTCATTTTAATCAGAAAAATGCCAGAAATAAGTTGGTGAAAGTTCCATAAAAAATAATGAAAAATAAAGAAGTTTTGTAATTGGATTAGTAGTGGTTCACATCGATACGCTTCGGCCGCGCGATCCGTATTTACATGCTGTCCTTTTCTACGTTGGGCTTCGTTTGTACTCTCCGCGCGGTAGACGCAGTCATAAAAAAAATATAGTCCCTATACGATATTTCTCCGTGCAGAAAACAGCCGTTGGCAAAATATCGCGACTTTACTGTATCATACTTTCGGAGTTATTGTAGGTAGCAATGGTTAGTGTCTCACCCTGACTAGACGTGTAGAGATATTTATTTCTCGATTATCCTAACTAATTGGGTTATCCTAACTAATTGAACTGTTTTAAAATTGCTTATTAAATACAAAAGTATTACTGCTGTAACTAGAAATGTTATAAATATTTATTGCTCAAAATATACGTATGTACATGTATGTATACGAAACATGGTAATTATGCATGTACAGTTAATGATAACAAACTTATTTGTTGAAGTAATCTTTAATACGTTTGAACCATCGAAGACTGTCTTTTCGAGATCTCTCATTCACAAGTTCGGATAATCAAGATTCTCCTGTACCGTAAAATTGCAGGCTACTGTCCCCATAAATAAATCTACACAATACTAATTACTCTAGCACTGCCCGAAATAAAAACGAGTAACGATACATCGGGCGAAGTGCACCCGAAAAATTCGACATCGAGCAAGACACGCGGTGCATCGATGGATCGATAGGCTCTCGATTACTTTGGTTCGCACGGCAAAATTATTGGGAAGATCGAATTGCGTACCGGCAAAGAATATTATTCCGCGAGGATAGCGCGCAGCGGACGAGTGTTCAGAAGAGTGGCCAGGTATAAATTGTTCGGTCAGTCGTCGAAAATGGGAAAATTTTTACGTAGCTGGGTAGATCGTTCATCGCGGACGGAAGGGGTGCTGCGTACGAAAGTGGCTCCTCTTTCTCTTCCCCTCTCTTTCTCCCTCTCGCACAGCGGAAAAAAGAGCCGTTCGCGCACGCTGTAGCTATACGCGCGTGCATGCACGGCCGAGATACGAGGCCTCTTTACGAGCAATATCTAATGGATTGCATCGGCCGAGCGCAAACGTTAAATTTGACGTTCACGATTATTGCGGCCCTCCGGGGAGGCCGGCGCGGCGTAACGCGGCACGAAGGGGGTAGATGACTCTCGACGTTAATTTTATAATCCTGACGAAAAAGTTACGACCCTCGAGTCGACCGAGTCCGGATCTCTTTTCCTCGTTTCCTCTTTTCCCCGCGCTTTTATACCTTTTATGCCTGAACCGTTCCCCGCTGCCTGCCCGCGACTCTCGCCCCCCCCCCCAAGTTCCTGTTTTGTCACGTTCTATCGCTGGATCTCGCGAATTTCAGATTGTCCGGCAAGATTCTTTTTTAAATAATATTTTAGCCTTCTCTAGTCTCCTTTCGCCCCTGTTCTCCCTTTATGTTCATATGGCGCAATTCTTTTCATACACGGCGTCGCGCGTTGCGATAAATGTAAAAATCCAATATGGCGTGCATATTGTTTCCTTCCGTTAGAAATGATACAATTCTGTATCAGAATTTTTCGACAAGATATTTGTGTTCGCTGGTATTTTGATAGTTAATTTTATAATTTCAACCTCTTAATAGAATATATAATAACTATAATAATTAATCTTAACCTCTTAATTGAGTGACTTTCCAATCACGAACATTTAGGGAGACGTAAAGGAAGATAAATAAAATTGACATAGCTAAAATTTAGCCACAATCATCGCAAATACGATGTAATTTATGCTGTGACACAATTGTGACACAATAATGTGAAAGAATTATTTGTTGCATTAAGAATAAAGTGAACAATTTTTTGATAGTTTATAGCTAGACTGCGGACGTTCGTGCAATTTTTAATTTTTGTATCAGTAATATTTTTATTTTCAGTGATAGTAGCTTTTATAGATCTGACATAAATAAAAATCGTATTACATTCTGTGGAATTTTATGTTCTAGCAATTTTTGAAAATTTTTGGAAGCCATCGATACCTGAAGATCTGCAGTCTAGTGATAGCCAATGCGAATGAAAAGTGAACTCATCATCCCCAGTTAAAGGCTTAGATTCTGAAGAATACAGAAAATGGTAAAATTTTCTTCGAATTCGTCGAATTAAGTATAGAAGGTTTCAACGCGTACCTTTCTGAAGAGATGGAAATGTGAGAAGAGCGTATGAAAAGCCAACTGTAGGCAACTTTCCGGAAGAACGTAAACAAAAATTGTGACCGAATGTTCATTCCCGACCGAGCTGTTCGTTGAAAATGAAATAAAAATGTGAAGCACCCTCTCGTCTGGAGATTCCGCTCGGAACGAGCTCGAAAACCGATCGGAACGATAAAATCACCGACCATTAACGTTAGCGAGGAAGACAGACAGCGGAATGGTATCTAAAAAAAAACGAAACCGCCATACGAGCTGAATCGAAGAGTCGTTTAAGCCGTTACCTGGCAGTTAGCCGCGTCAAAATCGTTGCTTGACTATCTCCTACGCCTTTCCATCGGCTTTAACCACCGGAATCGATGGGCTACTCGACCGTGTTTCGGCTCGGAGTCGTTGCCTGGTGTACGCACATACGCGGCTGCGAGCATATTCGACACTTGATATCACATTCGATATCTTAACGATACATCTGCCTCGATATCGTGATCCGGCTAGTAACAATCCACACGGATGTGTATCGCGCAAACAGCCACGGCTGCGAACCGTGGTCAAACACGGATCATGATAATACAAGTACTAAACACCGGGTGTATCGCTGCATTATTGCTCGTACGTACGCGCCTGCATCGGGGACTGGTCGAGGAATGGTGCAGGGGGTGCGATCAACTTGCCAGCCTGAGTCGATTTTGCTTCGATCCCACCCCGAGTACGAAATGTAACGGAGCAATCTTTTGAAAAATTCATTGGAAACGCCGCTGAACTGAGTGCTCGGGGCTTGATTGGGATAGATGGAAGCAAAGAGTAGATTTTACCGATATCAGTCGATTGTTTCTTGCGTCAAACGTGCATGAAATGATAAAAACTCAACTTTATGAGCGAATCGAATTGGCATTCGTTCGGGTCAATTGAAATATGAGAGAATACTTCTTTTTTCTCCGAGTAGATTATTTACAAGCGAGACAATTGCGAAATACAGTAAAGTCTTGATCTAAGAAACACTTTCGGGTCCGTGCTGTTTCTTAGATCCTGTGATTCTACTATTTCTTTGTGACCTCGCCGACCACGCCGCACATAAATAAAAACTGAAGATACTGTCAATTAAACCACTAAATACGGTTCAAATTACAGTAAAGTCGCGTTTACTGTCCGCGACCAGTGCCTACCTCCTCCACTGTCATGCTATCCTTCTCTACGTTCGGCTTTCTTTTGAACTTTCGGCGCGGTCGGCGCGTAGACGCAATCATAAAAACATAATCACTATGTCCGTGCAGGACACAGGTTGTTGGACAGTGAACGCGACTTTACTGTATATCGTGTTCAGTGTCATTTTAATCAGAAAAATATCACAAATAAGTAAAATAAAGAAGTTTTGTAATTGGATTAGTAGTGGTTCACACTGATGTACCCGTCCCGTAATCTCTTAATTATTGGTTTTCCTATAAAAATTCAATTGTCCAGATTTAGGCAACACTTTTGGCTTGTCCAAAGTTAGGGCAGTTCACCTTACTGCTCGGCGACCGAGGCAGCTCGAGCTTCTTGGCCCCATAGTGGAGGGGATATTCGTTTCTCTTACATCCTACGGTTTCCGTTTTGTTAGATCAAGGCTTTACTGTACTTTGAACATTTCTTTGAACAAATTTCTGCAAACTGAGAATTTGAGTTGATCGATGTAAATAGGAAATGGTGGTAAGAACCTGATAGCTTGACCTAATCTTGAAACTGCACCAGAGAAGCGTAAAAAAATAAAAATTCGCTCTTTTTAATGGTTTTAGTGGTTTTCACGTGTTTCATGAATATAGTTAGGGGGGTTGGAGTACATTGTAAACAGAGGGAGGGATGAATATTTGCAAGTCAGTTAGAAAAATCACTCAGGATTGATTGGGGTACGTAGAAAATGGAGAAAGCAGAACTTCACATGCTAAATTGATTCGTACTTGCGCTAAAAATAAGCCAGCACGAAATTATAAAAATCCGAACCTTTGAGCAACTTAATTACCTAACTCGTGAATGAAATCGGGAGTTGTTTAATATTAATGCTTTGCGTTGATTTTTCTTTTGACTAGTAGCGAGCAAGCAATAAGTGATTTTTTCAATGGTTCTTTGAAACCCCAACTATAGAGCAGAATTCGGATTCATTAGTGTAAATGGGAGCAGGAGTGGAAACAAACTGTACGGAAAAAATCGTCATTTGAAAGATTCTTTGAGAACATCGCTGAAGAGTAGACTCGGGGGTTGGTGGAAGTAAACGAGAGAGTTGAGGTTAACTAAAAGGATTGAAATTTCAGGAACAGGGGGAAGACAGACTCTGAAGTTACGTCTGCAGCTTCTGCTAACGGTAAAATAGTGCAACAGACCTGAAACTTCGTAAATAAACCAGCAGAATGAGATGAACATCAAGTTTGCCAAATATTTGTTGAGTTATTTAGCGAAGAAACAATTTTGATTGTATTTAAGAAAAATTCATAATTATAAGGCCATCCAGAGGCCATTGTATAGTAGATCGCTGAATTCGTTTTTACTGCTAATAACAATATGAAGTTAAAAATACATAGTGCTATTTCCAAAAGTCAAAGTGACCTAGGTTGTTTAATGAATAAAAAATATATGTTATCGCACTTTATTCCCATCAAAGTATTGAATAACTTTTATTCGGAACATTTTTATGTCAGATTGGCCAAATTGAACACTCTGTATAATAGGAATACTGTATAAATTTCAATACGAGAAGTACACGTTAAATGTTACTGTTTCATTTAATACGAATTATGTTCACTCATTGGGCAGGTTACCCCACAAGGATCTATTTAATCTCTAATTGCAGTAAGCAGCACAGATACGATAAATCCTTAGATTTATCAAACTTTCTCAACCTTCAGCTCTCTAAATAAATCACTCCTCTGAAACAACTTTCAATACGAGGTTTTGTTAAGAAGCAATGTAGGCGTGTTCCCGGACTATTAGATTCCCCCATAAAACAGTAATTCATTGTTCCAGGGTAACTTCTCCATAAGTTCTCAGGAGTATCCATCTCTGAAGCTACGCGTCTGAATAAAAGCACGAAATTTCTTGGTGTCGGAAGTGGATGCTAATATCATGTTGTGTGCTAGTCTTTTATGTTCCTGGTCCGTTAGATTCTCGGGTGTTTCGACGCTCCCGGCCGGATTTGGTGAAAAATTATTTCCCTGATTGAGGCGTGCAGCCGCGGCCATAAATAATTCGCGTTTACGAGCGCACGGACTCGGCCGGGAATTATGCTTAATTCGTAATAAAGTCCCGTAAAATGCTTACTCTTAGCGAATTCATCGTAACGACGACGGTTCACGGCGGCCTCGAGTTTTCCAAGCGGATAGCTGCGTCTACTTGTGTGTTCGTGCAACACTCTGTCTACGTGGCTTTGTGTGTGTGTGTGTATGTCTTCGCGCAAATCACGAGACGACGGATCTCTCACGTTTCCGAGTGCCGGGAAACTCAAAACCGAAAAGCCATCAGGCGACCCGCGCCGTCAGTTTATTGTTGGCCGTGGTAGGCGAAACGGAAAACGACGTCTACCATGAGCCCGCGATATTCCGTTTCAAACCCTAATGGATTTCTTTGGACTCCTCCGATTCGTGCGAGCTGGGAAACAGCGTCGACGACAACGTGGAAATGAATTTACACGGAACACGGGCCACAGGGATATTTGACACGCTTGCTAACTGCTGCTTGCTTCGGAATTAGCGAACGATGCATTGGTCGCGTATTACCTCCTGCATATAGGTTTAAATATTTTATAGTACACGTTTTGCAAATTTATTTTCACAATTCATGTTATTCAGTTTTGTTGTTGTCATATTTTTACCGCTGTTTCTTCCGGTGTACAGTGGATTATTTGGCCCGAAAAGTCGGGAAAAAGTCGATTTCAAAATTTGCCAATTTTCAAAAAATTTATTTTTATTTAAATAAGTATTTGCTTCCGAGGCAGTACAGACGCAGAGCCATGCGTTTGTCGACCCACTGCTTCAGAATACTTTTTGGACTACTGTTTGTTTGAATTTTTCGAAATATTAAAAAATTGTTGGTTTTACAGATGTATGAAATAAAGCGTCAACATTTTTTCCATGAAATTGTAATAGCTGAACTAGCAAATCGAGGAAAATGAGTTTTTAACACGTTCGACGCTACGTCACCCATATCTGGGTGACGGGTGTACCCCCGTGGGGGCCCCGTCACCCAGATATGGGTGATGTTCTTATTTTTTCATCAAGTTAAACAGGATTTTATAAGTAACTTATAAAAATCCCAAAGAATTTAATGGAATAAGCACCGACAGCTAATCGCTCTGTTTACG
>CM052272.1:4389559-4499169 GCA_028455795.1 Lasioglossum marginatum
CTGCGACCGTGGCTTGCTGTGGATCTATTTAACGGTTCATTTTACAGAATTTTTTCAAACGCAGTTCTCTTTATAAGACCTTAACCCTTGGGAAAGTGGAAGCCGAAAATTTTTAAGACCTTTAAAAAAGCACATATATGGAATATCCTGCAAAATAATCTACAATTAAAAAGAAATAAGTTCCGTAAGTTAAAAAAACACATTTTTCGCTAATAAAGTAGATAGGATTAATTTTTTAATGATTTTTAGTGGAAATTTCATCCCGATATCTCTTATGGTTGTAGAGTTATAATAAAATGTTACGATCCAGCAGCCCACTGTATTCTTCGGCCGTCCGAGATTGTATATCGCGGTACAGCGTTCACTTCAATTCAATTCACTTCAATTCACTTCAATTCAAGATCACTGAAATTAGGGAGGACGGCACACAGTGGGACGAAACGGGCGATTCCCTGGACATGGCTTCTTCTATGTATTTTTTCGTGCTGAATCGAATGGTGAAGTCCGTTTGGCGATAGAAATGATGCGAAAGAAGCTACAGCACATTCATGGAACAATGATCTTGAATTTTTA
The DNA here is from genome assembly GCA_028455795.1 of Lasioglossum marginatum. Taxonomy (NCBI): domain Eukaryota; kingdom Metazoa; phylum Arthropoda; class Insecta; order Hymenoptera; family Halictidae; genus Lasioglossum; species Lasioglossum marginatum. The sequence goes on from CM052272.1 coordinate 4,390,133, forward strand.
ATTTTTACATAAAACATTTAATGTTTACTTAAATATGTACTTAGGAATTAATAAAATTTATTTTTTGTTTGATTTCTGATTTTTTAATTTTGTTTAATCTTTTGTAGGTGTGATTTGTTTAATTTTATAAACCAATTTAAAATATAAAACAATTTCAAAAACTGTTCGCTGTACACGGATACGGAAAGCTGAAAACTGATACTGAACGATAAGAGCAGAATTAAGAATACATAGTCAACGAACACTGCGTTTTGCTGGACATTGATCCTAGAAACCACTTGTTCAAACATGATTTCCGGGAAAAATGGGACGAAGTAGAGTATGATTTTTGCGTATTTCTCTCACTAGATACCAACGATAAACACCTATAGAGTCCGTTTTTCGGAACAAATCGGAACTTTTTTGTAACGCGACAAAATATATACGCAAAATGTGTTGTACATTAATACAGCCATTTTTTATTTCATTCATATTTTTCTCAGCTCAAATACACCTCACAAGTAGGAAAAAATTATACAACAACATTACCAAAAGATGGAAACTATTAGGAATAATTAAATAGAAAGATATATACGGTTTCATGAAAATTCAAGTCTCGAGCTGTTGATTTTAGATAAATATGCCGGAAACATAGCTTTATCACTGACATGTCCTGGAATGTCCCCACATTTAATTGTTTCAAAAAGCCTAGAAAACGATCCTATGAGCTCTCTTACTGGGAAAAAGAAGTTTGAATTTTTCGTCCCTGTCGGGGATTTTACGTAAGTCGTCCCACTGTGCGGCAGGGCAAATTTCTGATTATTTACCAAACATATAATTGGGTTGGCAAGAAAGTAATTTCGGTATTTTAAGATGAAATAAAACCGAATTTCTTTATTCAAACGATGAACTTTGATCAATAAAATGTTTCCATATTTATTCCTTTTTGCAAAAGCTCATCGAACAGAAGGGAAAATATCTTCTCCATTAAAGTTTATTTCTTGAATACAAAAATTGGGCTCTATTTCACCTTAAAATACCGAAATTATTTTCTTTGCCAACCCAATATTTAGTTGATTAAAAAAAGCTGAAAGTATACTTTCAAATCAGTATAGGCCGTGAAATGGAAACACCCCCATCAGTTCGTTTCGAGTCACCATTCCAGGCTCGGTACGCGCCACCCGCGCTTCTCTTTTTCTGTCACGCACGGGGCATCGACGTTGCTCGCGATTTCACGAGACGGAGCGTTCTGGATCGCAGATTTATTTGGTCGGTGCGGTAAACAAGCCCGTAGATCAAGTCGACTGCACGCGTGGCCATGGGGTCGGAGCCAGGCGAGGGACCTCCTGTTCGCCGGCGAAACTGTCACGGTATGCAACTGAAGGTAGAAGAAAGACAGCCGTGCGCGGCCAGACAGGTGGAAAAAACGGGGACGAAGAGCCGGAGCGAAGCCGCGCGAGACAGAGCAGCGAGTGAATTTCAGCTTGGACGAGCGTGATTTCGCGGCCGATTGCTGCCGGCTCGGTTACATGTAAACGCTGGGATTTGGTGGCGCGGCCTCCTACCACGCGAAACACCATAGACACCGTGGCCGTTCGCAATATAACCCTACCATGTTATAACGCTGTTAACACCCGTGATCGCTTTCAATCCGCGTAGTTCATCATCGCATATTGGCTGGAACGCGCGCGTGCGAGCTGGTCAAGGGAGAGGGAATGTAAGCGGAGCCCGGAGCGGGAACCATCGCTCGCCCATATAATCATCGGCACAGGAACGACAGCACCCACCACGATACGGATGCAACATAAATCTCGGATTTTCGCGCGGACGCTTTAATTTCGATCGGCCATGCGACCTGCTCCGCTAATCCTCCTTGATCATATCTGTGGTACACTACTCGGATTCAAACTGCGCAGCCGGAAATGCTCTCCCATTTTCTGGTCACGTGTCTTCAAATTATGCTTACACTTTCCACTAACCTCCCCTTGTTAGTCTTTCAGCCTTCATCCCTCCCTCGTGTGTCAAATTGAAACAATGGTAGAACATCAAATGAAATCAAACGATAATTAAGCAGTTAACATTTTATCCAGAATAAAGTAATAAACATATACACGAGTTTCTGGAATTTATGGTAGTGTTTAATTCTAATTTTTGTAAATCGGATCCAACCTAAACAATAGACTCAACTCATCTTTCCAGCATCTAAAAATCAATTTAATTGGAAATCATATGAGAACTACGAGATAACTCGTAGTTGGCGTCCTAGGCAATAACGCAAACTACAAGTTATCTCGTAGTTGGCAGTCAATGTGTTAAACTCTAAATGACGGGCTCCAAACTTCTTAATTTACAGTTATTGAGATTGCAGAAATATATAATCTCGCGTACAGACACAATTTAAAACTAACAAATGGCATGATAGTATTTTTTTTGAAATTCGTGGAACGCATGACGCACGATTGCATAGGCGCGTTCGATAAATCGAGCAGTTGCAATCACCGAGGCTTTCAAGCTGGGGACCCTCGTCAAGGGGCGCGACGTACGCTCGGCCATTCGAGATGACGATGATGACGAGAACGATGATTATCATCATTGTGGCCCGGAGCCCGATACCACGTCGCGGCTGCGATGATACACCCCGGGTTTCGGGGTTGAGGCTCGCCACACTTTTCTGTCTTTTCATTACGCCGTAATGAAGCGGTGCGGGGTGAAAGCAATTACGAACGCACACCGACGTAGTCATTACGCGTTATTTGTCAGCGGCGCGACGCGGCGCGTTCCTCGTCCCGAATAACTATTACGGAATCCAGCGGTGTTAGATGAATAACGGTCCCGATACCCACTAATGGTGGACACGACCGACGTTTAATGGGCCCGAAGTGCCATGAAAATAACAGCGAAAGATACCCATTGGCCGGGCCATCGCGAGCCGAACCCTTCCCGATGCGATGGGGTGAAGCACCATCGGTGCTCACGAACTCGATGATTTCATCGCGGTCGACTCGAATGACGATTCGGCTCCCGCGGTGTCGCTCGAAATCCCGGCTGAAAATCCACGGCGACGACGAGAACGGCCGTTCAATATTTCGTTTCGCCACTGAAAATCTGTCATATCGAGCGCCGCGCGTTCGTAAATTGACAGTGTCAGCCAGACACCATGGAAAAATGTTTGCCCGCCGCGCGCTAGCGCCGCTGAATGCACGTAAATAGAAAAGTATCTTTCACTGTAATTGATTTTTTTTCTAAATTTTCGAGAAAAAAAACGTCACCGGTATCGCGAAAACATACAATTTGTACACCAAAAATTGAGTCTGTAAGTTTTCTTATATTTTCACAAAATAGCTTCTTCTTTCTACGAGAGAGAACAGTACACATATGCATTATGTACACATTAACCCTCGGACAACGGACGATTTTTATAGCTATATAATTGGCAATGCTTAGGACCGTTCACAGCTCTAATTAACAATTTTTAAAAATTTGCTTTTGACGATGTAGACACATTAGTCTTTCCGATATGCTCAATGAAACAGCTATTCAGTTAGTTTAAGTGCCACAAATTGAGTACTTAAATGACAATTTGGATGTTCCCGGTCAAAAATTACTCCGGCACAGCACTCGGAGGGTTAAATAAAGAATATACGTGCTGAACAAAAATCAGGACGTGATCATAAATAGGGACATTGACCTTACATCCCCATAATTTATTAAAACCGTGCTCACCCTATAACTACTCGTGTGGTAGGGGTGCGGTCTTGAAGCTTGCCGCAGAGGGTTTTCTTTGGGGGCTATAACGAATGGTACGATGAAAGATCAATTTGATTTGGAGGCGCATCTGACCACCTTATCCGGCTATACCCCTTGAACTGTTTCCCTTTATAAAATGACTTTCCCGAATTTACCTCGACGACCCTGTATACAAATGATTGTTTCCAAAATAGCTCGTAGAAGCATGAAAATTTGTAGAAACTGAGCGTAGTCGGTGCCCGGCAGATCTAATAAAAACAGAGGGGAATGAAAATCGCGGACGCGCGAGCCAATCCGGAGAGAAGCTGTCCAGCGGTCGGCTGGAAAAACAGGCGTACACGTTCCAGCCAGTCCCCTGGGTAATTGCTTTAGCGGGAATTTTTGAAAAACACCGGAAAGCCCCACGTAATACACCGTGAAAGGTCTGCAACGCGGAATGGTGGTCGGCGTCGTTTAAAAGCGCGCGACAGCTCGCCGTTCGAGTGCCGGGTGAAATTTCGACCGCGGGAAATCCGCTGGACCAGCATCAGCAGCCGGGTTGGTTTTCACGGGGTGAAGGCCTCGCTCTAGCTCTCGCGAAGCTGCCGCTCGACGCTGGACCGGTTTATGGGCATTGCGCTTTCGGCCATGGCGCAATCAAAGCGAGAATCGAATGGCGAGCGGAGAGGGCGCAATTTCACAGGGCATGAAACACTGACTTCATTATCCGGTTGTTAATCCTACGCCCTTTGCCTACCCCGTTCTAAATCGCGCCCTTCGCGCGCCTCTGCTCCGTTCCGCTCGAACCCGCGAGCTCCCGCGGACTCGGAACACCCTCAAATTTCGCGGGTCTACCCCGCGTACTCGCTCTACCTACCCGTTCCAAATCGAATGTGCGACGATGCCAGCGAAATTGTCGATGATTGATTGCGCGATAATTTTTCGGACTAGCTCACTCTTTGAAGCGCTGGAAAATTGGGCTCGGTGATTCCGGCTTATGGGATAGCTAATTGGATTTTAAGCGATCGGGTCTGATTGTCTGCGTCGGAGTATTTCGAGACCGACGTATTAAAATCTGATATAATTACTTCAGATTGGTAGGGGATGTGATTGGGGAAATGTGCTCATTATCAGTCGAATATGAATTTAGTGTTGCCAATTTTTTCCGAATTCCGACATATTGTCCAAATTGAATAATGTATTGGGTTGTGTAATAAATTCCTTCGTTTTCTCCCACAATTTTGTGTTTTGTTAGGTAAAGTATATATATGCATTCGCAAGTCTTTTTCTTGCTTTACAAAGCTATCTGCTTCAATTCTTCGAATAAATTAATTTTAATCAATTTTCAGGCTTTTTCAATGGAAGTTCCAGGAGGCAAAAAATTTCATTGTCGACATTTAAATATTGGGCCAATGTAGTATTATCATACGTAAACTGTTGAATTAACCAACTATGAAAATTTTCGTCGTAGGCCCTATGTTGGGGATTTGTAGACAAACCCACCAACCATGTCCCAACCAACTCCCAACCGTTAGCCAACCATGAATGCTACAATGGATTCCTAGTTTTCCAAAGAAATTTTTTTGTATACAAAAAGATATGTAATAAATAATACAGTTTCAATCCCGGGACGGTTGGCATCCCTAATCTCAAAATCTCTAAAATTAACTAAAATTTGATTTGGTTCGTTTCAGAACATTCGAAACGAAATCTAATACAGTCTAATCAATTTTTGTCAAAGTGTTCTAAAGATTTATGGATATTCGTGTTATAAAGATCTGCGATCATTCATTTGAAAAGTTTTCTCGCTATTTATGGTAAACACGGTTATACGGCGTCTGTTTAAATATCACTTGAAGGCAATTGTGTTTGTGAAATTATCGATTTTATGAGGACGTCGGGGAACGCATAGAAATACCCATAAAACTCCTGACGAGACGCTAAAATGGACAGTGAAAGTGGTCTCAGGAATAATACAGGGTTGGTTGACCTGTGACGAAAACCGTCTTCCCTTCCTTATTTATTAATAACCATCGAGGTGGCTTCGTTCAGTTATTTATTAACTACGATCAACGTCCCGTCGACTGTCGGGGTTCCCTGCTAAAAAATTCATCGCTGCGACAGAGAACTCCTGCGGATATTGTCACGAGCGACGAAGGAATAGCTTGATTTTCGATAAAATTCCGCGACTAACGTGCTTTTCTTATTCAGAACAAGGACATGCGAACGAAGGTTCGATAACACGCGAGGTTGCCTAGAAAGAATTCGCCAGACAAAGCAGTCCTTGTGCTAAGCAAAGTTTCTATCTAAAAGAATAGTATTCATTCAAATCGTATATATTTACCATATTTATCATATGTATATATATATTTTTTTTCTGTCGTACGGGGTGGATCACCACATAATACCACTTTAATTTACATGACTATTATTATCCGTAACGGAAAATTGGGTAAACTTGTCGAAACGTTACTTCCTCTCGAATTTTGATGAAAGGGTATAGCCGGATAATGCGCCAGCGGCTCCCGCTCCGATTTTCCTGATTCCTGTCTTAAAACATCGTTTTATGTCTAAAAAAATATTGTGTAAAATTTCAAATGTCTACCCCCACCGATAGGGGCGATATTGGGGTAAATTCCCCCGCACTTAAATGCAATTTTCTCTAAAACGGAAAGATGTCGACATGGGATAAACGGCAAACAAAAGATATAGATACACTATATATTTCAGATTTTTTTCAGAATTTTATTTATAGTTGAAAATAATTAATTAATCTTTTGGGAATTTTTTTAACTATCTTCCTCTGGGTTGATATCTACCAAAAAATTCTAAAATATTGCTATGATGCTAACCTATTTTGTCTAAAAATCTCAGAAGTGTCCGTTTGGTGGAACAGTGTCAAAAAAGATAAAGTATGCCGGCGAACGCTCGGTTTGATCAGTAACGGCGCAGCGACCGAGTCCCCTTGCGGTGGCTAGTGATGGGAGCGAACGGGAAGTCGGCGCGTATACGGAAAAGCTGATACATGTAAAAATGCGACTAAATCTTCTAGTATATGATTACAGTTGGAAGTCTAAACAATTATATTTTAGGAAATAGCTTACATTGAAGAAGAAAAATACGTATAAAGCTAGTTTGTTGTATGGTCACGGTGTTAGAGGTTCTGTTCGATGCTCCGGAGGGCTCGAGTTCGAATCCTCTTCAACTCAACTTTCTTTTCTTGTTTTTTCTTTTTTTTATATGTATTTATAAACTAAACGATTTTTATTGTTTGCACTTCAATTCACGCTCCGACCTTCCCTTAGCGCGCAATTTAAACAGTCCTGGAATTTTTTTATCAGACCTCGTATTTCTCGAATATGTTGAGGACCCGTTGGAGAGACAGTTGTAGGTCGACTCAGTCGCGAGAATCACCCTATATATAGGAAGTAATAAGCGGGGTGAACGGTGGTGTATTCATAATGCACGGAAGCCTCCCTCCCTCTCTCGCCACTCTTTTCCTTGATCTCTTCAGATTTTTCCTCCCTTACTTTCCACCGCGGTCTCCCTCCACCCCTCGCGAATTGCCGGCCCTCTCTTCTCTCAGCTCCTTTCCGCGTTTCCACACCCCTTTCCCTACCGCGTCACCAGAGCTGCACGGCTACGTACACCCTTCCCACTTCCCCATATAAGACTGCACTTAACGCATTCATTGCGCCGCTCTGCATTGACCGGATCAATGCACTCGAATGCGCTCGGCACGCAGTATCGTTGACGCGTTGCGAAATTCCGATCTCGACCCGATGCGATTCCAACCGATAACGCGTAGCGACGCGGTATTCCATCCCTCCGCCATTCCTTTCTCCGCTTCGTCGGCCATGATTAATATCTGATCTCGCGAAGGATCGAAGATGACAGGGCAGTCATTAATTGGGAGCTCCTGCCACCGATTCAATTTGGCGTGTTCCTTTAAACTCGAATTTGGTGCGCGACTGGTAGAGTTAATTAACCCCTCGCGGTATTATTTTCTTCTCAGCTGCAACGATTAAAACTTCTTTGTCCTTAATAGTTTCCCAGTATTATTAGGAGCTGAACAGAAGTCACTTGCAAGCAAGTGATTCTCGCGGCAAGGCGCGCCCGACCCCACCATCGATGCTTTCGCAGTCTCAATCAGAGTCATCAGATGAGGGGAGGCGGCACGAATTGAGGGGAAATAGTTACCCCCTCTCTGCCTGTACCGGACACATACACGACAGAGGCGAAACGCATCTCGTGACCAGAGTAGAGCACAAATCAACTAATAATTAAAAATGACTAATAGCCTGATTGATTGTTAATCATAAGAAAATAGTCATTATAGTTAAAACTTTTTGATTAGTTAGTCATAACTACATGGCACTAGTTAGTAACAGCTCTAAGTAATCGTTAGCTATTGCTTATTAGTTATGATTAATCATTAGTTAGTTTAAATGATCAGTCATCAATCTTTAGTCATCAGTCACTATTGTGCGATAACATACATTAATATGTATACTTAAACTATATCGGAATTTGCAGTGAGCATATTTTATATGTTTATAAACTAATAGGATATTTTTTTTGTTATTATTATATCATTTTTAGTCATTAGTCATAGTGAAATTCTGATTGCGTATTTAGTCATTAGTTATGCCATTATAGTCAGTATTCAATACTCATCCTTAATAAAAATTTAGTCATTATTCAGTAGTCATTACGCTCAAATACCAAGTATTTACTTAGTCACTTTTGTAGAGCTTATATGAAGTTATTAGTCAATAATCATAATTGTGACTAGAATTTGCCCAACTCTGCACGTGACCGCGAATGCGTGGGGAATAACATTGTTGAAGGGGAAGGTAGAATAGATGTCACGCTTTTTTAAAATGCACTGGATAAATGAAAAAAGCTGGAAGTTGTCACATACGTATGAAATGATAAAAAAAGAATTAATGAAAACAAGAAATAAAAATTTCTTTTTGGCCAAGTCCGTGTCATTTGTTTATCAATGTACTTTAACTGATAGAGGAATACAAAAATTTTCGAATCGAATAATACAAAACCGATTCGGTATCATAAGGTGAATTTTCTCAAGGTCATTTCTTCCGGAGTTTCCAAGGTCATCGATATTGTTTTTCTGGTATGAGGTGATGGTCTTGCATATTGTAGTTGATACCATGTATCACCTTGTGATACCATTTACATTGCACTAAAAGCATTTGTTATATCATCACAAATTAAGGAGATATTTAGGTGCACCACCCTGTATACCACGAAGCGCATTAAATAAATCTGGTATGCCATCTTTTTGTCGCAGAGTGTATGAGGATAATCGATGGGTAAAAATCATATTTAGAAATCGTGTTATAAGAATATAACAAAAGAGTTAGAAGAATATAAAGTTTTCAAAATAACGCGTTAAAAAGCATTATTTTATTCGCATTACTTTAGAAAATATTATCGATCGGATACTCGTCTTGACCAGCGAATGGCTCTCCGCTAGAGCAGTCCGCAACCAGAGGACCAATAATACAAAATATTCAGCAGAGAAAGGGAAGTACCCAGGGAATTTGCTCATCAAGAATTTGGACGGTGCGCAACAGAACCAGTGGATAGTGTATCGGTGGCCGGTTGAATAATTCACAGGCTCGCATTCTGGTCAGCCGCTGGCCGATAAGGTTCAAAGGACGACGCGGAGCGGCGTGGCTAGCAGCGGTGTACCGGCTCATAGAATTTGCATATCGTCGTCCCAGCTTGTTTCCCGGGAACGTCGCGCAAATAAACGTCTTTGAAAGGCGCAAGACTCGCGAGGATCGCAGGAGAGAGAGAGGGAAACCGGGTCGCGAGCGGATAGCAAGAGACAACGTGCGAGTGCTGGAGGAAAAAAGCGTCCGCCGCGTTTCTCCCGCATTTTCCCCGCGAGCGAGGGGAGGGAATCTTGACTCCCGCGCGCCCGTCCGCTTATCCTCTCCTTTCCGGGTGCCACCACCATCACCAGCACCATCGTCACCATCACGATCGTGGCTACCATCTCCGACTGTAGTCGAGGAACGTTGACGCACCGCCTACGTCCGTAGTAACGCGACACCACTACCATTACCATTACCAGCCGCCCATTATCCGGCGTCCTCCTGCCATTCCGTTTCGCTCTTACCTCGGGAACCCCATGCAAAAATCCCTCTCCTCGGGATTGCATCGTGCATTCTCTCGAGCGTGCACCGCGTTCCGTGCGGTTCAGAGTCCGTGTAAGGACCTCCGTATGTGTTTCACCAGGTCAGGTCAACGTCCTGTCCCTGACAGCGAAAAGGGACCGAGAAACGGAAAGGGATGCCAGTAGGAAGAGCGAGAGGCGGCCGGGGAGAGAGGGTGGTGTTGGAACAGGGATCGGAAGGGATGAGAAGGGACGATAGAACGAGGGAAGGAGGCTCAATCCTCCTGATACGCTGCGTACCCTCTCTCCCCACCCTTGATGAATGCACTTCTTCCTCTGCGACGCTGTGCCGCGCCGCACCGAGTTGCACCGCGTAAAGGGTGCACTCCTCAACTGAAACCCCCGTGCATCGTTGCAAGGGTGCGATTGCATTTTGCGAATCCACGTGCGACATCGCCGGATACGAACGCTCAGGGCCGTGGCTAGTTCGGGAGATCGATCCTTATCGTTCCGACATAATCTTACCCTTCTTCGGGTCATCTCCCAATTTTCTGTGTTCGTTATATGCCTGTAAGAATTTATGAAACACAGCTATTAATTCGACGACAAAATTGATAGCAACCACGTAGCCTGAACAGAATACAGACATTACTGAATACTTGATTATTGGATTTATTTAACAATATTGAAGTGCACAAAGCATCATTTTCCTCGTACTAACTACAAAAAATAAATACGCACTGAAACAGTCTCATTTGTTAGTATGCATTCATCGTTTCAATCGTCCCCATTCAGGTCAGTAGAGTTCGGGTTCGTTTTGCTTCCTGTCGAAGTTCCATCCGCAATGTAGGTTAACCCCTATTTTAGTAGGTTAACAGTACTATTTATGTTGTGGTTATAGAAATTCTTCATCGTTCAGAATTTCATAGGAAAAAAAAGAATATATTATATTTATATTAATTAATTTATATTATTATAATTATTTATATTTATTGTATGCCTCTGTTTTTTCCAAAGGCTATATATCGACTACAACAAAACTTAATAACATCCATGTTTATTAGACTCTGTTCAGAATTTTCATCACGAGTCTAAGTCGATATGCGAAGTTTATTCTGTCTTCTTTTACTGTTGAGTCGTGTTCCACATCTTCTGTAGCATCCCTTTCTATCAGAAGCTGCCCTTAGGACGACAAAGAATGCGAACAGTTAAGCAAAGTTTATGGCAGCATTACGCCTCCTTTCCAGATTCGATTAACCCTTCCTTTAAAAGCTCTTTCATTGGGAGTAGCGAAAACAGCGATGAACAATTACTGCACGGGCAAAAATGACGAATCTCGAACGGAATGTTCGACAAACAGTTCTGCAATCGCGGGACAGCGTCGGCAAGTTGGGAAGTAGCGATATACAGGCCATGAAAACGATTCGCCGGGTTTATTGGCTTTCAGTCGCTGAAAGGAGCAGTGCCCCGGAACGAGGAATACGATCCTGGCAGCGACCGTTACAGAGAACAGAGAAGCCGATGAACGAGGGAAATGAAAGCGAGTGCCGATCTGCGAATTGATTCGTAAGAGAAAGAGAGGGAGCAAGAGCGAGAGAGAGAAAGGGTGATCCCAGCGTTCTCGTCCCGTGCCCCATTCACGCGTTCACAACGCCATCAAAGAGCCTTTCACGGGAATTTTCACCTCTGGATTCACGGCAGGCGATAAGTTTCCGCGCGAGCGCTGGCTGGCACACGCGTGTGCGAGCATCCATTTGTCACGCGGAAAGGATCTCGTTGCGACCAACATTTTCTTTCATTTTTTTCTCCTCTTTATCTTCTGTTTTAATGATGTCGAAGCCACCGACGCTAATGGGTGTTGCTACCCGGAGTCATTGGCTGGGAACCGCAAAGGGGAACATTTTATAAACGGAGAATGTTAAATCACACCTCCGTGTTAAGTATCGGTTGCGCGGCAACTTTCCTCGCGATTCCTGTTGTTCTCTTCCTCTTCCCAATCGGGCAGAACACCATTCTTGGAACTATTATAATATACAGTGAGGAGCAAAAGGGAACACACATACGATACTTTTACAAAAATGTAGTTTTATTTAATGTTTGCATACAGAATAAAAAAACAAAATACACAGTACAGTATTTTATCCATAAATGTCCCAAAAGTCTGGCCTGTAAATATCCCATATCTATCCCCACTACTGGGGGGTATACCCCCTTGAGGGGCCATGAAACTCGAGAGGCCTCGGTCGCCGAGAAGTATGATATCATGTGGCTCGAGTATATCGGTGAGATCACACTAATCCGAATTTCTAACTTTTTCTAATTTTTTTATGGGACTTCGAAAAACGTACTCGTGGCATTTTTCTAATGCAAAATCATACCAAATATGATATAATTCCGATGATATTTACTTGTAATAGGCGATTAAAGTAAATATCATTTACAAGTAAATATCATCGGAATTATATCTATTCATACAATAGAATATACATTGGTCTTCTTCTAACCAATTATTTCCTTGGGGCGATTCGAATACAGCCATTCTTCGGTCCTGTTCTCTAACTGACATTTTCCTAGTATCTACAATTTCTTTGTTTATATTTGCCTTACTTATCTGTGGGTCTGAAAAAATTCCGGATTTATCTCGATGGCCCTGTATACTGAATTTTATCTTAAGTCCTGGGACACATCGATCAGCAACCGAACGAACGAATATTATAACGGGCCGGGTTCCCAATGAAACGGAGCCGCGCACAATGGACGCAACAAATGAACGCGACAAAGGGAATCGAAATGGCGCAACGATCGTGGCAAATTGGTTTGACAACAATGTGATTTATTGCTGCAACTAGTCGTTGCGGAATGATTGATATTGTATCTGGTTTTTGAGCACCGGAATTGCTGGGTGCAGCGAGCGATGATTACAGCGATTGATGGCAGTGCGGATCCGCGGGACGCGCGGGAAGTAACATGTCGCTTCCATCTCGTAGATGCCTTGTTCAATGTTTTATATGGGGCCGGTCCAGTAAGTGAATTGATAGAGCGAAATCGGCACGGTTACGTGAAATTACTCGATGGCTGACAACGAACTTCTGGTCGGTATATAATTTCCTCGTTAGATCCGCTCTAGTATCCGGTGGATTAGTGATAGTCGCCCAGTAAGTCGAAATTGTTTTAAGCAAATTTTGATCACTGTAATCGTACTTTGCGGGTAAAAGGCGGTCATTCTGATGCCAAGACCAAGCTTCGACCACGATTTGGTCGCTATTTGCCATCAATTTGCCAACATTTGCTGGCTCGCGCAATTCCATGTCAGATCCGGGCCAAACCTTGGCCTGAAGAGGGCAGGTCTCTAGCTCTAAGGGTAAATATCGAGCAAAATCGGAATTAATCTTGCTGTAGGAGAGAAAACGGAATTTTATTTATACTTCTACATTATATAATTTCAAATTTCATGTATAGTCAATAATTTATTAAGTCAATAATTTAAATATTTAAATATTTAAATAATGACAATAACTATTTTGTTACACTTAGAGTAAGGTTAGGTCCGCTCTTGGTGCGACCGACCTGCCATCGTCACGAGCGCAAGGTTTGGCCTCGATTTGATATGAATTTGGCATGGTTTTGGTGGCAAATTCATAGCAGATGATTCTCAGATTCAAGATCGTATTACTTACTGGGCAACGACGAACAGTAATGTCGTATTCAGATTTAATCTGTCGACCTAGGAGGGCAAGAATATTCGTGTTGTTGCATATGAAATGTCCGATTTTCAACAGCAACGTAGAACAATCACTTTCCTCTAAATAAAATTATTGATCAAAACAAGCACCATTGTAATCAATGTATGTATATGTACTGTCAATGAATTACAAGTTTCTTGATTTTTGTAGTTTTCTTCACTATTAACAAATAGTGCGTTGATTGATCACCACATTTGACCAAATATTACACACTGCTACCATCAATATGCTGTTTTTCCATTCATACGAAAAAGGCAATTGCATTGTTTGACGTTGAAATAAAATTTATTCAAAAGTAAAATAATATATCTAAACTAAAATTGAAGATAGGACCTGCAGACTATCATAGCATTTCTTGATCAAAACGCTTTACAACATTTGCATTCTAATTAGGAGGTTATCGAGAGATTTCTATTAAAATTCAATGGTAATGAAAAATATCAAAATAAAAGATACGAGTACAGAATATTTTTACATTGGAAGGAACACGTTGGCCTAACTGTAAGGAACCGCTAGCTCCAAACTGAAATCTGTAGCACGATTCGAAGGAAACCAGATTAGGCTTGATAAGATCAATCTATAGATCATCTCTCTATAGAGGTTAAACGGGTCATTTCGGAGATGTCATTTCTCTCCAAGATCATAATTTGTAGAATGAACATGAATATTGCCGACTGAATGGCATCTGATCGCGACCAATAGTCCGCCAATTACGGCGACTTTTCTGAGATTAGTCGAAGGATTCGATCGCGTGCGTGCTTTCAAGCGCGTGTCAAAGGAAAGCCGTTCGCGTATCGTGTCTGTTCGTCTCGACTGTGCGATATCGGCCGATCATGAACGAATGTGGAGCTGAATCACTTACCCGCCTCGTATATTGCATTCCGACCGGTCCATGTTCCATTCAGCAACGGGGGAAATATTCCGTGGATGTCGAGGCCGGTCGGTTTCCGCTCCACGGCGCCCGCTATCCACTTTCAAAGCTGGAAAATCGGGAGTGCAGCGAGTGCAGAGTCAATCCGGGAATTGATTCGCGCGGGTCCCCTGGAAGGCAGTCGCGCCTATTCAAGAAATAGTCGATTCTCTCTCTCTCTACCTCTCGCTCTATTTTTTCCCCTTTCGTGTCGCTTCATTGCTTTCTTCGTCGCTTCTCACGGAAAACATCGTCCCGTCACGATAAATTTTCTCGCGAGGATGCGTTTTTGTGCGAACCCGGTCGTGTTTGTCGCGCTACGAGCACACACCGAGAACTCCCTCCATTCAGACCTGAAAACCAGTAAAAAAATTGCTCAAACCGATGACACGTTCGCTAACACATTGTGATCTGACTCGTATAGATTGCTCATTTCCTAATTTAATTTGTTAAGAGAATAACAAACTTCAGTACACGGGATAGATAAATAATGCAAATTTATTGTCTGAAAATAAAATATCAAATTACGTAAACATAAAGTTCTACTTTCTAAATAAAGCATTGGAGAATGGTAAATTTTGTGTTGAAAATAAAATATCAAATAGCACGGGATAAAATAAACATAAAATTCTACTTTCTACAGAAAGCACTGGGGAATGGAACTGTAAATTGATACGAGGGTTGAATAAGGGATAAAGTTACAAAACATAGTGTAGCGTTCAAGGAATTTAAAATTATTTTTGTAAAAGCAATACGTTTGTATTATATTAATTATAATATTCGGAACTGGAACTCACCCCCACTAACGTAATCTAAAAATTCAATTTAGGATTATTACGTAAAAAAGATTCTGAAGCTTTGGCACAACACAATTATTCAAAATCTTATAAACCACTTGCAACACGATTTATTTTACGATTATAAATATTAGAAC
This sequence comes from Lasioglossum marginatum, assembly GCA_028455795.1. Lineage (NCBI taxonomy): Eukaryota > Metazoa > Arthropoda > Insecta > Hymenoptera > Halictidae > Lasioglossum > Lasioglossum marginatum. The sequence continues at coordinate 4,405,573 of CM052272.1, forward strand.
TTCTTTGATACTTGTAATTTACTAGAAAAAAATAAAAATTAATATTTATTGTATACCCATTTTCTAATGGCTAAATATTGACTGCAATAAAATGGAATTTCATTCAGATCTAAAGGAAATTGGTAGCATAGCTGTAACATAGCTGGTACAGTCAGTGTAAAAAGTATTCGTACACCCTCTAAAAGGTATAACTTTTTACAAATTGGCTTGAGCTTCTTTTAGATGTTGGAAGGATTAATTTATTAGGTAATTTAAATTTTTGTGATAGGCAGATCATTACTTTTTCTCTTCGCAATTACGACCAACAGCAATTTCTAAAAGAAATGATTTACACATTAGCTAGTAAACTAATTCCTCTAATATTTCTAAAAAAGTCAAGCCGTTTGGTCCATATTTAAAAAATTTATTCATTTTTAAACAGTGTACGAATAGTTTTTACACTGACTGTATGTATTTAGGAAATTCTGTTCGAAGTCTTCATCACGAGTCTGACCCGATATTATAATACAAGGGGTTAATGGGCTTTCAGTGGATGAAGTGTTAAGGATTCCTCCCACTGAAATAATATCTTTCGCAACTAGTTACGACTAACTTGCTCTATTTCCTAAACCAGACTGAATAATCCCCGCACAAACCCAATTAACTGGCATTTTTCTACCCCTGCGTTCTCCACCGACACCGTCGCATCGCACGTCTCCGTCGCCGCGTTTATTAGCGCGACTCGGTTCCCTCTCGGGTCAAGCGCACTCGAGGTCTCCCCCGCGACGCATTATCCCCGAAATCTCATGCAAATAGCTCGAAATCTGACCACCTGCAACAACACGCTCTCGCCCCCTGGGCCGATTAGAAAAGATTGAACGGGCGTCTATCCGTGGCGGCTAAACGATCATGCCGGTTTCGCGTTCCCGGCGGAAAACCCTCGAACCCAGCTATATAGGGGTGTGCCCCATTCACCGGCGACCCTCCTCGGTTTCTTCCGCTTTTTATCCGGCCACGCTTTTCACCAGCCTCTGAAAAACGTCGTTATACTATACATATAAGTTTCGTCTTCGAGAATCTCGACGCTCAGATTCAGCCGATTTGTCAGGTGAAAAGAAGAAACGAAGACTACCGTGACGCTCAGGGGGTGGGCTCGTTTAGGGGCGGTTCCGGTAATGACGTACCCCGGCCTCTCGACACATGAATAACTTGATCTTCCGCGGAAAATCGTCGACGCGGGTGCAAACACGCCGTTCCGTCGTTTGCATCATTCAATGGAAAACCGAGCTAGGATTTACAGGACGTTCCATAATCCGTGAGTGAAACGAGGGTGTGTTAAACAGTGCCGAGTTTCGTAATTGATGTTTATCATTATCTGGTTGAGCCAATATTGATTGAATGAAAATGTTGTACAGGCTGAGTCACGTAACAGTAATTCTTCTATAGTCGCAAAAAGATTGTACACGTTGAATACAAATAAAATATACCCTCCACTGTAGTAATCTGATCTTCGGCTCGGGTATATCGGTGTGAACCACTACTAATCCAATTACAAAACCTTTCCATTATTTTTTTTATGGGATTTTCACCAACTAATTTGTGGCATTTTTCTGATTAAAATTACACTAAACACGATATAATTTCAACTGTATTTAGTGGTTTAATTGACGATGAACGTTTCGGGCGCAAGGAAGGACAGCGTATGGGAAAGAAAGAGACGCGGAGAGTCGCAGTCGCTTCGGCCGCGCGCGATCTCTCAAACAAATAGTGTCTGTCTACGAACTGTGCAAACGAACCTCCCCGAGGCTCTTGCGACTATAGAAGATTTACTGTAACTCGTAAGTTGTTTGTTGTACAAAAAAAATGTTCAAACAAATGTTGCATGGTTCCTAGGGAGACAGTGCTGCAATCTGACTTTTGTTACTTCGATTTTTTATCAAGATATGAAGGTCACCTTCAGTTTTTTAAATAGAATGACCAATGTGTTTGCTCGAACTCGAATGAAGCACAAAATTCTGCGTAAAAAATGTATTGACCGTCATATAGCATAAATCTAATAGTTAACGAGATATTATCGATATAATTTCCCACATGTATAATAGCTATTATCTGGAAGCTAGTAGGTGGTCGAACTGATATCCCTCAACTTCAATAGGTACATATGGAAAATTATTTCGATAATATCTCGTTAATTACATTTATGATATACAAAGGTCAATACTATCATTAATATTTCATTAATTCAATTCCACATGGAACAACTCTAAATAAACGGTTATCCTTACTCGAACAGATTTTCCATTACGATTGCCACCGTGCCTCGCATAAGCGTTGGAACATTATATGACTATTATGACCGCGGAACTAACAAACTTTTTCTCATATTTTTTATCAAGATATGTAGACTGTGTATACAAATTTTTATGGAAAAATTGTAATGTTTTATCCAAAAATATCGCAAAAAAGTTAATTTTTAACATATTTTTTAAACAAATTATTTCTTTTTAATCAGTTTACACGAAAAGATTCGCCATTCAAAGACGCACAAATTGGATTTTGAAATTTTTGGTCTAGGCCTAATACTTTCGGAGATATTCGACAAAATGGATTTTCCACCCCAACTTTGGGTCCACCTCGTTAACATGAATGTCGGCCGCTATAAAAAAATACGTGTCAAATATGTTTTTGAGTTCTATATCATATCAAAATTTCATTAAAATCGGCGTGTTACGATTGGGTAAACCCCCTTGTTAGAAGATGTCCTAACTTGTACGACAGTCCCTTACCTGTTGAAACAAATTGATCCTTTCTCGTTCTCATATACCACATTTTATTTTCAGAAATAAATGTAGACAAGAAGATAATTGAAGGTGCACCTCACTAGAGAGTTCAGTAAAACCGCGATTCGTACACGGACGTCTTGCAAGAGGTCTGACACCCGACAGCTTCCGTTACATAATAGCAACGGAAATGTCGTCACCGGTGTACTGTTTCATACGCCGGAATTGTTCGGAGCATGTGCACACCGTCGACAGGTTCGCGGTTTCCTTATCGGTAGTGGTAGGTTACTACCTTAATTAGATTGTTAACGAGCAAGGATCATTTGCCGAGCGGGATCGCGTTTCCGCGAAGCCAATCTCGGGCGCACGGTTTTCAGCAGATCAGCTTGTGACTCTACGTGAATTTAATTTCAGTTCCACCGCTGTTGGAGCGTAAGAGATTGGCCGTCGCGTCGGTCGTTAATGGCAACTGTAGCAATAGAAACCGATTGAATTCTTTGATCAGTAGACTTTGGATCTTTATGCGAAATACAAAGGAGCCAGATAAGGAGGTCAAAAATGCCCCAAAACCAAATTGAATTTTCAATAGGCCTTTCGATAGTTTATCCAAAGCAAATACTTTGTACCAATTTTCAACCCTATACACAGTATGTCGGAAAAATGACGGAACTTCATTAATTTAAAGGAAACTACTAACGCCATCTATTGAAATAAGATACAATAAATGCCCCTTTACTGTCCGGGATCGCGGCGACGATCACTGTCCAGTGTCTACTCACTCCACTGCCGGCCAACGCCGCGCCGCGCCGCGCCGCACCATAGGGCGGCGATGATTGATCTCGACTCGGGTATATCGGTGTGAACACCACAACATTGACACCATGAATCAAATGTTCAAACCTCTTAATTTTCTTTATTTTTTTATGGGACTTTCAAAAACGTATTTCTGGCATTTTTCTGATTAAAACAAGACCAAACACGATATAATTTCAATTGTATTTAGTGGTGTAATCGACGAAGAAAGTTTCGGTCGCAAGGAAGGACAGCGTATGGGAGGGAAAGAGACGCGGACAGTCGCCGTCGCCAGCACAGTTCAAAGGCCCGCGTGTTCTCACAATGTATGTAATAATCAATAGAAACCTAAAAAATAGCACACACAATGAGTTAGAACGTCTTGTATCCACTGTGGAGTAACGAAGTTGTCTCTACCACGACTTGTGACTAACTGATCCTGTCAACGTTCCGAAAACTCGCCAGGTATAGTGTCTGTAAAAATGAAACACGCGGGACTTTGACCTGTTCGGCGAGGGCGATAAACTTCGACCACCCGATCCGTGTTTCATTCTGTCCTTCTCTATGTTCGGCTCTCTATTGAAGTCTCGCCGCGGTCGGCACAGTAGACGCAGTCATACCAAAATAATGGTCCGGCTACGATCTCTGTCCATGAAAAACTCGGCTGTTGAACACTAAAGGGATATTTACTGTACAATCTGAGAGCTGTAAATTTCCTCCACAAGACGAGAATTAAATTTTGGGCGGAATACATTCTATGTTAACATTACAAACAATATACGTGGTTCCGTATCATTTTTACGCTGAAATGTATAGTGCAAAAATTAATTTCATATTTAAAGTTTTCCGATGTAAAACAATATGAAAAACTTTATAAGATCGACAGAAATTAAGAGCTGAAGGCTGAAATGTTTACATATGTGTAAGTACAAGAGCTATGGATTTAACGGTGAGATAATTAAAAAGAAATGTTATTTTTATATCGCAAATATTTAAATATGAAATTAATTTTAGCACCATTCACATTGCTGTGAAAAATTACGTAAAACTGCTTCATCTCAAAAATTTTGTCTGAAAGATTAGTGGTTCATTTTCTCTTAACACTAAACCTATCACGACCGATTCTAGATTTTTTATTTTACAATAATTTTATAAATTTATTTTAAGATGCTTGCATAAGAAATGATTTAATAAATATCTTTATTGGTGCTACAAGATGTTACAATAATAATCTGCCTGTTACTTTTATAGCTCGGTACGTTTAGTATTAAATGCGCCCTCCCTCCCGCGCGCGTTAAGGAAATGGAAGTGTAGATGAAAATTTGACTCGAATCGAAGAATGTAATCGGTTAGAAAATGGTGAATCGCGTCGCACGGAATCATGGTTCCGGAAACATTTCCGCAGGTTTCGAGTCGGATCTGTTCCTCTAATTTCGTATCGGGCCCACGGACTGATGACATTTGCATTTCCATCAGGAATTCGGAAACCTGGTTTCGTTGGTGCCTTGCGGACTGATTCAACTGGCGGTCACTGATTAAATTGAAAAGTCGAGAAAATCAATGCATCACGTCTGCCCCGTCGAAATTAAGGAGAATTGGACGTGTACCGTATCGGAAACGTGTTTCGCCGCGATTAAGTGCATGGATAGGTTCGAGTGGACGGGATGGAGAGGCTTCCGGGGAATCCCGGCAATTTTCTCGGTAAACAGAATCGTGGAAATGCGGGAAACTCTTATACGATGAACCTGGGAGGAGTTCCTGAAAGTTATTGCACTTTGAATTAACGAGAAATCCAATATAAGCGATCATCGAGCTTCGGTAACAAATTAAAACGTAAATGCACAGTGGTTAACAAAAATGCGAGACCACTATTTATCCGTTCATACCCCAAAGAACAATGAAAAAGTGACCAATTCTGAATGCGTGTAATGCGAACTATTATTTAAAGATTGCGGATGTTTATGCAATTTTCAATTTTTGTATACAAATTTTAAGAAAATGGAATCGTATTAACCCTCTATTCTATTGCATTCCGTTCCCAATTGGGAACTTAGATCTGAAATGTTCTATAGTAAATTAAGTAGACAATACTGAAGACTCTGAGCATGTTGGTTTCAAGTGGGAACATTGCGCTTATGATTAAAACCGCATATGTATAAACTTCCCATACAGGAACAGTCATAAAATGCAATAAATAACATTTTCTAATAAAATTTTATTATTTATTTCATGACCACACTCATTTTTAAGTAGACTAACAGTCATATATATTTTTTTCAATTCGTCATAAAAATTCATGCAATAGAGGGTTACAGTGCGTTCAAATACATTCGTGGTTCACTGTACAAAAAGTTCGCAAAAAGCTGTTACTTCAGACTTTCGTGAACCATTTCCGAGCCAGTCGAGATCCTCGAATAGAATCGACGTACGCGACCCGCCGCCGTCGAGATTTGATCAAAATTCGATGGCAACGGGAACGCGCATCCCGCGAGGGAGCTAGAGGAAGCTGGGGCACTCATAGCGAAAGTTTGGTCCGTTCTTGAGCGGAGGCCCTCGCCTCGCGACGCGCTCGCTCAGGCCTCAACCGTCGTCGGCGAAATATATGCGGAATCCGTTCCCCATGAAAGACGGGTTTCTATGGGCTCGTGCGAAATACCGGGTGTCTTGACAAGAGCAATTTATCATGCTCGATCTGTATTTGCATACGTCGTCAAAGGGCCTCGGCCGCTTATGTCGGGGACATCGTGGAGTCGAGTACCTTTTGAAATTCGCGTGTTTGCGAATACGGCCCCTCCCCCCTCTCCTTTTCCCAGCCACCCCATATCTCTCCGCATCTCTTTATTTCTCTCCGCTTCCGCGTCTGCCTCCTCCTTCTGCTCCTACTGTTCCTCTTCCTCCTCAAACCGCCTCTTCGCCAGCGTAATACGAAATTTCTATCGTTCTACTTAACTCTGCTTATCTCTCCTCGCTACCGAGATCCTTTGTGTCTTGCACTCTTCGAACCTCGGCCGTCGCCTATCTGACCAAACTACTCCCTTCCCTTCCCCCTCCAGTTTCTTTGCTCTCCCTCTCCAATCTACTCGCTTTACTCTCATCTTTCTCTATCGACCATTTCCTGACCTGTTCTAATCTGTCAGGTGTGCTTCGCTCATCCCCGATAGTCGAAAGGCTCCCGACAGATCCCCCCTGGCCGAAGACCGGCCGCTCTTTCGACTCCACTGTTCGAGGCAAACGATGCGCAAGATATGAACTCGTTACGCGTACCGAGGACTTAACTGATCGTTGGGAGAACCTGATCTCGCAGGACGATGAGGGATCAACGATGGCTGCTGCTACTGCTGCTGCCGCTCGTCTCTTTCAAGGCCGCTGGACCGTGGGTTTGTCTACGCAGCGGAACGCATGGAGTGGACAAAGTCGATCAAGGGAGATGATGCGATCGCGATTTCCTATCCCGATGCATAGGGGAGATCCGGCTAGTTGACTAATTTTTATAAATAAATCACTGATATTTGGTCGAGTTGTTGAATACCAAAAATGTCCAAGTTACTTCAGTGTACAGGCTAAATTTTGAAAATCGCTTAAATTAAGCATAGGTTGATGTTTTTATCACACGTATCTTGTTGAGTGCAATACGTCACCAACCCTCGAGGGTTAGTTGACATACACGGTCGGGTTAGTTGACTTGACATTTATCATGGTTTCCTAAAACTATAAGAGGTGTACGAATACTTTTTACACTCACTGTATATATATTATGAAGGTTATGTATGCAATATTGAACGAGCTCAAAGTAGGCAATAAACGCCAATACACGGAAAAATTTTTGTTGGTAGCATTGGAGCAGACTTTAAACTTTCTTTTCATGTAAACTTTAAAATGTGAAAATGTGCGGAAATGAACAATATTTATATTTTTAGTGATCGCTGTTTCAAGATCTGAATTTTTGGAAGTTTGGTGGACATTTTCGGAAAGACAATCATCTTAATGGATTGTATAAATGTGTTTTGGAGAAATCGTGTATGGATGCGTTGAGTAAAGAAGCAGAAAAACCAAATGGATTAATATTTCCAATATCTGCACAGTTTGTATTGGTAGTCATAAAGAAGATTTTGTCCAGCTAGCACCTCGAATCGCAGCACTGTGTGCCGGGTTAAGGAGTGGCATACACCTAGGAAGTAACACAAAACAAAGTAAAAACGAGCAAATAACTAAAAGACTTTTGTCTTAGTTTTTCGATCGCCTACCCTGTATAATCTCAAAAACTGTCCAACCAGTCGGACGTAACACGAGTATGCCTGTAAAATGTTTCAGTGAAATTGGTCCGCTAGTTCTTGAGATATGATTATTATAGTTTTGAATGACGGTCTCATAAACGTGGTTGCCACCTCACTTCTACTGGATATTTTTTATCGAAAATTTAATATTTTGTAGGTAAAAGTGTGACACAACTTATGTACTAATTGCTTTTTTAATATAACCATTTGAAGTTGAAATTTAGAAAATTCTCAAAGTTGAGTTCACTTTTCGAACTCCTAGGTGCATGTCACCGCTTAAAAGCACACAGTCTAAAACGATTTTATTGTTCTAAAATATGTATGAAAATATGTATTTTTAACCGTAATGCTAGGAGTGGTGATCTTCAATGTGAACGGTGGTATATAAAAATATATATGTTGAAAATGTCAACCTTTCAACTGGGTCATGTTTCGATTATAAAGATAATCAGTACCTAAATCAAATTAATCAATTAATTAAAACAATCAACGTAAATACACTACAGTTTATACCAATATGAATACTCTGGCATGATTAAGTTATTCGTTGAATTAAGAAGAAAATGAAAAATTTCTAAGAGGTGATAGTGATCGTTAGACGGATCTTTATGTAAAATAAAAATTTTCTAGTTGAATTGCAACAATCTGGAAGGAAATGGAAATTTATCTTCTTTATTAATATGTTCGATAGGTTGAAAATAATATAACGGTATTGTTAAATTCCTCTAATACTTTTACTATTTTAAATTGCACCTACTCATTTTGTCATAAATGCATAAAATCCGCTGTCTAGTGATCTTCAATGACGAATGAACTTGTAATCCACAGTTAAAAGGTTAAGACTAACTCTCACACATAAATTTCATGAAAATCGGCTTGTGTAATTTGAATATGTTCCCATGTGGGACCACAAGCATTCCTATTAACAGTGAGCCGATACTTTCATGTACGGTTCACGCGATCTTAAGGTCAGATGTAAGAAGCGTTCATCCCGCTGACAGAATGTAAATGAGTAATTGTCCAGTTAGATTAGCGACACTGGGGTGTCCGTTGTGAAATAGGGTCTCGTCGCTTCGTGAAAAAAAGAACGTGGCCAAGACAGACCGTGACTTATCTGTATCGAGGACTGTGCAGCACGTTCTCTGCGAGGAGAGGCGTGACAACCGTAATCCCGATTCGTTCAGGACACTTGAATGGCAACGAAACTGGACGCTGGTCAGTTATGGGACTGGAGGGTGCAGTGTGCACGGATGAAGATCCTTCGGCTCGCGTCACCTTTTCAGGGGCAAGCAAAACGGCTGTACGATGATCGAAGATTAATGACGATCCCCAACTCGCAACGATTTGCTTCGTTGCATACATAACAGTTCAGCTTCAACGAAGTGTAGCAATGGGTGCTTCACTAGAATTTAATATAATTTAACACTATGTTTATCAAATTTATTAACATTAAACCCACCATCGCACAGTGGAGTACTTGCCACGAAAAGTTGGCCAGAACTATTTTAGCATTATTTTAAGACTTGCATGCATCGCGTAGTGAATCATTGGATTCGTCTTGACGTCAGCTACAACAATATCTATTAAAACTAAATTGACCATAATTTCTTACTAAAAAAGTATTTTATAATTTTTTCTATTGGAATTTGTAAATGACTGAATGCCGATTAAGGGGGGAATTTGTTTCTTTTTGGTCAAAAAATCGATTTTTTGTTTCTTAGTTTCTGTAGTTTAACTTTGTAGGAATATCTCTGTAAAATTTTAAGTTAAAATTCATAAAATTTTCAAAGTGGACTTTTGAAGCAAGGTACATATTTGGCGGCAAGTGATCGGGCGATCGATACTCCCAGAATCCATTGTACTGTTGTAAAAGATTTATGTTATTGGAGTCGTAGTTTTCTAACAGCCAAGTTCAAATTTATTTGCAGTGACATTTGACAAAGGCATCTTTCGTGGCTTCGTTTCGTTTAATTGTAATAGGTACCTGATATTTCTTCAGTAACTGCACTACAAACTTTAAACGCGTTTTTCTCGAAACAACTTTTTCGTAGCTGGTTGACACGATTTAAAAAAAGGTATTGGATCGATCAACTTGAAATTTTAACTGTATGTTAAGAAAGAATCCTTTTAACGTTTGACCTACAGGCAAGATAGGTTGTATATTTTTTTGTTAATTATATCAAAAGTTCGGGTAATTTTTTGCGAAAAATCGAACATCTGAATTTAAACAGATACCATTTCTCGAAAAATAATTTTTTTTATTCATTGTAGGTCAAACGATAATTATTATTATACAATGTGTATAAAATAAAATCTCATTAGAATTTTTCAATTCATATTTTCAGCCATTTTATCATTTCTCCGGCCGTATTTTTTTTCCTGTTTGATATTGCCTCTTCTAGAGATTTGGTTGTTTTAAATATGATTATTAGAAATGGACTTATTCCACTTTCAAAAAGAATATTTTTGCGATAACATTTTATAGCTAAAATTCTTTTGATTACTTTATCAAGAAATCGTGCTCCATTGAAAGTATGATTATAAATATAAAAAGAGGATATCTATACTAATATTACCATTAACTCATTTTTTTCCAAAAGTGGATATCACTTTTAAAAAAGACGGCTCATATCGTGCAGGGGCAATCTTCTTCGATTGCTTGCAAAATTAGCAATTCACGAAAGCATTCCGTGGAACCAGAAATCAGCGAACACGATGTTGAAACGAACGATCTGGCCGGTGGTCCTCGTTCTCAGCAACCTCAAGAAAAGAAGAGAACGAGCTGAGCAGTGGTCGTTCGGAAGGCATGGACCGCTTCGGCGAATCATTCGGGACGATCGTCGCATTAATCCGCCATTAATATCCACGACGGAGAAAGAGAGAAAGAGAGAAAGAGGGGAGACAGAGAGCCAGTCGAGTGTGTAAACCTTCTCTAAACAAGCATTCACGTAACAAATGGCAGTCGGTTCTCGTTCACGTACCGCGGACGAGCTTTAATGCCGTGGCCATGTATGCATACGACCGGAGGATGGTGATTAATGCCTCAACGGAGGGTCAAGATCCTCCTCGATTAATCAAATTAAGGGTGGAAGCGAGAGATAAAACTAGCACTCGGTCGTGGAAAAGTCCGCTGCTCGCAGCGACGCGACGCGACGCTCCGTTAACGACGAGGCGGCGACAACGGCTGGTTCTCGGCCGACCGTTGAAAACGGCCGATGAAAAATGACGGGCATGACTTATCTGTATCGAGAACTGTCGCTCGAACTACCGCCTCCCTTGCAAAGAGGCGTGACCGACGGGGTTTGTTCGCCGGCCAGGTTTCCGGTGAACAGAACCAACCGAAAGATACGCGTGTGGTGAAGAATGACTGGTTGAATGTCGCGGCGCGGCGCTTACACAGCCCTCCGATGTCCATTTAGGGGGAGCGAAAGATTTTTCGTCTCTCCTGGACACACTGTCTCGAATTTTACCGATCGAATCAACGGAACAGTAAACCATGTAAGCACAGGCTCGTCGAAGACAACCAGAAAAGTCATTGTACTACCTCTGGTAATAAGTTTTCGACCAAACGCAATACGTGGTACTAACAAGAGACATCACCCAAGTGTAACACGTCGATTTTAATGAAATGTTTACAGGATACAGGATATTATTGAAAATTTTTCACACGTATTTTTTTTAGCTGTTGACATTCATATTAAGGGGTGAAAATAGCCCTCAAAGTTGAGGGTGAACATCCTATTTTTGCTAATATCTCGGGAACTAGACGGTCCGGAACGATGATTTTGTTTTAAATTTGTGTGTATATTTCGGAAAAATTATTTGTTTAATCAATATTAAAAAAATTTATCTTCTTTTGCAATATTTCTTATTGATTGTTTATCGATATTTATGTGTATATAATCTATAGACCAAAATAGCGGATACGTGTTGTTGGAATTTTTTTTTTCATTTAACAATAATTATTAAATTCATAACATTTTTGTTATGCTTCACCTATTTTGCCGAGCTTGAGACATGTTGTCAAAGTCTTCATTCTCCACATTTACAAAAACACTACAGAAACTTACAGAACACGTGTTTTAGAGGAACACCTACATCCGCCTCCACCACAAACCTAAATTAGACCTAACCAAAATAGTGGAAGTAACAGCTTTTTGCGAAAAAGTTGTTCAGAATGATGACCTTGACAACATATTTCAAGGTCAGTTAATCGCTAAGGAAAGTGAACTAGTGAAAGTTAACAAGGTTTGCGTAGAAAAATTATATATTGTACTAGTAATTATGATCTAAGACCCTTCGATATTTAATTAGGGATTTGTTTCGGCAAGAAGATTGCTTTCCGGGCACTATCTTTGGGAATTAATTAACTCCTAACTGCTATATTACTAATAATTTGACGAATTTGATATTGAACTCAAATTGAAAAGTATGCAGGAAGCGGAATATAAGATTGACAATGAGTGAAAAATTAAAGCAGTCCCACAGACCTATTATGGCTAGTTAAGAGTCACAGCTAAGGTAAACTCGTAAAGATTAACAAAGTAGAAAGAGAACTAGTGCTTAGAATCCAGGTATAGTACATTGGTATTTCTCATTAGTAGACTGTGGATCATTATGCAAAATAAAAATTGTCTGCATCGACTGCAAGGGGTAGAAACTATTATAAATTGGATGTTATTTTTTCTCTTAAGGCGGTAGACTCGTTTCCAGGATTGCAGGGGTGCGGGATTCGCGTTCTCATTTCTCGATAATACAAAAATGGTGTTTTTCAGTAGTCAAAAGCGCTAGATAAAAGAGATCGATCTAGGGCGCTATCGCCCTCGAAAGTTCTATTTTTCATTTACGAGGCGTAATTTGCATTATTCGGCATAGCTACATGCGCAGTTGTATGCTTCCGAATAACGCAAATTACGCTGCCGAATAATGCAAATTACGCCTCGTCAACGAAAAAATAGGACTTTTGAGGGCGATAGCGCCCTGGATCGATCTTTTATCTAGCATTTTGGCTACTGAAACCCCCATTTTTGTATTATCGGGAAATGAGAATGCGAATACCGCACCCTTGCAATCCTGGAAAAAGGAGTCTACTCCCTTAATGATTTTAATAGAGGAGAAATCATACTTATATTGACATCTTCAATTTGTCAAATTTTCCAACTATTTCGAATTTCATCTACTCAATTTTGCTATAAAGATGCCATAAAGATCCGCAGTCTGTCAATATCTGGTTCTAGGATCTAAAAAACTTTCGTTCTGGTTTCGGGTTCTCTCAAGTTCCTCCTGCGAAAGGGTTGAAATGTTTGATTTACTAGCTGTTTATACCCTTTCCAACCCCAAGGTCTGCATTATAACCGTATTTATACTAATAGGCCCCGTCGAAAGTTTAGGAACGATTGTGACTGGTCCAGTCGTGATTTAGTAGCTACGTTTTTCAGCTATTAAACCGAGGGCACAAAAGGGATGGGACAAGAAGGTGTGAAACCTGAGGCGTGTCCCGTGTTCGCAGTAGGTAAAATGTTGATCGTTAAAATTTCAATTCTGTTGACGCTAAATGCATCCTCGCCCCTCGAGGGGAGCCGCTTGCATTGTTTTCGCGTTACCCTATTTCTTGTACCCCTTTAGCTATTTTGTTTGCAGAGCAAACACTCCGGATGGAAAACAAATATCATAGTAATTAGGGGACCGTGTATGTCGATGCCTGCAATTACAAGGACATCGGAAAAATTGTCTAATTTTGCGGTACAATGGATTGACACAAATAAAGTTGATGGACGATTAAATATTTTGGATTAAAGCAACAATTATCGGTATTTGTAACATGCAATAAAAATATTACAAACACCGGTTTTAATTACATTCCTACGTAGCTAATTATTGATGACGATAAATTTCAAAGTCTATTATTTAGTGGCGTAACAATCGGCCGACGGTGTCGGGTTAATTCGTAATTCAAGCCTCTCATTCAATTCAATTAAAATGGAATTTGTCTTTACCATTGGAATGCAATTACAAAGTACAATGCAATTTCGAATTAACGGGGTGTATTTAGTATGTATGTTTGTATCTGTATGTAGTTTTTCCACCTGGTGTAGATTAAATATCAAAAACTACATGTTCTCAAATTTTAACAAAAGCTATTCCGAAATTGATATCACAACAGTTTCATAATTCTGGCTTTCAGTATTTCAATTCCATTGTATTTTCATACATTGAATTTCATGATTAGCGTAATTATCAATTAGCAATTATGTTATGCAGAATATAATTTAATTACAATGTAATTTTTTCATTGTAATCATTATTTCAACCTTGCAGCCATGAAATTTGAACTTGGTTTACAATGCCCCTGCTTAGCACATATTTTTCTTGGGTTACCCTGTGTTCGTCGACAACTCATTTCACCGACACTATTTTCATCAACATGATTTGACCGACACTATGTTTTCATCGACAGTCCACTGACATCAAATTCGTATTTGCTAATGTTGATTAATCGTTATCATTGTTATGTTCTCGACGCATTTAGTTGCTCGTACAATAAATAATAAAGAGAATTACAAACCATTGTTATTTAGATCAAAGTTTTTATTGCTCGCTTGTTTTCATTGCTATTACTCAGAATTTCTTCAAATAAACAAACTTCATTAATAGGTACACACAAATGAACAAAAATCATAATATTTCGATGTAATGTAATAATGTGTAATAATGTGTCGGTGAAAACACAGTGTCGGTCAAATCATGTCGATGAAAACATTTGTCGACGATTTGACCATGTCGATGAAAACATAGTGTCGACGAAAGTTAATGTCGGTCAAATCGTGTCGATGAGAACAGTGTCGGTGAAATGAGTTGTCGACGAACACAGGATAACCCATTTTTTTTATCTTCCACATTCTTATCATTTATTCTCACTTTCCCTTATTGAACCAAAAATTTTTCATTTTTTTAAAAAATCCGAAATCGAAATTCTACATCCTGAAATCTAAAACCTCAAGACAATTACAATGTAATTAAATGGCGTAATTCAATTAGTACAACTCTGGTCACAGTGATCTGCTACCGCTCCTCAGTTCTCAGCCTGAACGACCGCTGTCCGACTGTTAACTTTGTCAACGTCCATAGATAGACTCGAGAAAAATCGAATTGTAATCCTACGATGCGAAGAACAGTCTGAAAAGTTGCTCGATGTGATACTTTGATTGAAAGGATGTAGAAGGAAGTACGAAATTGTAGCAAATGGTTGAAGTCCTGGCAGTTTCAGGAATTATACAATTACCGAGACAGATCGACGATCGAAAATTCGTGAATAGCTTCTTCAAAGTGAAGAGAAGCGTGAGGAAGATTCAAGGGCTTTGTTGCAGTTTCAACGAGCTATTTATCTCCATTAGTACTCTTCAATTCGAAGTAAAACTTGTACGAAGAAAATCATTCCAATTATTTTTGACAAGCGAAGGGGTTTTAACAGTAAAGAACTTACATTGGAAGGCAAATCATTTTTTAATAAAAGTACTGCAATTTTACAATCAACTTTTACAGTTACATATTTCAAGAAGTAAGGTGCGAAATGTTACTATAAAAATTTGCAAACATAGCCTATACAGGGTGAGACACTAGACTATCACGCAATGACTCCATAACTCCAATGCTATAAAATACGTCGTTCCATTTTTAAAAACGACAATGACCTTGAAATATTGGAAAATATTACCTACAGAAAAAAAACTTCTCCGTCACAATAATAGCCACACTGAACCAAACATTTTTTCGTATTACTAAAAACAACGGAGATATCTTCGGTGGGAGTCTTAAGTGCCTCACCCTGTATAACAATTCTAACAGCTTCTTTGTTTACCAATATAATCTAATCTTTACTCGATAATCCTCATGATGCCAGATTAAGACTTGTCTCCCTCTCTACCCTTCCCCTTCTACGACGCTGTTCCCCCACGCTTCCACCGCGGTCCGATCACGTGATGCGTTCCGTATATGTCGTATATGTGCCACAACGTCACGTGACTAATGCGGTACTTGCAGATAGAAGATAACTTTTCCCCTCAGTTCGAATTAATTTCCCTGATCTGGCGACTCTTCTTTTTTAGGTTTAAAGACGTGCGGAAAAAATACATTTATGTACACCCCCCATTAGAGGGGGTAGTGTGGGACTCGGGGGAAACAGGTCTTCGGTTTCCCCAATACCCACTAAAAAAATTAGTCTAGGACTTGAAAGCTCTGTCCTCCCTCCATCTTACAGCCCATACACAACAGACAGAGTCCCGCTATTTGCATTTCTCCCATCGTCCGTGTGATTGTTACGGGCACTCGCCACTCATGTTCTTAGTTCCAGATCTGGCGATTCTGAGCCCAAGCAGTGATTAAAGCGAAAAGGAAACTGTAAAATATTTATACATACAGGGTGTTTCAAAATTCCTTCAACATCCGGAAATGGGAGGTTCCTGAGATCATTTAAAGCGACATTTTCCTTTGCAAAAATAGTGTCCGCGGCTTTGTTAAGGAGTTATTAACGAAAAACACGGACCAATCAGAGCGCGGCTAGAGCGGACGAATTCCGGCCCGACAAGAGGATCATTGCGGCCACTGAGCGTGGCGTCGCCGTTGGCCGAGCCGGAATCAATCTCGACGGCTTTGTGTGTACGCAAAAATATAAAGTACAAGCATTCGCAAGTTATTACTAAGATTTTCAAGGCTGGTGTATTACTTTTAATGATTCAGGATCACGGTCAGTCTTCGTCGAAGTGGTCCACGTTCCTCCTGAGAATCTACGTCGACCTGGTCGGACATGCGTACATAATTTTGGATTTACTGTTCGCGTTAAGTCCGTCCGAATTTGAGGATCGGACCGGGAGCCGGTGAGATACCGGCGCGGTCGGCCGTGCATCGTGATTTGTGGACGTCAATACGGGGGTTACGCGTGACGTATCTCACCGATCATAATTACATCCTGTTACTGGAGATCCTGGCTCCTTCCTCGTCCACCTAAGCCGTAGACGTCGCCCTTCGCCTGCTTCTCCACCCTCGGTGACGTCCCCGGAGTCCCTACTGATTTACCGACTTCCTCTTGGCTTTCGCCTAATAGCTCAATCGCTTATTTCAATGGATCGTTCTTAACCCTTGCATTTTCTCATGTTCCTTTCACTTTATACTCGTTAACCCTTTCAGCGGAAACATCGAACGAGTATCCTGTAGCAGACAGACGATATCAAAGAGGAAAACGATGTACGCTCGACCAGCAATTATAGTCTCATTTTTACATTATTATCCACTATTGTATTATCGGCTGAAATTTTTCAGAATTATCGTAAAAGGTAATAAGATCGACAATAATAAGGGGCATTTATTTTTATGGTTGCAGACTCAAATTTAATACTTTGACCTCCCAACCCAGCGGCCACAAAAAGTGGAGAAAACGAAAACTAAGAAGTTAAAATTTATAACGTTAATTACTTTTTCAATCCTCTTACATTTCATATTTATACTCTTTCTGTCGCTGCAGAAATAAATTTTCAAGTTTAGGAAAGTAATTCTGCCGTTCAGATATGAGTGACATTGTAGTTAACGTGTTAAAAGGTAAAACCACACTAAAATTAGTAATCTTCAAACTATTTCGAAAATCATCAAAAATTAGTAGATTTTGAATGACATTGTTGTGTAACTTGTCGTAAGTGGTTTCAGAATCTTGTTTATAGAATAGTATTTGCTTGTTCTATTTTATTAAGAAATATTGAAATACGCATGTTTAGGTGCAATTGAATTTTTACTTAACAAAACAGTTTAAACAGGAAAGTTTACCCCATTTGAGTCCTACGTCAAAACCCGATATTAACTTTTACAGTAATCGTCACTTATTAATTATAAATAGTGTTCGACCCTGTTCAAGTTATTTAACCGTTTTACTGTTTCAAATTACACCTAATTATTTTTGTCATTAATGCATAAAATCCGCAATCTACTTATTACGTCCATCAATAATGCCACAATTGCATAATACCTGAGAACAATTGTAGTATCAATTATAAGTCGGAAACAAGATAACAATATTCTTATACTCTTCTAATGTCTCCACAGATTTGTATTGCAACTCTTCATTTTTGTTATAAATGCGTAGTGAATTTATAATGTAGTGTATGCTAAACGAGCGACTCATTTGCCAAATTGATTAACCCTAGAATGCTGAGCAATGAGCCCTCACGCGAAAACCTGAATGGGGTGCTCCTCGAACCCCCGCGTATTTTTATGTTATTTATCGTGAAGAAAATTTTTTACACTGCGTTCCATAATATCTCGGTATGTTATTATAGGTAACAATAGATAGAAGTTCTATCACTAGACTGCCGATCTTTATGCAAAGTAAAAATGTTTTGCATTGATTGTGGGAAGCAGGAATAGCATAAAAATTGATTTGGTAATTATTTAGAAAGAGGCACTCCTCTCCGATTTTGCTGAAATTTAAATATGTTATAGATTTCGACATTTTGAACAACTTTTTCCTTTTCACATATAGGGGGTCGCTTTTAGTTTTCGAGATATTCGCAGGGTTAATTCCACGAAATGAAGTCTAGAGAAAATTGATAAAAGTGTATAAGTTATTTCGTGTTTTATCATCCAATGGTATTGCGCCTAATCATTAAGGTCTACTTTAAATGGTAAAATTAAAGCGTCAATCAAGTGTTTTGAAAGAAAATTCAATAGGTAGTTAATCAATTTGGCCAGTGAACGGTTTAATAGCTTCACTGATGAACTTCCTGATATAAAACGCTTTCTTTTCCCTAAAATAATAAATTTTTATAAAATCATCATATTAAATCGAGTGACCCAGTGCTAGTTGGGGCAGTATCGAGAGAAAGGGGGAAACAATCGCGATGCAACGAGGAACTGTCAGCGGCAGGAATTTCCTGCGCGACTCTACACCGCATCCGTCCAGTAATTCGAAGCCGTTCAATCCGACACGGTAATTGCATTTCACGATATGCCGAATCAGTGGATACGTGTCCGAGTAGCCGTGAGGCATCCACGGAGCATCCGGGGCCTGTCGATCCTCTCTCGACTCAGACCGGATACTGCCTGTGTCTACCACTCGCAAGGTACCTTCTGGCGGTCAGCCTTCGATTCGCGCTACCGTCAACCCGTTCCGTCTATCCCGCCTGATAATGCGGCATTCCTGTGTAGGGCTTTACCTATTAGTTGCCATAAACGACGGCCAAGATCACGTGACTGAATGGACTGGAATAGAGGGGGTATATCGGGAGGTGGGGATTGAACATCAAAGCCAAAGGCATGGTTGCACTCTAGGGACGGCCTATATAACGTTACTCAGCCCGTCCTGGCTCCCCGTACCGACACGACGACTCCATCCCAGACCAAAACCCCCCAGTGACGTTGCCCCAGGCACCCTTCCAGCTCGAATCCACCTCCTCGTTCCGCTGCATCGGTGCAATTCGCTGCAACAGGCTTCGAATTTCGGCCTTAATGCGACTCCGAAAATCAACTGCCTCCGCGCTGTCTTTGAGGATTGTTTCCAACGGAGTTCGTTAATTAGGAATACATGGTGGACAGAACTAATTTCGATGAACACCTGCAGCTTGTCGAAGACAATTACCCTGATAAATACCCATTCAATCGGAACCGCTTTCTCCCCACCGCTCACTTTATTTGCTGCTTCAGATATCACATTGTGCTGCTATCTCCTACGGTTCAGTTGAAATGGATACGCAGATAGTATCATCCACGTACTAACCCTTTGTCAATAACCAAAATTTTCTACGATATCCAGTGACGCTCTGTCTTGAATGTAAATTAATGCAACTATTGGACTGTGAATGTTTATGCAATTTTCAATTTTTGTAGACGTATTATAAGAAATCGGAATAAAATGGAATTTTATTTTCCGTGGTAGTAGCATTTTTAGATCTGAAATAAATTAAAATCGAACTATATTCTGTCATATTTTATATCCTAGCATTTTTTGAAAATGTTCAAAAGCCATAATTGCATAAAGATCCGCAGTCTAGTAATCATCCAAGAACATAAAAATCCACAATAATTTTGCTATTCGTCTAGAACATTATTGGAGAAGTTGCTAAGACTATTAGCTTAGACCTACTCCGATCACTTTTTGAGATGTTGAAACTTTTTTGCGAATATCTCAGAAACTAACTAAACTAAATCTGAGCGGCGGTAACATGTATAGGAAAAAGTTGTTCAGAATGATGACCTTGACAACATATTTCAACGTCATCAAGATCGGTGAGGAATTCCTTAATGTAAATAATTACCTTTCAATGATTAGAACCTTTTTGTAGTTTGTAATTTCTTAAAAAAGGAGAAAATTTATATCTATTGTATGCTTATATATTCTCCAATTGCTGTACATTAACAAAACCAAAGTAGAATTTTATTTCAGTTTAAAAGAAATTAATATTATTAAGCTCTGTTCAGAATTTTCATCACGAGTCAGATATGGTATTGTGGGACAAGGTTTAAGGAGTGATTAACGAAAAATACGGGCCAATCAGAGAGCAGCCTCACTGCGCTATGGCGGGGAAAGTCCGACTCGGCGGGAGGTTCCACTGAACGTAGTGTTGGTGTCGGGCCGCGGTGTAGCAGTGAACAAGAGAAGGAACAGAAATTGATTTAACCTTCGCAAGTTAATGTGGGAAAGTAGTCAGCGGCAGGAAATGATTTTTGTGGGATTATTTAAAGGAAGGTGTATTAAAAATATTCCAGTTTGTTAGAAACTTAAACTCGCTTCACCTTGAAAGATATACCTTCTTAAATAGAAAGAATTTCGCAAATTTTTCTTACTGCATTGAGCGTTATGTTTTAAATAGAGTATTTACGTTAATAATAGAAGATATGATTTTTAATCACAAAAGTCTGCTCTTCAATTAAAAAAAAAAGCCAGAGAAAATATTAAATAGAAGCAATTTTTGTCGTGTTTTTCATTAATAACTCCTCAACAAAGCCGAGGCAGAGATTTTTTTCAAAGAAAAATGTCACTTCAAATGACCTCGGGTACCTCCCATTTCAAAGAACCGTAACATTTTTGAGACATCTTGTAGATAAAAGCCCCAGAGATATATCTGGTTCCGCAAATGGTATCTTGCACAAATAACTGTGGAAAAAGGTCTACCACGTCCTTGTGATTTAAGATATTTAGCTTAATTTTTCAACAAATACTACTTAATGTACATACTGATTTTTTAAAGAAACATAATTTTGTATATAAAAAAATTGTTGAATTTTTCTTATTTGTGAACCGTTAAAAAGGATGAAGCCCCTCAATCTCTTTCGCTATACGACTTTTTACAAAGCTGTAATGGTTAGAATTTGTTTGTTCTTATGAATCTCCAAGATGAGAGACAAAATGTATATTCATTGTGTATACATCTGCATTTTTTAATACAATTTTATTTCGATTGAAAGGGAATGTGTATGAGTAATATTAATGTTTGATAGATTCTGTTTGAAATTCGCATTACTAGACAGCGGATTTTATGCATTTATGACAAAAACGAGTAGCTGTAATTTAAAATAGTATACACATTAGAAGAGAGAATTTAAGACTACTGTTATATTATCTTCAACCCACTAAACATATTAAGAAAGAAAATAAATTTCTACTTCACTCCAGTTTGTTGTAATTCAGGTAGAAAATTTTTATTTTGCATAAAGATCCGTTGTTATAATATTGCTATAATGTAGCTATAAAGTTACAACAAAGAGTTAATCTGCCAAGAGTTTTTGTGTATACTGTTCAGCGGATCTCCATGGAAAATAAAAATTTTCTATTGCAACAGACTGGAGTGAAGTAGAAATTTATTTTCTTTTCTTTATTTTATATCCAGTATAGCTTGAAAATAATAAAACCGTTTTTTAAAAATAATTCTAATGTTTTTACTGTTTCAAATTGCATCTACTCATTAATGCATAAAATCCACTGTCTAGTTATAACAACCATTAACGTAAGATTGACCGAACAAAGTTGATAAATTGTATAGTAAACTCGACTCATCTTAATCAAGCTGTAGAAAAGAATGAGCTACGATATTTGTCTTTGCGTCTACACTAAAAACGGGTGGAACAAATGGGTCTGCCCTATCAGAACGGTTCATCGCTCTGACATGGAGACTTATATTACAGCAATGTTTCATGAGAGTAATAGTGATAACGTAATTGGTCATTCAATGGATATCGTTTTCCACTCCGATATCTTCTGTTTAATGTCTGCGAAACGGAAGCTCCAACTACGACAAACAAAAATTATCGTATCGAACACGACAGTTCGAAAATATTTAATTTCAATATTATGAAGAGATTGTGAATCTCTGTAGAGATATAGATTTTTATTGAAAAAGAAACTAAAAATCTCACTTTACTAACCGTTTTACCGATTGTGAGCTTTAAACATTAAAAGAATGTTATGAATGCATAAAACCTTGAAATTTCTCGCTTTTGTATGTACTTGAACAGCTAAACGTAAATATTAAACGGTAAATTTAGACAACAAGACGTCGGTGAACTTGTAGAAAATGGTCCTCTCCATTCTAAACAACATTTCCCTTTAAAGTTTTTTTCGGCCCAAGCTGAGGAACCTTTGGACACGATTTAGAAAGATGTGTTACATCAATATTCGCAGATTATGAAACACTGTGGTGTGTAACATAGAAACATGAGATCACCAAATCAGGCCCCGTTCTGTTGAATGTCATAGAGATGCGGCGTAATCTAATCAAAATACAGGCATAGCTCACTGCAACAATGAGTCATACGTCAATTTAATGCGTTCTCTTTTACCAAACCATTTGATTGCCTCACAATTAGTATCCGACAATTGCAAAATGAGCAAGAATATTCATCGTGATTAACACTAGGTTAATAGGTTTACGGGACCCGTCCAAATGACGGATTCTAATATTCTTAATTTGCGATTATTAAGATTGTAAAAATGCTTCCCTGAGGAGTTATTTACCAAATTTACTTCTTTGGGTATATATTATTATTTGGGTATTATTATTTGGATAGACACATTCTTGTTATGTTCATAAAATAATGTGAAATAGTTATTTCTAGAGTTCCGTAAACCTAGTGTTAAGGGGGTAGACTCGTTTTTCCATGATTGCAAGGGTGTGGGATGCGCCTTCTCATTTCTCGATAATGCAAAGATGGGATTTTTCAGTAGTCAAAAGCGCTAGATAAAAGATCAGTCTAGGCCGCGATCGGCCTCAAATTCCTATTTTTACGTTAACGAGCCATAATTTGCAGCATATCGCTATGAAAATAGCTGTATGCTGCCGATATGGTGCAGTTCAGGTAGAAAATTTTTAGTTTGCATAAATATCCGCTGTCTAATCATCAGGATTTAATCCTTCTTCGCGTTAATGCACCATCACCACATAGTTCGCATAATAATTAAATTTAGTGAAGAATATTTTATTGTTTTTCAATTTATACATACGTCGCGTCGCAATGAACAGTAAACAAATCGAACTAACTAAATTATCAAAGTCTGCAACAGCCCTCTTATTTGTCTGTCTTATCCATGACCTCTTTAAAAATTTAGATTATTTATTAAGAAGGACTTTGGAATCGAAAACGATAT
The DNA here is from genome assembly GCA_028455795.1 of Lasioglossum marginatum. NCBI lineage: Eukaryota > Metazoa > Arthropoda > Insecta > Hymenoptera > Halictidae > Lasioglossum > Lasioglossum marginatum. The sequence goes on from CM052272.1 coordinate 4,429,020, forward strand.
GGAAAGGCCTATAGCAGACATTATTAATTCTAAAAATATTAACTTTTCTTTAAAAATAGCATTTATGTATAAGAAATTTATTGAGAAAAGTATATTGAAGCTGTTAAAGCATATTTACATTAAATAAGCGTTTTTGAATACTGAGATTTATGTTTTACCATTCTGCCATTGCGTCCATAAAATCCGTTACGAAACGAATGGTTAGAAACGAGAACGCGTTTACGACATAAACACGAAACACTGCAATTTGTCGCACAAACCAGCAATCAAAAACCAATACGGTTACAGGAAGGGGTGGAGATTGGGGGCGCGGAAGTTGTCGTTTCCTTTCTCCCTTATACATTGAATGTTTTCACACTCTTCTAAACTCGGCCTTATACCTTTATTGACCCATACATTTCCAGCGTTTTTCCTGCAATTTTTATACGACTCCATAGATTTCAGTTCGCGTTCGAAACATTTCAGTTTAATTATTGAGTTGGAAAGAAAGTTCGTAGCGTTCTCAAATTAAGAATCGAAAATAAAATTAAGGTTTCTATTCATATGTTTATTCAATAACAAGAGAAGTTATCTCGAAAATGGCAAAAAGTAATAGAACAGAATGGATAATATGCTATTGAATAAATCTATGAATAAATATCTGAATTTTTGATTTCAATTTTAATTTACAAACGCTACGAACTTTCGTTTCAACCCGATATTTTTGTGAAGCACGAAGTACAGTCGCCAGCATTCGTATTCGGACAACTTTTTGAGTAGAATAATTTTTTTAAGAGGTTAAAAGGATTAGTTCACTAGATAATACGTCAAATCAAGTAAATAATTGCTTTTTACAACTTTCTTATCTAGCTATACTATTTTATCTTGCTATACTGCAAAAAGAAATGTACATCACATTTTACAAGGAAGCAAACACATTAAACGGAAGAAATTAAACCAACGGCCACCCTTAATGGAGAAACACAAAGCAGCACGACTAAAGTTCGCTCGTGAATACGTCCACTGGATGAAAAACTGGAAAAAAATCATTTTTAGTGACGAGAAAAAATTCAATCTAGATGGCCTTGACGGCTGGGCCTACTACTTTCATGATTGCAGAAAGGAAGAACTCCATTTAAGTTGCCGTCAAATGGATGGTGGCATTGTTGTGGTATGGGCCGGTATTGGTTACTATGGAAAAACAGAAATAAACTTTTTATAAGATCGGATGAATAGTAATAAATATGTTAAACTAATAACAGATCAGTTAAACAAGCTTGCAGCTCGTATCACGCGCGGTGACTATATTTTTCAACAGGATAATGCCGCAATCCATACTGCAAAATATGTGAAACAATTCTTTTCTTCAAAAAATATTAATATTTTGGAATGGACCGCTCGTTCTTCCGATTTTATAGAAAATGTGTGGGGAGATTTGTCAAGACAAGTAAATTAACTAAAAGAAAGTATAAATCACAAATTGGACACAAGAGAACAAAAACTAATCAAAAATTTATATAAAACTATCCGAAAGCGATTACTAGATTATTTAATTTATTACTAGATTAGCGTAATACAATTCAAGGGATGTATCACAAAGTATTAATTTTGTATTTTTATTTGCTTAATCAAACCTTTTTCTGTTAGTGTCTTATACTTTTGTCGAATTAATCTCAGACCGTGCTTACATATCTTTCTCTAATTTTGCTATGGTGTGCGATACAATTCTAACATATTACATGTTTACTTTGGAGATAGTATGTAATATATACAGGATATAACGGAGTGTACATTTTCTACCTTTAGATAGAAGAAATTTAAAAATATGCTCGGTGTCTTATTATTTTGTCGAGGACTGTATATGTATGTATATGTTATTTACCAATATTGGATAGTATGTAGAAACAAATTTCAGTTAAAAAGTGAAAATAAGTTGAAAGCAGCTTTTTGTTCCGGTATTTGCATATTATTTATAATTTATATTATTCTCACGGAGTTTCAGAAAATATAGGTAACATGGAGGAAGTGAATAAATGCTGGTTTGCAGGAATCAATGGTTGTGGCGGATAGGTTCAGGCTTTCAGAAAAAGGTTGAGTACGTTATTCATAGCTTCGATGAAAAGGAAAACTCCTTCGAGTGGGTAAGTACTCGTAAACCATAATGTATGTAGTTTCGAGCGGCGACCCTATGGCGTCTCACGCATAATTCAAGAGCTGTTACTCTGTGTCATGACCCAATTTGTCCCGTCTGGAAACTAACCTATCCTAACCATGTCGTGGTTCGGTTTCTCAGTTATTTTCGTAGGGGTTGCGGTCTGCTCGAAGAAAGGAGACTATGTACTTACAAAAAAGACTTCTCGATAGAACGGAACCTTCACAGTTTGAGTGCACCGCTCAACATATGTCTCGCATTCAGAGGAATATACTAACAATTGATTGCCTTATATAAATTACTTATTCGTGTGATAAATAGACTGCGGATCTCTACGCAAAATAAAAATGTACTGGATCGATTGTGGGTAGCAGGAATAAAACAAAAGTTCATTTAATCCTTTAACACTAACCGTACCGCGACCGGTCAAATGACCGCTTTCACATTGTTTATGTTTTAATTATTGAAATTATAAAAATGCTTCCATTAGAAATTATTCAATAAATTTCTTTATGGAGCACGTTATTATAAAAATTGCGTGACAAAGCTAAATAAATTCAGTCTTGTATTTTTTTTTAAACAATATGTGTCCGATACATTTTGTACCCAATACAGCTAGTTTGAATGATTTCGTTGCATTAAATACAACATTACGATATTCTTAAATTTTTCTAATCTTTCACTGCTTTATATTTGTCCTTGTCAAAACTTCTTCAAGAATGCATAAAAATACGCAGTCTAGTGATAAGATGAGATGAACTACATAGTTAGTTAAATATTTAAAAAAATGCTAAATGGTTAATAACTATTAGATGTTAAATATTTAATAAGCTACGTAATTAGTTAGTTAAATAGTTTAAAAAATCAGTTTGACATCGGGATTCGAGAATTCCCGTGTTCCCGCACACCTCCAGTAGAAACTTATTTCGAGTCTGGGTTAACAAGTTTATACAGGGTGTATACAGTAAAAACCAAATTCGCCATGTGAAACGATTCGAGGTCCGAGTTACCACCAGTTGCATGAGATACGAAAGACCCCCTATTACTTAAGCCCCCAGCGATCAGGTTTCCTATCACTAACTAAGTGGAAACGGTGGTGGAGTGTTTTATATTTTATACGAACTGCAGAACCGAAACGTATAATTTTGAAACGATTATTATCATTCAGTTGCGGATGGATACTGGCTCGGCCCGGCTCGATCATGGCGAAATGGTCGTTGAAAGAGGCCCAGGACTCGCATAACCGACAGACTATTTTCGCACGACTCGCCGTGCCGCACCGGATCGACCGTATGCATGCACACGCGCGTCTCCGTTTCGCAACACGGAGCGGCCGATATATGCGCGCACAGTGCTCTCCTCGTTTAGCATTATGCACTTACATGCTTCCGGTTGGAATTGAACAGAGGACTGTGTCGAAGAGGGAACTGGTACGAGGTTGGCTGCCGAGGGGGCTGACGACGGAGCCAGATAGGGTTGCTCGGGGCGTACGAAGAACGGGATGAGAAGGATTGAGCCACCGAGAAATGTAAAAACTTCCAGGACGGGGGAGAAAGCAGGCAAGATGAAAGGGTGAATTAATTTATGAGAAAGTGTGAAATCGGAGATTTCGTTCTTGCGTAGCTCCCGAACGAGAGTTTTTCAACCCCCTCTCGAGGACGAGTGTCGCTAAATGAGTTTAGTTAATTGTGAATCAATTACAGTATTATTCAGAAGTGATGTCATATAGGGTGTGCTATTCAAATGGGAACAGCTGTCTGTTATTCATGATTTGTTGACAGAATAAACAATAAATAAAAGTTTCTGCACAATCATCTTGCATCTGGACATAAATAACAGATTTAATATAACCTCTCTTTCTTCAGGAGCTGTTTCTTTTCATTTTATTCTTTCTTGAAAGTGTATTAGTTTAGCAAGCTTCTACACTGTCAGAAAGGCAACTGGAGTGACCGACAGGACGATCTTTAGTCATCCTTATTGTAATTATACTAATTTATATTTTAATTATTCTGAATATTATATATTATTAAATATAATTAAATATTGTAATATTATAATATTATATTATTATATATTATTATATATTAAATAATTATATTTGTATAGTATTATAATGTATAATTATCAATACTATTCAATTTAGAATATATATAAAATATCTCCGTTGTTTTTATTAATACGAAAAAATGTTTCAGGGAGAAAATATTTGGTTCAGTGGGGCAATTATTGTGATGGAGAAGTTTTTTTTCTCTAGGTCATATTTTCCGGTATTTCAAGGTCATTGTTGCTTTTTTTTTAATGGAACGACGTATTTTGATTAGCGTGACATTATAGCTAATAAAAAGACAAATTCAACCATGTATAATATTTAACAGGGAAAGACTGAGAATTTTCTGGATGAAGAAGAAAATGCTTGAGTATACAAAGTTGAAGAAGGAAATTGATGAAAGGCGCGAGAACCAAAGAAAAGGTGAGACGCAGCAAGGTGGAGGGGTAAATGATGGTTGATCAACGAGCGTTTCCGCGACAATAGGCAGGATGTGCGAAGGGTTACCATTGCAAATCACAATGGTGACCGCAAAACGCGAATGACAGGCTGAATAGACGCGGCTAGAGTAGCGCGGTGGACTATTATTACCGTGATCTTTCTTTTCGTAACTGGCTAGTCCATTCTACGAGGAAACCGTGGCCTCTGAGGGGTTTGGTTAATTCTTTAATTCGTTTAAAGGGAGAAAACTACCTCACAGTGTCTCTCCGTGTACCGGATTTTCCTAAATTGTTGGGGCGGGGATCTCGAGTGTTCGATAGAATCGCGTCGAGGCCACGCGGTTAGTCTCGAAGGAAATGAAATTACAGCTGACATAAAAGGAACAGTCACGCGGAAAACTGGGCCGCTTGTTAGGCACAGACGTTTGTAAATTTCTTTTCCTAATTTCCTACGGTCTCCCACGAATGCGTTCCCTTTCTCGTTAAACTGCACCCACCTCGGACGAACCTCCCTTCGAGAATTGTTCCTGAGCTTGATCTGAAAGGATCCTTTGTACCGCGGAAGTCCTGACACGATTTCCTTCGAATTGAGAGAAATTCAATTACACTATTACACTGGATGGAATAATTTTATCCAGTCATGTAGCTTTCGACAATACTATAAGACGCTATAAAAAGCAATACAAAATTATGAAAAAGAATTTGTCCTTCCCATTATACAGAGTTTTTCACCTAAATTGACCATCTTAAATAGCAACATTTGAATCTTGTGGTATATCAGATGATCCACAAAATATTAATATTAATAAATTTTATACCAAACATCGGATGTATCCTGTCTTTTTACAAGATGAAATATTTGTATTGTTATGTAAAAAGATTTCTATTGTATTCATGTTTTTATTTGGCGTCGTCATCTCCACACATGATAGTTTAGTTACCTAGAGCTAAAATCATGTCTCGACACTTTATTCAGGAAAGACGATCCCAATTAATTTATCGAGTATCCTAAAACAAATAACACAAGATTCTATATACAGTGTATTCCACCTAACTTGATCATCTTAAATATCTCGTTTATTTTTTATGATAGCAAAAAGGTCAGAGGAAAAGAGTATTCAAGGGTTCGAAGGGGCAAATATGCTAATAGGCGAAAAGACCTTTTCTCGTTGAAAGTCACGCGAAGGTCAACATAACGCACATCGTTGAATTTGTTTTTCTATGAGCTATAAGACTGTTGTAATGAAAATATGTAGTCCAGCCGACCATTAACCCCTTGCCGTATCATTTCCTTTACAGTTACAGTGATTAAAACGTCTTTATCCCCAAAAATGTCGTAGAAGGGAAAAGAAAATTTATATTTTTTGGTATGGCTACATATATTTTAACACTAAACCTATCATCACCGGTCAAAATGACCGGTCAAAATGAATAAAAATAATTTCATAAGAAATGATTGTATAAATATCTTTAGTGGATCACATATTACAATAGGAGCTGCACAAAGTCTAAATAAAATCAATCTTGTCATTTTTATAACGGAACATGTACCAGTTACTTTTAAGGCTCGCTACGTTTAGTGTTAATGCTTAACCATTGATTCCAAACGAATCAAATTTTATTTCATCTAAACAGAAATGCGTAACATTCATATTTGTTAGATTTTGTTAAAATCTGCGAGACGAGTCTGACTCGTCAAAGTACGGAAAGAGGTTAAGAAAACCTCGATGACATTACATCTCGAAAAAAGGTTTTTCTACCACCGCATTTCACCCTTCAAACTGAATACTTCTCTCCTCTGACTTTTTTCCTATCATAAAATATAAGAATCCATCCGCGCTCTGATTGCTCCGCGCTTTTCGTTAATAACTCCTTGACGAAGCCTGGAAGAACATTTTCGTAAAGGAAAAAGTTATTTCAACTAACCTCAAGAATCACCTTTTCCAAGGAAATACATTTTTGGGATACCCTATATTTATGCGCCGACTTGAAAACCAATTACACGGCTCGCTTCGCTTACAGATTGCATCGATACATTAGCAAGCAAAATGTTTGCCGATCGATAGACGACTGATCGTCTTACAGCAAAAATTGCAGTGCTGTTCAGCAGGAATATTTCTGCAGTGAGCGATATATTAGGTGTAGCAATTAATTCGGTGCCTTGATATTAAATTATTTATAACTCTGGTTTGAATGACAATAATAGCTCGCCATTTTGTAACGTTTAGTAAGCAAAATGGCGGCGTCAGACAAGACTCACGTACGGCACTGTATACTCTTTGCCTTTCAATTAAAGAAAAATGCTTCCGAAGCCGTTGGAATGATTTGTTCTGCTTTGAGTGAAGGTGCAGTAACACGTAAAATCTGTAAAATCAATCTGTAATATCAAAGATTTCGAAGCGGTGACTTTGATCTTTTTGATCGAGATCGTACCGGACAGCCAAGAAAATTTGAAGACGAAGAACTTGAAACGGCTGCTTTCTGAAAATTCTGCACAAACACAACATGAGCTAGCAGTGCAACTTGGGGTGTCACAAAAAGCAATTTCCCATCGACTGAATAAGTTAGGATTGATCCAGAAACAAGCTCAGTTCTGAGAACGGAGAATCTGACTTGGCTCCATCGGATTTTCATTTACTCCGATCACTCCAGCATCATTTAGCAGATACAAATTTCCAAACATTGAAACAGGTGCGAAAAGGTATTGACGAATTCATTACATCAAAACCGCCATCTTTTTTCCGTCAAGGAATTCGACAGTTGCCTGAAAGATGGACCAAAGTCATCGAAAATAATGGAGACTATTTCGAAAAATAACAGATGTATATAAAAGACACCGAATTAATTTCTACACCTAATACATACATATAATATCGTTTAATGTTTCTCTGAACGGATCGCAGCAGCAGCGGCCCGACGACGACGCGACAGTGAAATATGAGTGTGGCTCTTTCTCCGAGCACACACGACGACAATGCTCTCGAAACACAGGCGGGGAAGCTCAGGTGCGGTGGCGCTTAATTTGAAACGCTTTCCCGGAGAAATTCAATGCTAATCACCGGCTAAAAGTCCAAACACGTCAGGAAAATTCTCCGGTGCGTTTATTAGCGCCGCTGCGCCCACCCGCCCGCACCCCCCGTTGATTGCCCCGTGTCTGCGCTCTGATAAAACGTCCCGGCGAAACGCGAAGATTAAACACGGGAGATTGTACGGGGTGCTTCGTTATTAGTTACAACCGCCAGGCTCTGTAGATTAACTCTCGGATGCTGGAATGTCTGTCAGTCAGATGAAACGCGGAGCTCGGCCATTTCTGGCCCTTGATCAATTTTATTGTTTACCCATTTCAAACTATTTTAACCCTTAGCACTTCAATATCGACTCTGAGGCGTCACCAAAAATTGCTGTACCATTATTCGAAATGTTGTTCACATTATTAAATATGTCGGTATCTAATCAATCACTAAACATTTAGGTATTGTATGAGGTATTATACCAATTTCATATTCACACAATTTAAAAAATCATAGGAAAATATTCTAGCTAGGAAGAAATGTTTAATTTTCGGGTTAAAATAGCTCCGAGTGCAAAGGGCTAATTCATCGTAGGGTAACTGTACTGATTACTGTAGTATCATGCTTCGATCGTACTTTATTTTAATAGTATTCCTAATTTATCATGATATAATAATGTGTAAGCATTTTATGGAAGAATGATGTGTTTTGAATACAAACAAAAACTCGTGGCCCTCAAAACCTAACACAACATAAGGAAATATGAAAAAATAAAATCGAAAACATTTTGTACGTATTATTGCGGACGAAATAGAGCCATGTACTAATTACTGCGTACCCATTCATGTAGATTAGAATTCGAAATATACGAGCGTACGGAATATATCTCGGCATTAATTTAAATAAATACTTATTATTACATTATTATTATTACATTTTAAATGAATAAACCTTTTATTAATTTTTAACATCGTAGTATAATATCACATAAATAACTAAATACATTCTTTTAACACATATTTGATTATTTTTAGTTTGAAGCTGTTCTAAATTAAGAACATCGTGAAATTTACAACATTTTACAATTGCATTTACACAGTAAAGTCCTTTTGTCTTTCTTAATTCTTCTTCCTTTTTATTTCTGAAAATCTCCATTTTTTCTTTGTTTCTTAAGTTTTCAGTTCCATAAGTAGATCTTTTCGTGCATTTCACTTTACTTTGTCTTTTATTTTTGTTACTGTTTTTTTTTTTATTACTTTTCGATTTAACTTTTTCCATATCTTCTTATTTTACCTATTATAATACTCTTTTTCTAGAATCGTATCTTATCTACTTATGTGTTACGAACAGAGTTGTGTTGAATTACAATTGAATTACTTCACGAATTATAATTACAAAGTAATTCAATTAAGAAGTACAATGTAATTTGCACAATTCTGGTCTCCCATTCAATTAAATTACAATGTATTATAATTCGTTTTTACAATTGAAATACAATTACAAAGTACAGTAGAACCTCGATTAACCGGCTTGATCGGAGAACAAACAGCCCGGACAAATCAAGGCTCGATGGATAATCGAGACCCGAGGGACATAATTAAAATGTACATTATATTCCAAAATAAATTTTTTATTTTTGAAAATTTATTTCCCTTCACAATATAATCATATTTAAACGTATATTTGTTTACCATATAATCGGGATCCTACGGTTAATCGAGGTCCTACTGTACAATGTAATTTTGAATTATATATAAAAAGAATAAGAGATGAAAAAAGAAGATTAGTATCAGTGATGAACATGTGTATTATCGTGTGATAAAAAATAAACTTGTTTATTACGTTGGTTTCAGAAAAGAAAAATAAATTGTAGAAAGACACAGGACAAAATTACTTATTTGCAATTTCACATTCCGAGAAAATTTGCCGCAAAATAATCTCATCTTGAAGCAACGGAATGATCTTCAATGAAATTGTGTGCAGGTTAATAACCGAAAATGTAAAACAGTTAGGTGCATGCATAGGGTAATCGTGTAGCGGGTTAGCTACCTTTACGGGATCATTGTCCTGCACCTGATCGATCGCCCACTCCTGATCAAATTTACCACGCGCCCCAATCATTGTTCTTCAGATACCCATCAGTTTTCACTCCCACACTGGCGGAGAGCCCTTCGTCAACGTGGCTCCGAAAATCACGAAACCCAGTATATATCGGGACGTTTTATCAGGCATCGTGTACAAGTCAACCAGAAACAGAAGAGAACAATTTTCTACGGGGAACCGGGACGCTATCACGTAGACGGCGTGTATAAGCAACGCATTATCATGATCGCGGACAGTGAATTAACGACGAGGCGATTCCGAGGCATTATATTGCGTCCAGCTGACAAATGGAGACGCCGTTGTATCTCGTGACACGTGTTGGCGGGTAATCAGCCGGAGTACTCGTCGTGCCGGTACGGCGAATACTTTAAGCGCTCTCTCTACTTTCACGCTACGGAAAATCGAAATGTTTTGTTGGCTTCCTTAAATATACAACTCTGATGTTATAAACAAATGCATGAAATTACCAACTCGTTAAACGCGCTTATTTCCAGAGCCACTTTATTCGATTTACTTTCGACTCGGCACATGTGTTCCCATTTAATTTTTGGAAATTCAAAAACTAATTTTACTGGGACGGTTGAACATATTTCAACCCCACCGTGTTTTTATTTTTCATTATTTCTTCATTCTCTCGGTTTAGTTTTTAAAGTACCAAAAATTCTATCAAAAATATTTTAATCTGCCACTGTCTTGTATAAAATTACTACTTTTGAATACAACGATTTGTTGTATAATCTCATTAATCTCTAAAAAGTAATAAATGTTGATGCAAAGTATACGATTTACATAATTTAGTTTTATCTAAACATATTCTCTGTTTTGAACGGTTAAATCCAATAACAATTATTGTCATAATTATTATAAATGAAAATTCTCAGTTTTGATCATTCTTTCAATTCTTTTAGTATTATTTCAATGTTAATATTGAATGATATACAATAATAAATAAGAAGTCAAGTTATTACTATGTGTCATTTATGCAATTATAAATACCTTCTAATTTGAACGATTTAGTTATAACTCATAGGTAAATGTACATAATTGAACGCTTTTTATTTAGAAACAAAAACACTTTAGCTTCTAAAGAACTAGTGCAAGTGAAATGTAGAAGTCGTGTTTAATATTGGATTTATTAAATGATGCATTTGGTGGACAGTTTGATGTTACAAGATTTAAATTATCCTCATTTTTACAAAAGCTTAATTATCTGGGGTTAATAAATAAAAAGAGATAGATATTTATGCTACTATCTTATTTTTATACTTTACAAGATTGATCAATAGTTATTTCAATAGTTATATCAATAGTTAAATCTCTACTGAAACTATTTACTCTTTATTTTTTTACAATTCCTGTAATTATTTATTTTCTAAATAATTTCGTGATTGGAAAATAACAAAGTGGGGAAACCCCTTAAGCTCAGATTTGACTATTTTCCCCGCTCGGCTACGTGCTGGAAGATAAAGGGTGTAATGGGGGTGGCGGATAGCGTGCGACGGAGTATTATCGTATCCGTTTTCAACGTCACCGTCGGGCTCGCAGTTCTAGACGACGTCGCCGCGACGTTCCGGGCCTTCCGCCCGCGGAATTCCCTTTCGTCGAATAGATTGAATTACCGAACAAATTGCGCGAATAAGAGATTATTATTATTATTACTATTACTATTATTATTATTCCCGGGATACACGACGAACGACTTTATTACCTCTTTATTACCGCGAATACCTGTTTTGGCGAACTTGTAGAAAAGGGTCCTCAGATTTCAATGAGCTTTAGATATGTTGTGAAAGTCATCATTCTGAATTAGGGTTTGCCGGTTTTTAAAAACCGGTTTTCAAAACTGGTTTTTAAAAGAAAATTATGCAATTCGAAAACTGGTTTTAAATTTATACATAACACTTTTATATCTTCTAGTAAATTTAGACTAGTTTCTTCTAGTAAATTTAGATAAATAAAAAGATTATATAAAGATTATTTTACAGAAGATGACTGCGATGTTAAGAAAAGTGACGAAGAAGAAAATCAAGACATATCTATGATGAAAAATGCTATAGAAATAGCAATAAATAAATATCTGCAAAAACCTGAAGAAGTGACTTCCTCTAGTCCTCAAACTCTAGACCTCAAAATTATTATTTACTTACAGGTGTGTAAAAAATGCTAGGCTCATGTGAGTCCGCGTTTCAAAAAATATTTTAATAGCGCAGACACTAGCATTCTATTAAATAATTGATACATACAAATAGAAAGTATGCGATATATGTAGGAGTACAAGAGTGCAAATGTTACAAAATGTTAATTTTAAAGACGCCAATCAAATGTTATAATTAGACTGCGGATCTTTATGCAAAATAAAAATTGTCTACATCGATTGCAAAGGATAGAAACTATTGTAAATTGAATGTTATTTCCTTCCTTAATGATTTTAATAGAGGAGAAATCATATATTGACGTCTTGAATGTTTAAAATTTGTCAACAATTTCGAATTTCATCTACTTAATTTTGTTGTGAATGCATAAAGATCCGCAGTCTCTAGTTATAATAATGATGGTTTTATGGATATGAATAGTCAGTGTAGGCAGTGTGTTGCGTGACGTGTGTGCGTGTGAAAGAGAAAGAGAGAGCGGGTGAGAATGGAAGGGAGATGGAGGGAGAGGAAGTGAGTGAGAGCAGGAGAGAGGGAGTTTGCCAAATAATCATTGAATTATTTAAAATCCTAGTATCCTACATACATACATGTCGTCCCACTTTAACTAACGATTGTCTCCCGCTTTAACCTCAGGTTTGTATGAAATGTTTACAGATACACCTGGATTATACAGAGTATCCCAAAAAGGTTGTTTTCTTGCAAGGGGTGATTCCTGAGGTCATTTGAAATTACTTCCTTTGCGAAAATGTTTCTTCGCGGCTTTGTTAACTGCTTGCCGTACCATTTTCTTTACAGTTACAGTGATTAAAACGTTCTTATGCACAAAAATGTCGTAGAAGGGAAAAGAAAATTTATATTTTTTGTATGGCTACATTTATTTTAATGCTTAAATATTGATTACAAACGAATCAAATTTTATTTCATCTAAGAAGAAACGCGTAACATTCATATTAGTTAGACTTCGTTAAAAACCTTCATCACGAGTCTGGCTCGTCAAAATACGGCAAGGGGTTAAGGAGTTATTAACGAAAAACACAGATCAATCACAGTGCGCCTAGCGCAGACAGATTCCAGCTCGACCAATGCCAACACCGCACTCAACGGGGGCGCTGTAAGCGCGCTCTGATTGGTCGGTGTTTTTCGTTAATAACTCCTTAACAAATCCTCGGAGAACATGTCTGTAAAAGAAAAGGTTGTTTCAAGTGACATCAGGAATCAGCTCTTTCAGGGAAATATAACATTTGTGGAACACTCTCTATACTCGAAAGAAAACGGCGCAAGTCGTTCGGCTATCAGAGCGAGTCGGCTCGTTTCTCTGGAAAGTTATTTATCCAGAGGAACTTGTTCTCTTTACTGTCCGAGATTCCTGGCTGTTATATCAATTTAATTTCCCAGAGGAAGTGGACGGACGCGTGCTGAAACGATCGCCGTATAGAATGGCCGGAAAATACGTCGCGTCGGGATCGTTCCCGTCGAGCCGCGCGCGTCGAAGGACTGACGACGGGTCGGAGACGCGGCCACGTGCAACCGGCCCGAAAACTTTTACGAGTTTTAATCAAACGAACGAGCGGCCGAGTGGCCCCGTGATACGAGTTCATTTGCGCTAATGAAATCAGTGTTATCTCGTCGGCCGACGTGTCTCGCGTTGCACGGAGACAGCTATCCTATCTGCGCGAACTGCTGGTATTGTAAACCTTAGCGACCGAATACGAGCCGCCGCGCCACGTCGCGTCGTAAGTCTGCGAAGGGAACAGGAAATGTTCGTGTGTTCCGTCCACGTGTGTACTTCTTGCGCGTGTACGTTGCCTGCTTTATGATTAGGTAGAATAATAACCTCCGACTCTGCTCGAATAGACGCAATAACAGTACAGAACTCGCAAATCATTATCTATATACATAGTGTACGGTGAGTCTCGTAACATGACTACTTCTAAGTTATTGGTTGTACGATAAAGTTTCGCAAAGAAGTATTGCATGTTTTCCAGGGGGCATACAGTTCTGTAATCTGTATTTTGTTACTTTGCTTTTTTATTGATTGTGAGATGCGAGGGTCATCTTCAGTTTTTTTATTATATGTAGAGTGCCTAATATTTTTTCGAATACACTTTTCCTCTGACCTTTTCCCTACCATAAAAATTATGCGAGATATTTAACCCTTTGCACTCCTTTGTCGATTGCGACTCGACATCAGAGATAGAGAAATGTAAATAAAACGGGTTTTTATATGTATTTGGGTCTTCCTTTTTAAACAAAATTGTTTAAAATAAGTAGCAGCCAAGGAACTGTCCGTTGAAGTAACTTTCAAATGAAACTTAATAGATTTACAAGACCACAGTGATGGGATCGTCGATTTTAATTAAACTTTTTCTGAGGAATCTAGAGTAAAAATAAGCTGAGACCAATGTCGGAGCGCTTTTGATAATACTCATTATTTATCAATATAATTAACATTTAATTTTATGATATCTTGAAAATTCATTGATATATACTTCATTATTTCTAGTAGCGACAGTGGTAGAAGTCACGTGTTCAAATCCCTCTTACGATAAATAATTTTTTTTTTATTTTTATAGATTTTTTATTTCTGTTCTTTTTACATTCAATTTTAAGTCCTTTTTACCACGTTTTTATCAACTCGCTTTCTTGTCTATCTGTCTGTTCCGTACTTCTGCAATTGAAACTTTAAACATAGCTCAGAACTGGATGACAATGCAATATTAACTCGCTTTCTTGTCTATCTGTTCGTCTAAAAAGCGGAAAATAATTATTTAAATAAAAAACAATTTTTAATGTACCACGTTTTTAAGACGAACTAAAAAGCATAAAATAATTTTTCCTAGCTTCATACAGGTTCCTAACCCCATACAGATAGTCCTGAAAATTTGTGATTGTGAATTTTTAATAGCTACGAAAATACTTTTAAGATTTAAAACGGAAAACTTGGGGCGCAAGATAATAGTAAGGAGCGTAGAGTAGCTGCCGTTGAGAAAACTCACACAACAGTTCATATCATTTGCAGTGCAATAAAATTGTTAGTGATTTAGGTGAACTATTCATTCATCAATTATCTATTGCATGCGCCCCACGTTTTTCGTTTTAAATCTTACAAGTATTTTCATAGCTATTAAAAATCACAATCACAAATTTTCAGGACTATCTGTATGGAATTAGGAAAAATTATTTTATACTTTTTAGTCCGTCTTAAAAACGTGGTAAATTAAAAATTTTTTTTTATTTAAATAAATAATTATTTCTTTATTTCTCTTTTGTATTATAAAATTATATTGCTATTATAAAATTATTATAAAATATATTATATTGTAAATATATTATATTTATTATTATAAAATTAAATATTATTATTATAAATATCATAAAATTAAATATTATTATTATAAATATCATAAAATTAAATATTAATTATCTTGATATATAATGAGTAGACTGTGGATCTTCATGCCAAATAAAAATGTTCTGTGGGAAGCAGGAATAAAATAAAAATTGAATTCATCCCTTAATGACTTTGTTACATTAAAAACAACATTACGATATTCTTAAATTTCTCTAGTCCTTTACTGTTTTTATTATATATTTCACCCAAATAATTTCTTTATGAATGCATAAAGATACGCAGTCTAATAAAATGAGTATTCTCAAAATCGCTCGGACATAGGATTGTTTATTTTTGCTCTAGATTCACCAGAAAAAGTTTGAATAAAATTGACGACCTCACCCCTGTGACCTCTTTTTAGGTTATTATGTTAGTTGATCGAAGAATAAAATTCTATTTCATTTTAAGTACATAGAAAAAAACGCTGCTTTCGTGAAAAACGAGCTTAATCGAAAGAATTCCAAAATGGCGTTCAGATTTGAAGCATTTGCTTCTTGCTTAATCGCAGAATGGTATTACAATTCAGGATGGCTCTCGCGTTCGAATCTCGAGGTCTCGAGAAAAATCACGGAACAGCAGAGCCGTATAAATTAAAGGAAAACGCGCGGCGTTCTCCTTTATCTCGCGCGCGTGATAAAATTTTATGGAAAGTTCATTTGCAAATGGCTTGAAACAGGAACTGCCTTGTCGTGGTGGAGGGAACAAGAGGAAAAGAAGAAAGGGAAACGGTGAAGAAGCTGGCGCGGAGAAGAAGGATACGGGGCGTACGGGCCGAAACCGCGTGAAACACTTTGAATAATTTCACGATTCAAAGTCGTCGCTGGAAGGATTTTATATTTCTCGCGGTTGCTGCACCGAAACTGCATCAACGGTGCCAGCCAGACCGTCTGCATTTTTCCAAGCTCTTATGTAGCCGTTTCTAGATGAGATTCAAGCTGGAATTTCGTTTCAAAACATCACATACCGCAGGATCATCGACTCCGTCGTAATAGTAAAAGCTAGATCGAAAATCTCCATCGCCTGTTCAATTAACAGTGCTTCTTACGGTTCGAATTTTCTGGAAATATGGTAGAATCCCCGATAAAGTGTTCTCCATGAATCCTCTGGTTCAGATAAACATGTTTGTTCCGTGCTGGTTTGCAATCCTGACAAATGAAATGCTCAAATAATGTACTATCTCCGTATGTATCCAAGTTTGTTTTGACGTAGTCTTATTAATCGATGCACCACACTACTTTTATAGAAATACAGTAGCGTCAATTATACAAACCTTGATTATCCGAACCAGTGAATGAGATGAACTCGAAAAGATAGTCTTCGATGATTAAAAGAATGAAGGATCTTTAACAAATAAGTTTTGTTAACATTAACTGCACTAACTTAATATAGAATTTTTATTGAAATTATTGTATACATATCAGAGATCCCTATTTTAAGTGTATCTAAATACACGTGTGCAAGGTGTATAAAAAGTAATGGTCATCCGTCTTAGGGGTGACACCTCTGGATCGGTGGACATTTGTAAGAGAAACGTGCCGCAAAATTGTTTATAACGAAGAAAATTGTTGTTAAAGTTTTCTCTTACATCAACGCCTTCTACCCATCGAGAAAATAAAAAGTTTGAAAGCAGCCATATGTCGCAAACAAATAGTTATTTGTGGAAAGGGGGCGTAGGCCTCGAAGAACGGCCGAAACGAGCAAAACTTGCCAACCTCTGAGCTAGGTATAGCAGTATAGCAGTATCGCAGTGGACTGATCATCTCATATAACTGTCAATACCTCACCCATGACCGCAGTCCACAGTATTGCAGTATGGCAGTAGAAGTCTTCTTGTTATGAAAGTTTAAAATATTGTATATCTTCTTGTTATGAAAGTTTAAAATATTGTATAAGTTATGTACATGTAAAACACAAACATTCTACAATGAATAAATAAAGACACTGTAATAGATAAACGTTTCTGCGTAATTATTTATTGAACCACCAATTTTTCCCGATCGTCTAACTTATCATTGAGTTACACTACTGATTTGGAATTGCAAAAATAGCGAAACTCGCAAAAACAATTTCGGATGTCCGACATGTCGTTGAGTTGTACTACTGAATTTCGTGCCACCTCCTTCGATATCATATTCTCCTAATACAAAAGTCGATTTTCGGGGTTTTCTGAAAATTTTTCGACCATCTGGCTTGTCGTTGAGTCGTACTACTGAATTTTCGTGCCACCTCCTTCGATATCATGTTCGCCTAATACCAAAGTCAATTTTTAACATTTTCGAAAGACTTCCACAATTTTTGGATTTTTACTAGGAGAATATGATATCGAAGGAGGTGGCACGAAAATTCAGTAGTACGACTCAACGACAAGCCAGTAAAAAATTTTCGAAAATTTAGTAGTACATCTGAACGGCTAGCCAGACGGCCGAAAAATTTTCAGAAACCTCGAAAATAGACTTTTGTATTAGGAGAATATGATGTGGAAGGAGTTGGCACGAAAATTCAGTAGTACAACTCAACGACAAGCGAGAAGGTGAACAATTTTCGAAAATTCAGTAGTACATCTCAATCAGAAGCCAGACTGCCGAAAAATTTTCGGAAACCTCGGGAAGCGAATTTTGTAATAGGAGAATATGATATCGAAGGAGGTGGCATGAGAATTCAGTAACACAACTCAACGACAAGCCAGACTGTAGAAAATTTTCGAAAATTCAGTGGTACATCTGAATGACAAGCCGGACTGCCGAAAAATTTTCGGAAACCTCGAAAATCGAATTTTGTGATAGGAGAATATGATATCGAAGGAGGAACCAAATGTTCCTGCCAGCTCTTTTAATTCTATTATCGAATATTCTTATACAGGGTGGGAAAGAACCATTAACTGTTGTAACTAGTATTCCTTATTTTATAAAAAGATTACAACATCAAACGTGTGGTGTGAGATGAGAAGCAGGTCCCTGGCAGGAATGCGGTGATGTAGGTAAGTAGGTGCGTATGCACGGTCGATTAGAATCAGAGTGGTACTGCGCGGTATGAACTGCGCGTGGAACATTAGGGTAACTCTCGTATTGATAGATTACCACATCAACCAAGAAGTACTATTATCTATGTGGTTTTTTGATCAGTAATATCTCCATAGGCTTATTCCACTGCATCGCATGATAATTTCCAGTCTTCTTCCTTGCGATTTTGACAATGATTTACATATGTATGTCTCCGTCGGTGATAGATCAGTTCAAGAATCGTTTCACTCACTTCGATTCGCTTAGAAATGATCTAACTTTTTTAGAATCCCCTCATTGCTAGAATCGAAGAACAAGACTTCGAGTATCAAGAGGAACTATGCGATCTTCAGCACAACGAGGAATGAAATAGGAGTCGAATTTTTCAAAATATTAGATAAGTCAGCATATCCTGTTTTAAGAAAAAATCTAAAATGGGCTTGTGATAACTAAAATACGAGATAAATAGAGTTTGGATTTAAATATCTCTAACTATCTAAAAATCATCCGAATAGCGTTTCACCTCGGAACGTGACGGACCAGACTCATTTAGTGCCCAGCAATTGTGTACGCGTACGCCCAAAGAAGTTTCCACTAACAAAAAGAAAAACACTGACAATGGTACCTTATGGGTGACGTGGAAATCTATAGGATATTGATAGGGTACGAGCCTGAGAACTAAGCTCTTGAATTAAACGTGTTTAGTACAAGAAATATATCTTTATATGCAGTATATGATTTTTACTATGACTCACTGTATGTATCATAGTTCAAATGTGAATGCGTCCACCTATCTGTAACAGCACATCATCGATACTCTTTTACCTTTTTTCGCCTTCTAATAGGAATAAACACGTTGACGTTGGTTTGGTGTGGTTCGTGTGCGGTACTGTTAAGTGGGCGACAGCCTTAACTCATTCGCGTGTGATTGCGTGCTAATTTGTAGGCTGTAGTTAATTAAGGAAGACATTTGAAGTTCTTTCATTCGAAGAAATCGTACCGCATGCTAATTATTTGTGTCACTTCGACCAGAAAGGACGTCGCCCCTTCCCCTATTACCTTTTTCCCCTTTGGAGGGTATGGCCACCGATAGTGGGATAGGTCAGCACGCCCTTTCGCGCGTGTTAATGCCATATTAACTTCTTCTACAGTTAATGGATCATTCCGTTATTCAGCCGCTATTTTGTCGTGCACGCCTCGAACACGTAAGTACACAGATAATACCGCGGCGCGTGTCTCGCCGTACTTTGACCTAGCATACCCCTAATTGGCACATATTTTGAAAGGGGCTCGGAACAACCCTTGCCAGTCACCGGTAACTAAAGCATGCATTTGAACAGACTTTTTCGGTCTCGCTGCGCCGTGAAAGTACACGAACTCTTCGAGAATGTCCACGAAACGTCAGACGCAAACAAATAAACAAGATTTAAATCTCTGTCCGACATTTATTTAAACAGCTCCGGCGCACACGACAGCTTGACGACTCCGAGCAAAAACAGAGAAAACATCGTGTATAAAGTACAAAGGCGAGGTTCGGTACAAAGGCGAGGTTCGGTACAAAGGCGAGGTTCGGTACAAAGGACTGCTTTGCAACCTGACCTACGATGCTAAAGTAATTATAAGAACTACTTATAACAAACTTAATTCTACAGGGTGTTCCATTCGAAGTGGACCACTTGAATATCTCTGAAATGATTAATGATATCGAAAAATGGTTCAAAGCGTTCCCGGAGTCGATGGATCGACCGCGCGCACGAATGCGTGCATTTCGCCGCGCATTTCGACGAACATTTCGACGAACATTTCGGCGCGCCGAACGCCGCGCATTTCGGCGCGCACGATCGCGAACATGGCAATCTTGAAAGGCGTTTATGCGATTTCCGTAAGTCCACCACAAATCACCGTGAAGCTGAAGGAACAGACAACTGGGACCCTGTCAGGATAGAAAAGAAATTATATGTTACGACCCCCACAGCTGGATTCTACACCTTCGGACCGGTGAAGATTTGTTAACAAAAGTTGCCGCAAACTTGACCTCAAGTATAATTTTCAAGGTCAAATTACCAGTCTTTACTGATTGGTGGCTTATACAGTGAGCTACCGTACCGACGATTGCGTTGTTTACATTGACTTTACTTATGTAGTTTATATTGAATAAATACTGCATTTATCGAGGACCCTGTATATTCCATGTTCAGTTTGTGTTACAGTATCGGGTGGTTTTGAATTAGGCAGCTCCTCTTTTTAACACTAGATTTTAGGTTTTACAATTTCAGTCTGAAATTCCTACTTCATGTTACATTTTCTTTCGCAATGATGTGGTGACTTTTTTTTTATTGAAGCTCTTCAGACCCTTCAATGGGCCCATTTCGCTTTACAATTTAGTATTACTATGTCACAATTTGGTGTTACAATGTTACAGGTGAGATTCAAATGTGTGATGACTTTTACAGCGATAACTAAAGGTGTAATATAATTAATTTTATTCTTGTTTTATTTATACAGGATCAAAATAATTTTGTATCATGGCTACTCATATCAATACCAGTCATTTTGACTGGTACTTCTCAAAGTGGAAAAGTATCCTATAATCCGTTTCTCGAACCTGAAACCGTTAATTAGATACCTATGTAGATAGATTTATCGATGTTTTTGTTAAGATGTGATATCGTACCCTACGTCTTATCTAGCGCCAAAACATAAACATAAACATAGCTTTCTTTTAAAAAAATTTATAATTTATTTATGGGACAGGCCGAAGAAATTCTGGATTTATCCACGACCCTATATGTTCGATGTTCAATTTGTGTTAGGGTATCGGGTGGTTTTGAATTAGACAGCTCTTCTTTTTAAAGGACATGTGATAATAATCATTATCATCCAAACCGGGAAGGGCATATTTTTTTGACGTTGCGTAAAAGCGGCCAGCTACGATAAGATCGTAAGAGTGCGTGTGCCCCAGGGGAACTCTCCTCGCGAACGCGTGCATCACGCACGCGAACCCTGACAACTCCTTTCGACAGGAACGTCGCCTGTCTCCCTGTACGTCGTTCTTGTCGTCCTCTTCCTCGTACTCGCACGCACACTGACCTTCACCAATGATGCCGTGAGGGTCTCTCTCCCTCCCTCTCTCTCTCTCTCTCTCACTCTGGGCTACTCACGGAAATTACGCCGTTTTCAATTAAGTTCGAGGGCGAATCATCGTGATAACGAGCATCATTTGTGTGCAGGTTTTCCCGATCCCTGACATTAATAACGCCCGTTCGCCGGCTGGATGAATTTACTGGGCCATTCTCTAGGGGACGTTTTTTCTCTCTGGTTCTATGGTATTCCATCATGACTTGACTGATGAGCCGTTTTTACGGTGGATTAGAGCGAAGAACCTAGTCAACTTGGAAAACACACTTGGGTGTTAGAATTATTGAGAAGGGTTACCAATGTTGATGGTGGAAAGTTTATTTTAGTCTTGAGGCGGGCGATAGCTACCCTTCACAAGTGTCACAAAATAGAGATTCTATGTTTCACCCTACGTGTGACATGTACAGGGTGATTTACAATTCAACAGAGAAGTCATCACAATTTTTGAGACATTTGCCTGACAGAAAAAATGCTTGGAACTATAGTAAATTAGTCTCCAATGCTCTAAAAATTGCATTCCTTATAATTAGACTGCGGATCTTTATGCAAAATAAAAATTATCTGTATCGATTGCAAGAAATAGAAACTAAATTGAATGTTATTTCTTCCCTTAAGGAGAAATCATGTAATATATCGACATCTTGAATGTTTTAAATTAAATTCCAACAATTTTGTATTTCACCTACTCAATTTTGCTATAAATGCATAAAGATCCATAAATGCATAAAAATGTATAAGGATGCATAAAAATCAATGTAGAAACATTGATTTCATTTTGCAGTAGAAAAGATTTTGTACGTCGTAGAACGAAATGGATGGTAGACATTGAAACATGAAAGAGAATAGACCAAATTCTTTCCATGTCAGAAAATAAATACTACTCTATCGTGAGTTTGTGCATCAATTGCAAAACATAGAAGCTAAATAGAAATTTATATATTTCACCAATAATTTTAATGTAGTGAAAACAGTATATTAATGCTCTCAAAGTCTTCTAATCTTTGCATTTTTATATCAAATTACACCTACTTACTTTCGTCATAAATGTATAGAATCCGGAGTCTAGTGATCACTCTTAGCTCCACGATAATGTCATGGAAAGTTGTCAGACACCCTGTATACTCGCGAGCCACACGTCAAAGGCCGCAGCAACCGTAAAAGATACTACGAGATCGCGTTATAGTCGGTATAAGGAGCAAGTCGAGTCTCGGTTATAGTAGCCGCAGGAAATAGGATATATTGTGGTATGGTACTTAGGAATTATTGAGGATTATGTGCAGCGGCGAGCGCGAGGGGAAACGGAGATAACGTACTCGCGGAAGGTACAGGAAATGTTTGTGGTTGAGTTACCATATAACAGGTATTAGAGATGATTTATTACAGATGAGATACGGGAGATAGCCTATTGTAAGAGATAGAGTAAATATTATAAGTGAGGTGATACGGTGGATGCAGATGTCAGGGAATGATTTAGAGCCGATACGAAAGGTGGCCAACTATGGCAGATGTAAGAAGTACCCTGGGGGGACAAACATCGGCACGGTCGATCTATGGCATACACAGGTAGCTAGCCTATCAGAAGCAAATTAAGGAGCATCAAAAGCCGATCGAGATGTGAAAAGTGAAATAGAAACAGCTGACCTTGATCCATTGGATACAGGTAGCAGTTAATGATGTTCTTCGTAATTTCTTGGTCATAAGAGAGACATAATAAGTTTTTAACCCTTTGCACTCGAAGCAATCTTAATTCCAAAATCAAGACATTTCTTTCAACCCAGATCATTTTTATTCTATGTAGGAGAGGTTGAGGTAAGACGATATATATACATATATATATATATATATATATATATATTAAACAGAAATACGTATAACTATGTTATGTATTACATAAGATGAATAAAAATATATGTATATCACTCTCACATGTTTTCATGAACTGAATATTAATATAAAAGAACATAATTTTGAAATTACAAGTAGAAAAAAATGAAAAACTAATCCTACATGAAATCGTAATCTTACCCAACCACTGGGTAAGATGGCGAACGTATTGGGGTAAGATGGTTAATACATTTAATGGGTGATACAGTTTTGGCATTTGAACGAACCAATGTTCTTATGATTGGTGCAAGACTCATACCACCGATATGAACATTTAAAACATTGTATCCAGTCTTCTATAGGAGGATCTACATATGTATAGCTCATCACATCCTTGACAGACAGTAGATTCTTTGTCAGCCTCTTTATGTAAGAGGGGAATTTTTAGAGAGGAATTGTAACCTCTACCACCCTCGCTACCATATGTAGCTGTTGCGATATGATTAAGAAATTAAGTACATCAATGAATTTTCTGGATATCATAAAATTAATTATCTTGATAACATGGATGATTATTGACATGGATTAGCTTATGTTTTCCCTAGATTCGCCAGAAAAAAGATTAATTGAAATCGACGACCCCACCACTGTGGCCTCTCCTTGTTAGTTCCAGAACGAAACGGTATGTTATATTCTATCCTTTTCCAACGAAAGATATCGCTGAAAGATTGTATTGCTACTACATTCAAAACACGACGAATGGCGATCCCAAGCCATCGTCTTATATCGGAATGAAACTGTATTGGTGAAATATCGGTGTAAGAACTCGCAGGAGTCCGAAGGTTAGTGTCGTCGTAATGCAAAACTGCCCTGAGACGAACAACCCCTAAGGAAACAGTAGAAGAGAGGCGATGTCTGACCGGCCGATCGAACCAGACAAATAATCAAAAGGTACCTTTGTATTGATAGGTATTTGGTAAAATATAATTGTATATTGCTGTTAATAACACTGTCCAACAGCCGAAAAACGTTTCGATTCTCACTATGTGTTTATATCTTTTTGTCAAACTCGAATTTTTCAAAAACTGTGCATCTAGGAGAAAAATTAAGGGCAGATTCGGAATCAGCGCGAGAAACTCTGTAAGACCCGCATAGTGAGAATCGAAACGTCAAAAAAGAGTTGAAATTTATTGGACCGTGTAATTCAATAAAAAAATAGTTAACACATTGTTTGCGGGAGACGCTTAAATGCGTCTTTTGCATAATGTTGGTAGAGAGCGGGAGACGCTTAAAACGCGTTGAACAGTAAAAATGAGACGCCAGCCGTTGTGAGACATGTAGTAGATAAGTCATAATTATATTATTAATCGTTCCGCGATTGTAAGCACGAATCTGAAAAAATTGCCCGTTTTACGGGGTGGATTGATGAAAAAACCGCCCGAAAACGATGTGTTAATAAATGAACATTTCTAAGCATTTTTGGAAATAGCACAATTATTGAGAGTCATGCTATTATAATAGGCTTTCGGTAGATAAAGCGTTTGCTGCGAAGCAAGAAGAGACTAATTTATTTATAAATAAAGGTTAGATGCAGTTGTTGCAGCAAACATAAGTGGCGCAGCTAGCTCGAAGTGTATCGAGTACAAATTGAACATATTACCGACGAATCCGGGTTGAAAAATGCGTTCAGTTTAAAAACGACTTTACCCATTTGCATCATAAATCGTCTCGGACCTGACTATCCCTATGTCCATCCATCCAGCAATGATTAATCCCTGGCGGACCGCCCACGGACTCAACAGTTCTTCCTTGCCATCAATTTCCTTCGATGCTGCTCTTTGGTTACACAAACCAGCCTCGCCTTGCGGACTAATTACGTCATTAGACGTATTCGGGATCGTGATGGCTACCATTCTGTGTCTCCTCGCTCCGATTCGCGTTTCTTGTCGGGTTGCGGGCGTCGCTCTAATAACGGGCGGACGATGAATCGAACGGAAGCACGAAACGGCCGGTAATTTGCATAGAGAAGAACATTAGTTAATTACCAGAGACATAACCAATGATTGGTGATCGAGCACGGGCCACAACTCACGGCACGCTTAAGCCCGAAGTTATTGCCCGGATCATCGTTAAAACTGGAAATGTATCAGTCAGGAACAGTCGACCGCGGTCGCGCGTCCACGCGAACGCGCTTTAATCCCCTAACACGCGTCACTAATCCTGCGTTATGACCTCCTCGAACCCTCCCCGCCCACCTAGCCGCTCCCGAATACGAATAGAATCGGTTTGAAAAAATATTGATCCGAAAGCACACCAAATTGGGTTGCGCGCCGGGGATTGTGCAAGATTGCTGGAGATTCCGTGATGGATACTTACGAGGAAGTTACGAAGCTCAGTCAAATGTAAACCGGAATTTTCTCTATTTAACCCTTATCACTCTCTGAGTCACCATTAAAAATTGTTATACCATTATTCAAAATATTATTTACATTATTAAATATGTTGGTATCTAGCCAATTACTAAACATTTAGATATTGTATGAGGTATTATATCAATTTCATATCCACAAAATTTAAAAAATCATGGGAAATGAAAATATTCTAGATCAGAAGAAATGTTTAATTCCCGAGTGAAAATATCTCCGAGTGCAAAGGGTTAAATGGTTTTACAAATGCCAACGAGCTATTGTTTTACGTATGTTCTGCTACAATGTGTTCCGTCAACGGTCATTCATCGTGTTCCATTCATCGAGGGGAACAAACTTCTTGAAATATGAAACATTCTCTTGAAAATTGACGTTAAAGTTCAAATAACACATAAACTTACTTGACTCAGAATTTTATTACAATATAACGTCATATAATAGATCAATTCTGAACCTCAATTCTGAATTAAGTAAGTTTATATGTTAATTCAGCTGTGACATCAATTGTCAAGAGAACGGTTCATTTTTTACCCATGGTTCCTTTGAGAAGATGGTTCGTCTCATTTGATCTTGAAAAAGTCTGTCAAGATCAATTTTCCACAAAACTTTTTTAACAGATCTTCACCGATTCTAAAGTAGTTAGACACTAAATTTCCGATTATCGAGAAATTGTCGATATTTGAGCTGCGATAATTTCATTTAAAATAGACTCATTTTAACCCTTTGCACTCGGAGCGATTTTAACTCGAAAATTAAACATTTCTTGGAATTTTTACATACTAATATCAGCATAACAGCATATCGACAGCCACGATAGGTAGCAGCACTGTCGCCTGTCACATTGCTTCTCGCGGTTCCGCGACATGCTGCCGAATAATGAGAATTACGAGTCATAACCGGAAAAGTAGGACTTTTGAACCAAATAGCACCCTAGATTGATCTTTCATCTAGCGATTTTGACTACTAAGAAATCCCGTTTTTGCATTATTGAGAAATCAGAAGTGGAATCCCGGACCCTTGCAATCCTCGCGTACGTGTACGTGGTCTAGCGGCGTGTGCACTCACACACATTCGAGGAAACCGTGCCCTTAATAATTTGCTAATTGTAATAGTTTTAAAGCAAGAAAAGTGCAATTTTTGGAGATGAGTTATGTATTATATGTACACATATATTATAGTAAATATTATCTACCAGGCTCTTACATATTAATATTACATATTAAAGAAATCTGTGTGTTTACTGTGCGTTAATGGATTAATATGATTAATTGATATGATAATATGATTGTTGATCAATGGTATTTTCAACGGTAACCAAAGCAGAGAATACATTTTCTTCAATATCATCGCAACTTTCTACGAAACATCGTAAAACATTTACTGCTGTTTCGGCTTGTTTAGCTTCCACACTTATGGAGAATAATTCGAGTTAAAGAAAGTTTTATTTCGATTTATAGAGGTTTTTAAAAGTGCAGCTGAAGGGAATGAACAAAATTTTCGTCTTGTAGAGGTTTCCGAGTTATCGAGATTTGTTGATCGTGTTGTTCCCGATTGTATGTGAGAACAAATTCGACAATCGCCCGTCCCCTTTAAACGACAGAATTACACAATTTTGAAGAAAATATGTTACGAGTGATATTCGCGTGAATCCTCTCTGAAGCCAATTTGCGCGTGTTTCAAAAGTGGGCAGAACCCGAGCCGCGAGGGTGGTATCGTTTACATTGTAATTCATACGCGTGAAATCGTGTTACATTCGACGGTTCTGTTGGAACACATTCTATTTTTACGTGTCTCTTGGATCTGTTTCTAATTGCACGAGGAGGGTTCGGGTAATCGTGCACGTCAGCCAGCGGAGGCCGCTTAATGAAAGCAAATAAAGTAGCCTCGGAATAAATTCAGTAGGGTGCTGGCGAAAGAAAAGAGAGAAAGATAGAAAGAGAGAGAGAGAGAGAGCGAGATGTAGGCCAGAGAAAGAGGGAGAGAGCGGCAGAAAGCTGGTGAAAACGTTGATGTATATATGGACCCGTTGAACGGCAACGTTGCTGCAATAGGAGGGGACCTATATTGGACACTCTCGGGAATTAGGTTTCGCGGTTTCAATTAGGATCGCGGACGAGTTATCGTGATAACAGAGAGTGAAAGGGGGAGAGACGAAAAGGACGATTACCGGGCTCGTTCGCCCCGTTGAAATTGCGCGAAGAGCTCGACCGATGCGATTTCATTTTGATCGAATCCGCGCGGAATGCCGACAGCAGCCGGTCCTAGCTAGCTCTCATGGAATTGTCAAGCGATTTTTCACTAATTTCCGCGTGATCGATGGCTAAGTGCGCATAGCATTGCGCGACGATGGACACACATTTATGCCAACCATTTATTTGGGACAGACACAGCGCCCGAGAGTCTCGATCTGACGCACATTGGGTCAAACAGGGAATCTGGAACGAAGAAATTCCAAATTTTTATTTTTTTCTATTATTTAACCCTCTTAGTACTCTCCAGTGGTGATTCAGAATCACCAGCAAACATTGCTGTACCATTATTCAAGATATTGTTTACATTATTAAATAATAATAGTTATTCATAACCAAAATTTGTTAATTAAATGTAATAACTCCTGTACCATAACTTTTAAATGTTGTCTCATAACTAGACTGCGGATTTTTGTGCAAAATAAAAATTTTCTTCGTCACTTACAAAATGCAGAAGCATATAACAATTTCTTCCTATCTTTAACAATTATAATAAATTGAAAATAACATACGGATGTCATATAAATTTGTATGTAGGCTAATATAATAGTGCTTCAGCCAGGAAAAATAATAGTTTCATCTGAGATACCCCACCTAACTTGTGGAGGATATATTCGATATTACCCCTCAAAGACACCAATATTGTCATTTAGCCACCCAATAGTTTTATAAAAAAAGTTTTCATAAAATATTCATTTAGATTTTTATCAATACTCACAATTTCTTTTAAACAATCCTATCACAGTATATATTTTATTTTTTGTTCAATGGTATCTTCACAAACTTGATGGTTACTGCACTTCAACTCGTAAATAACTGACTAAAACAGTCAACCGACTACTGCCATAACAATTATGAATGTCTTTTTCTGAACAATGAAACAGAAAGTCATAAGCAAAATTTAAATTAACCGTAAACAAGTACTGTCGAATATATTTGACAAAAACACAGAGAGGGATGTTTCATTCCTTCTTCTTTCAATTTTCCGAGAAAAATTCAAATTTGCATAAACATTAGTAGTCTAATAACGAGCATCGCGGTGAAAATTTCGTTTACCATCTACCTTTGTAAGC
This sequence comes from Lasioglossum marginatum, assembly GCA_028455795.1. Taxonomy (NCBI): domain Eukaryota; kingdom Metazoa; phylum Arthropoda; class Insecta; order Hymenoptera; family Halictidae; genus Lasioglossum; species Lasioglossum marginatum. Next base: position 4,458,005 of record CM052272.1, read on the forward strand.
CAGCATGTAGAACCGAGAATTTGTATGAAAATTCGCGGTCTACACGTAACGAGCTTATAAGCTGCGAAATATTAGAGAGTTAAAAATTCCAACAAGCAAAAGAGGAAGCTTACCGGTCTACAGCGAGAGGGGTTCGAGCGCGTTCTCGTCGGCTGTAAACAGTTAAAGTTACTTAAAAAAGTTGCGTGGAGCCACGTTACGTGGAGCTAGATCCCTGAATCCTAATCGCCAGTAAGTTGAAAGCCGTCGCCGAATACCGTCGCGAAGAAGAACTTTCGAATACGTAATCGATCCTTGTGCAAACATGCCGACGGGGGTTCGTTAGTAGCCGCAGAAGTGTTGGGTGAGGGATGAAGTTTCCTTTCCACCGAGCGGAAACGCAGCAGGGACCATCGATGCGACCGCTAATTATCCAGGACAGTGGATTAAGAGCGACGACATGAAAATGAAAAAGATGCTATATTCTGTGGAACGATGCGGATCGCGGCAGTAAATCCTTCTCCTCCTCGTAGTCGCGTATAACGAGTTCCGCCTTTGCTCGACCCTGTCTCTGCGCAGACAGATGCAAGTAGTGATGGGTACACTATGGAAACTGAATTTTCGTATAAACTGAGACGAAAGAAAATTCGACTTTTCTTAGAAATAATCTCTGTCACTTGGAAATAAAATAGTGTATCGAACACTGTTAACGCTTTGTGCTCGGAACTATTTTAACTTGAAAATTAAACATTTGTTCGACCTAGAATACTTCCATTCACTCTGATATTTCAAATTTCATGGGTATGAAATTGATATAATAACTCATACAATGCTTAGATATTTAGTAATTGATTAGATACCAATGTATCTAATGGCGTGTTTTAAAGTTTTTTATAATTTTTAAAACATTGTACTTACAAATGCGCAAAGATCTAGTGATGGGTCAATCAGCACGCGGTAGGTTCGTTTTTATTATTATTTATTATTATTTTATTACCACGCTTATATTAGCTTGCAGAGTTGTCGTTGTTGTATGCGTCAAATCTTGTAATCGAATTTTAAACCACTTCCCGATGAGCTAGAGACTTGAAACTTTAAACACAGCTCAGAACTGGATGACAATGCAATATTAAAAAAAATTTCTTAAAAAAACTGTGCGTTTAGGAGAAAAAAAATTGTAATATTAACCTCGCCGCGCGACACACAGTAGCGAGTCATCGCGTTCAGCGATCTCCACTCCGCGCGCCAGCACTCCATACTTCACTACGCGTTCCCACTCCGACTCATCCCCACTCCACTGATCCACTTCGCACCGAAGGAGCTCAGTCCCATTCCGGACTACATCAAGAGACGTCGTCTTTCGGAGTCATACCCTCATTCTTTTGCATAATAGATCACTAGTAATTCAGTAGATCATATCATACAAGTCTTGCACCTCCTTTCTTACATCAAATTTAATAGGATATTTATTTATTTTGGCTATAAAAACGGGATAATAAATTATCTAATCGTGACACAATATTTTCCCTTTTACAAAAGATCTTGGTTGAAGTGGTAATTAAAATCGATTACAAGATATGTAAAAAACTAAAAAGTAGAAAATAAAAAATATATAAAAAATCTTTTAAAAACCACGCTTATATTAAAATGCACTAAAAAGGAGAAAATAATTTTTATACACACATTAGTGACTATAAATAAAAGCGTGGAGCGCCCACGAAGATTATGTCAATATAGTTTAGCGCTCCACGCTTTTATTTATGGTACTAATGTCTATAAAAATTATTTTCTCCTTTTTAGTGCATTTTAATGTAAGCGTGGTTTTTAAAAGATTTTTTATATATTTTTTCTCTTTGGAAGCCTGTCAAAATTGATCTTAACCCCTTGCCGTATCATCTTTTTACAGTTACAGAGATTAAAACGTCTTTGTCCCCAAAAATGTCGTAGAAGGGAAAAGAAAATTTATATTTTTTATACGGCTACATTTATCTTAATGCTTAAATATTTATTACAAACGAATCAAATTTTATTTCATCTAAAACGAAGCACAAAACATTCATATTTGTTAGACTTTGTTTAAAATCTTCATGACGAGTCTGACTCGTCAAAATACGGCAAGAAGTTAAAGGATAACTTAATATGGAGGATGCTCTTGGAAAAATATGTTGCACTTTATCTTCTTCAAACTCTGTGTGATTAATAGACAGCGGATCTTTATGCAAAATAAAAATTTTCCACCGGAATTGCAACAAACTGGAGTGACATGCAAATGTATTTTCTTTCTCAATATGTTTAACAGGTTGAAAATAATATAACAGTATCTTCAAATTCTGCTAATGTTGTTGCGGTTTTAACCTTCTGTTGCATAAATTTTTATGATGAATTGAGAAAAATATATATGGCTGTTATTCTACTTAAAAATGAGTGTGGTCATGAAATAAATAATAAAATTTTATTGGAAAATTTTATTTAAAGCATTTTATGACTGTTCATGTATGGGAACTTTATATATATGCGGTTTTATTTATAAGCGCAATGTTCTCACTTGGAACCAATATGCTCAGAGTCTTCGATATTGTCTACTTAATTTACTGTAGAACATTTCAAATTTAAATCCCCAATTGGGAATGGAATGCAATAGAGGGTTAAATTACAGCTTCCCATTTTTGTCATAAATCCATAAAATCCGCTATCTAGTGATTAAAAACTGAAGCTTGTACAAAGTATTGTACCTCACTAGTTGCAACCTCGTTTATTGCACGGCATCCTGGTTCCGTTACATATTAGCGACTCCCGCCAGGAGGTGTTCATGGTTCTGGAACTGGAGGTGGGGCTGGGGATTGTGGTGACTACGTAGATTCTTATGACATTGTGATTGGTTACCTCTTTCGTTGCACAACATCGATTTTTGCACGCATTTTCAATCCTGTGTCGAGCAACGAGCGAGGTTCTATTGTACTAATTGTAAGTTTAAGACACATCTTTGTAGAAAGTGAACTAGTTTAAAGTGGATTAATGAAAGACTGTGCAAAAATGACGATAGCAATCATGTAAAATGGTAAAAGAAAGAATACATACAGTATATGCATAGAGTTACAGATGTATGACAATGCAAGTCATGATACATGTAAGATATTGAATTGAAGCATATATACAGTGGAAAAAATAAATAAAAAACGAGTATACAACTAGAAAAATTCTACAACACACAATAATTTACATAGTAAAATAAAAGCTGAAATGTTAGGATTTATTTTGAAATTATTTCTCGCAGATCCTAATTAAATTTGGTACACTCAATGTGTCAGCAGAAAAACTGGTTTTATACCCAGACAAAGAATCGCGTCATCCATATTTGACACGATGACAGTCGGCTCGTTAAATTTTATCAGGGGTCGAATATTTTTCGAGCGGGTTCAAACAAAGCACGGACCCATCGCTAACGACGACCGACACAACGTTGCCGCTCGACGAACCTCGTCCTCCATCCGTCCGTTGTATCTTGCGACTTTTCGAGTTATCAACGGGGGTTTTATTAATGACAGCTAGACGGGGGCCACCCGAGGTTTATGGAGGGACATAAACTCTAAACTGATTAACAGTAGCCGGTAGCCCGCGCCCGGTATGTGCAATATATATGCAATCGCGGACGGACCTGGAGAGAGCGCCGGGAAACCGAACTACCCTGTGCTGTGTCTCGTTAGCAATACACCCACGGTTTATAGTCCATCGTCGGCAGAGGTAACATTGGCCAATTAAATTGATGGATGTCTCCGACGGCATTAACCGGGCGCGATACCTAAGTAAAATCGAGCGTAAATCTGGAAAGGAATGTCTCCGATTTTATTGCTGGATCGTTTTCGATCCATCGGACAGTTTGCCGATTTTCATCGAATCCTCGATCCTTTGACTCCCGGAACAAACTTTATTTCTACGATCACGATTTTACGATTCGGCTCTCGAATATGTTGTCTGCTTCCTGAAATTTATGGAATTTCAGTATAACACACTAAAACCGAATTGACCGGAAGCTTTTACTGCCGATACACGTTCTCGGATAAAAACATTTATTCCAAGTTGACTGTAATCACACAATGCTTCTTCAAAATTTACACTGCGCACAGTGCACAGTTAAGTGTCCGCGTTCGGTCCCGACTGCGAACGCTCAAGTGGGAAGGTGGCTCCTGCGAATTCAACTGAAGGGGATATGTGTGAGTGAGATACCTATAACCAGCCCGCATCAAGTTTCAATCAGCCCGAGGTCCCATTTTTGTGGAATTGAGGGGATAGCGGCGGACGCTTCAGTGTGCACTACTGTTAAAATAAAAGCAACCCCGGCATTTTCGTTTTCTTCCACGCGGGATTCCAGCGGACAGGATGCATAACTCGTATCACGGTGGATCCATTAACCCAGAATTTCATTGTCAAGTCACGAATATAATCCCCGACAACTTCAATCCGCACCTGTATCGCGTCCCCGAGCGTGCCCGCCTCTCGCAGCGGAGCCGAAAGGGATGAACGGAGCATCCGCCTAATCCAAGAGGGCCAACCCTCGAAATGAAAGCGGAGCCCGATCGCGATAAGCGCGAGCGCGCTGCGTGGTCAGGGGCATTGATAAAGCGCAATTAAATACATCTCGCGCGGCGATCGACCCTCGTCTTTCGCGGCGCTCCGTCCCTCGATTCCTCCCCTATGGCTCGGTTGTCATCGTTTCACGGAGAAAAGGGGAAACCTCTTTCAGTCACCATGGAACGCAAAGCGGATTAATAGACCGCGCTAGTACTCGACCTTTACCGTATTCCACCACGAGCGTACTCTTTTGCGATGCGACCCCTGCGTGCAGCGGTGCGTCCGTTCACCGGCCACCGCGGCGATCGCCGAGCCCGAATAAATAATATCTATTAATTATGTTTGCCCGGGCGGATTTGTCGCGCATCGACGCAGCGACTCATCCATCGGGAGTCGCGATGAGGCAAGGGGTGTGCGCGGGGGGTGGGAAGAGACCGTTGGCGGCGGCGCTGGCCGAGAGAGCAATAAACGGCGGCCGCGGTTTATCACGAAACGGAATTAAACGGTTTACGACTGGACCACAGATTAGTACGGACGCGATGGACGAATGCATGGGTGGGTCGCGTTACCGTTCACCCCCGACCACCCCCTCCCCCCGACAGCGTTCCAACGACCCCTCGATATGCCATAGGCCGAACATCGCCCTCGACCCCCGGTAATATTGTCCGCGCGTTCGTACGTTTCAACCCCCGACCCTTGATTCCAATTCAAAACGCGTTTGAGACGCTCGGAATTATCTTGAGGCGACTTCGTGCACGCGAAGGATCATTGTCCCGGGTGGTCGGTAATGGCGCCCGTTTGTTTTCGCACGTGCAACCCCGAAACGTGACGATGTGCCGTTTCTTCGCGCGATGTCGTTAATTGTTTGAGTACGGTTCCATAGGGGTGGTTTTATTGGTTAACGACACGTTTTTGGAAAGTCTCTTTGCCTTCCTAGCCCTTTTACAGTGTTACAAGTTTTCAAAGTAGAAAAGACCGGGACTAACTTTTAACATATTTAATTTTTACCAATGAACCAGTAGTATTTTGTAGGGCTGTTAATTTTCCGAAGCTTCGAAGGATTCGAAGGAACGAAGGGAACTTCGAAGTTTCGAAGTTTCGAAGTCTTCGAAGTGCCCGAAATTTCAATGTCACGATTTTTGATAAATAAAAATATTAACACAAAAATTAGATTTAAAAAAAAGAAACTCCGTTTTTTTCAATCTTCTAATAATTTACAATACTACGGAGGTTCAAAATTCAGAACTGCGATTCTCATCGCCTTCGAAGTTTCGAAGTTTCTGAAATCGAAGCTTCGAAGCGTCGAAATCTTCGACCTTCGAAGGAAAGTAACAGCTCTAGTATTTTGCTGACTTGTTGTACACATTGACTTGGGTGTACAGATTGAATTTTTGAAAATCGCTTTGATTGAACCTAGTTGTAGTTTTAATCAAATTTAGATTAGTGAGAGCAATAAGTCAACAAACCCCGGTTGTGGGGTTAGTTGATATATCTGAGTTAGTTGACTTAACAGTTACTTTTAAGTGTTCAAGAAAAAAAAATGGTATTAACAATACTTGAACTTTTATTTGTTCATGGATATCTACTGAAATGAATCAGATGATGATTTGTAGACAGAATTAATTACTATTTTAAGTATTTTTTTTTAATCTACTTCAAAGGACAGTTCCTTGACTGCTACTTATTTTAAACAATTTCATTTACTAATTATATTAATGTAGGTTTCAAACTTTGTTGTAATTTATATTTGTGGAACTTATATTTGTTTTTAAGTAAAAAATAAGACAGTTAAATAAATAAAGGAGGAACCAAACTATAAAAACCCGTTTTATTCACATTTTTCTTTCTCTGACAAAGGAGTGTAAAGAGATAACACTAAACGTGCTGAGCTATACAAGTAAAGAAAGTTAGCGTTCGAATGTGCAAGACAATTGAACTTGCACAATATTCCACCGTCTTGGTGGCTAAAGAATTCAATGCAATACAGTAAACGTCCCTTTACTGTCCAACAGCCGTGTTTTGCACGGACAGCGATCGTACCCGGACACTATTTTTGATGTATGACCGCGCCGACCGCGCCGAGCGAGACTTCAATAGAGAGCCGAACAGAAGAAGAGATAGGGATAGAGAAGGACAGAAGAGCAGTGGAGTGGGTAGGCACTGAACAGTGATCGTGCCCACGAACCCGGACAGTAAAGGGGCGTTTACTGTATATGCCAAAGGAATTTCATACCAAAGCTAATATTCCACAGTTATTATAATTTTTTTGATGTTCTGTTAAACATAACATAATTTTGTTAACCTAAACCTAAATAATTCAATATTATTTACATAATAGTGTTGTATTTCATTAACAAATAAAATATTTCATTAAAGTTTTAATTATTAGCCAATTTTATTCTTTAGTAAGAATTTTAATAACTTGCCCTAATGTAAGAAATTGCCGCACAACGGGACAAAAAGTTACTCTTCGCCCAACGACATATAAATGAAAGAATATAAAAACCTATTATAATACTTTAATGTTGAGATTAGAATTTGAAAATATAATAAATTTAACAATAAATTATTCGTTAGAGATTAGAATATTGATACTATTCTTACGTCATTTTATGTTTCTTCAAAATCGGAACTTTTAGCCCCGGACATCCCTACTGTAAATGAGTAAAATAAATAACTGGTAGACATAAGACCGGAAAGGATTAAATACTTATTCTCGGTAATTTATGCCACATTTTCCCTTAACTCGCCCCTTTTGTGCCACCGGTACAAAGACACCATAATAGCCTGGTTGAGCATCATTCGCGAAGAAATTGCGTTCGAATGGAAAGAGTATTTAACTTGGGCGATTCAAAACACTTTGCTTCCAAGAAACGGGAAGAAACCGCAACTATCAACCAGCAAATTGCTCAACTTCGTTCAATTCGCGGTGATGCGGGCGACCGGGCTACACAGTGGCATGGTTCAAAGAATGTCGTTGCGAATTCTAAGTACCGAAAACGTCGACTCACGACTAATCTTCCGGGAATCTAACGAGTTCCGTGACACGACGCCGGTGAAGACAGAGAGAGAGAGAGAGAGACAAAGAAAGGAAGAGGAAGAGAACGATCGGGGTTCGCGGGAACATCGGGAATTACGGCAGTAAAACTAGATACGCATTACATTCCCATAAAGTCGCCCGACGAGTTCGTCACAGACAATCAGACCGAAGTTTATGCCAATTCACCGTCTCCACCCCCGTCAGTAGCGTCAGCTCTACACGCAATCACGATGTCGGATCGAGAACTTCGGAGTCTGATTTATTCAAAGACCATTTTCCGAGTTTCTCGATTCGTGGAGAGCCGCGGAAGGAAGGAAGGAAGGAAGGAGCCCGATAAGAGAATTACGATAATTGGACGTGGCACTCTCGCGATCGATCTAACGAGATTCTCAACGCCTCCTCTCTCACCCCACGCCGCGCCGCTGTTGCTGCACGCCGCATCTCGGACAAGACAGCCGGCCGACACCTCAACCGTATTCGACGCCGAGAAGACCGGGACACCCACTTTAAAATCGAATTACCAATTCCTTTTGACTCCTCGATTTTCCGCTGCGGCTGACTCGATTTCTTCTAGAACGTCGGAACGGATCTCGTATACTCGCCGCCTACCCGGCAATCTCCCGCGTGAATTCCGATTCGCCTCTGATCCAACTCTACGTGTCGCGGATTCACTGGTCCGGGATACTTGCGTACCGTTAATGCTTCACGATGCACAATGGGGTGTATTTGACCCGAAAATAGCAGTTAAAGGTCTGAAGAATAAAATTTCAGTATCGTTTTTTTATTTGTACACCTGTGAAGTGCTCTACTTCATCGATAGCCGAGAGATTTTATAGCACGCTTTGCGTTCTTAACTCTTTGCACTCGGTGCTATTTTAACTTGAAAATTAATAATTTCTTTCGACCTAGAATAATTCCATTCTATATTAACTTTTTTCTTTGTATGAATATGAAATTGATATAATACCTCATACAACACTTAAGTGTTGAGTAATTGATTAGATACCCCCCAACATATTTAATAATGTAAACAGTATTTTGAATAATGGTACAGCAATTTTGAGTGGTGACTTTCTCTAAGTCACCACTCGAGTGCTAAGGGTTAAACAGTCTCTGAAACAGCGTTCATTCATTAGCGATTTTCAAGTGTTTTAAGGAAATTGTGTAAATTCTTACATCGCAGAAGCTTCACAAGTAGCTATACAGAGCACTTTCACATAGATTTCATTTCGTTATCATCTAAATTAGTATAGTCATTAATATTGGAACATAATCAATCATTCTGTAAGCTTTTATACGATTATAAAACGTCACTGACGACTTTGTTATACTATCGAGTAACATCCGGAGCTCTTCCTGATATCATTACACTCGATAAATTGAAGATTTATAACTAGACTGCGAATCTTTATGCAAAATAAAAATTGTCTGCGTCGATTGCAAAAAATAGAATCGAAATTGAATGTTACTTCTTCCCTTAATAATTTTAACAGATGAGAAATCATATATTGACGTTTTCAATTTTTAAAATTTTCTTACATTTTTGAATTTCATTCTCAATTAAAGTAAAGTTTAAATAATTATAATTATAATTAAAGCAAGAGGTTACAATACCAAATACTAATTGCTTATTGTCTAACTTAATGTCCACTTAATTTTGACCATCAAAAATTGTTTACAATTTTGATTAATGATAATATATTCTATTATATTAATTGTTATTATTGATATTGTTGTTTATTTCATTAAAGTACACTTTGTTAACTTAAATGTTCCATACAATTCTGGTTTATTAAAATTATGTTTTAAATTGCTTTGATTTTTTGTTGATCATTAAACCTGTCCACTTAATTTTGTCCATGACTGTATGTGCAGGGTGTTCCAAAATGATATGTCGAGACCACTATCGCGTGATTCTGCAACTCTGGATACATGTGGATAGATGTAGAAAAAAATGAACCGCAGAATTAACCTTGACTCTTTTTTAAGGTCAAAAGATTATTGCATCTTGTAGTACGTATCGCAAAGAACAAAACTCTCAAAAGAACCATACATCTCAATCAACCGTTCTCTATGTAGTACACTAAATGTGTGTGCAAAGACCTCATGCAAAAATTTGAATAGTTCCTCTAAAAATTAATAAAAGAAAAATGGCTTCCGAAGTGAGAATACCTCCTCAGTTCTGGAATCTAATTTTTCAGCCACTTGCTTGGCATTACACCTCCCCATGGGCAACAGGATCCGTCCATCCATTTGATCCGACGAGAAACAAAGTCGAAAACGAAGAAGATGAAAACAGTGTTGTTGAGGCCACTGGAATAGCATCCACCCTCGAGGCACGCCGATGTTCTCGGCAGGATTAAAGGAGGAAGCGTAACCCCTTCGGCCGCGGAAGAGTTTCGCGCACGTTAAGATGTATCTTGCTTAAACGTGACGTATTATTTCAACGATCCTCGTGTGTTCCCATTACCGCGCGGGCACACGTTGATGGAAGGATCGTGCGTGTAACTCTTTCAACCCCCTCGCGGTTGCGAGCGCGGCCGGCAACGCGGAGAAAGCGCAGGGGTGGCAATGGTATATTATACGTGGCGAGGGGCGGTTCGGGACGGGACGGGTCGGGTCGGGAGTCGGGACGGAACGGGACGGTGTGGCTCGGCGATACGGTCGACCGAGGGCGGAGACGGAGAAAGTTAGGGTGGATACCTGCGGGCAATCTACCTGTATTAAATTAACCACCGCGGAGCGCACAGGCTCAGCTCGTGCTCGCGTGTCCGGGAATGCTCGAAAGCGAAGCACGGACACTAAGAATTCATTAGTCCGCCACCCTCGTTGCTAACTCGATGGCTGTGCACAGTGCGTCCCACCTCTTCTACCCCTCCCTACTTCTTGTCTTTCTCGTCACTCATGAGGATCGATGAATTCTTCCGCCGAGGGTGAATCTTTACCTGCTATTTTAATTATTATTATCGGGACGATTTGACAGTAGAACGTCGTCGATTCGGCTCCTTGATTATCTGCTTATCGATCACTGGATGATTTATAATAATTGCAATGCTGATGTTTTTGTAAAAAATGCTACTTTTGTAAAAAAAACTACGAAAATGCGATAAGACCGCCACACACGCGATGTTTAAGACCGGCACACACCTTGTACCAATGTGTTTACAAATATTCTTTATTGATGAGACTACAGTAAATGTTCAATATGATTTCCTTATGCATGAATGCATATTTTGACTCTCTTAACGCCTTGCCGTATTTTAACGAGTCAGACTCGTCATAAAGATTGTTAGTGCCTTTCTTGTTACATGAAATGAAATTTGATTCGTTTGTAATCGATATTTAAGCATTAAAATAAATGTAGCCATACAAAATATATAAATTTTCTTTTCTCGTCTACGACATTTTTGGGTATAAAGACGTTTTAACCATTGTAACTGTAAAGAAAATGATACGGCAAGGGATTAATTATATTTTTGGTAGCGTCTGCTAGTATTGTCCTAGATATTAATGCACATATTATTTTGCTTTTTAAGCCGTTTACATTTCTAGGCCATGTATCGTAACGCCATGTAATTGATATCCTTACGAAATATTGAAAATGTATCGTATACGAATCGTGTTAACACAATTCCATTTAAAAAATTGAGGGACACCTTCGTTTCTAAAAAAATAATACAGATAAAAGAGAATTACACACACACTTCAGATTCCAACTTTAAATTTAAATTTAATTTAAACTTTCTCTCTTCTTTTGGCCACTCTCTGTACTGTTCCCATTTCAACTGAAAGTTAAGATGACATTACAGAGTAACAATAACAAAAACGACAATAGTATTAACCTTCGCAAGGTAATGTGGGGTCTCGGAGACCCCCCAGCTTCAGATTTTTGAAAAGAATTTTTATATGAATAAAATTAAATCTGTTTGTTTACTTTTTATCCTGTGTTATTCTTTATCTCAAATTGATTAAAAAACGAGGCTATTTATGAAATTCATTTGTCTAAGAGACCTCACCTTACTATTTATGTGTTATTAGACCTTAGCTTGCGAGTTAATAATCTACGAGGCTATATCATGTAAGAAAAAGCTTTCTTAACATATTCATTATTGCAGTACTGCTCATACTTTATTACAGTAATCAGGGCATCTATTATAGAAACACCCTACACATTGCAATTTTCTGTGTTCGCGTTTTATTAGCGAGTCGTATTACGATCCGACCGATCGTATTTCTTCGTGTCGCGTGTCCAGGAAGCCTCGTAAGCCCAACAGTCTGCTAAGAATTCATTACAGCTGACCACCCCCTTTTTATGCCGGCAGTTATATTCGACATCGTGTATAACGCCCCTGTTGAACATCGACAGATCGTTGGTGGTCGCTACAAATTGTCGCAGCTCTGAATTACTCATGCAAACGAAGAATCATACGTATAATTAAGCGATGGGCGTTTATGCCGAATGGCGCTTCACTAAACTAAACAGTTCACGGAACTGTAAATTCGTGGGGATTTCGTTCCCTTCATTAAAAATTTGCCGACTATAAAAATTAAGAAAAAATTTCACTACACAGCATAACAATTCTTTGCAAACTGTATGCTCGGATATACTTTCTTGAACTTTGTTAAACGATATAAAACAATGTAAAACTGTTCTCCATTGCGATTGAAGATATGTATTTCACTGAAAGTTCATAACTAGACTGCGGATGTTTACGCAACTTACAATTTTTGTAGACGAATTTTCAGAAACTCGAATCAAATAGAATCTTATTTTCCGCAATTTCGATGAAATTTTCAGAGCGTATATAATCTATACGAGTTGACAAAACACATCTTTTAAATTTTCGTTATTGGCCCAGCTAAAAAAGTTGAAAAAACCAATTTTCACTATTGTTTTTCACAATTCCGATCAAATTCATTTTTCCAGCATTTTTTAGATGTCATTTACTAAACTAATTCTTTTAGCCTTACACAGAAATTGAAGTTGTTTGGTCCATTCATAAAAAAGTTATTCTGATTTAAAGTGTGTGTGATCAGTTATGCTCGTAACTGTATATGGTCTCACATTCATTGTAAACTTGTTAGTTCTTTTCCGACTCTTTTTAAGTCGATCCTAGTTTCCCGTTCATTTATTTCAATATTGGAATCAGAATTATAGGTCCATCGATTTTCATTGGCTTCTTACAATTAGAGGGATCGCGGAGGGTGCAGAACGATAACTTTTCCAGAAGCGTTACCGGTGAAATACCGTCGCACAATGGGAGTAAATACCGTTGAAATTAAGCGACTTCGACGAGGCCCATTTCCGTTTCATTTGCTAAAACAAATCGTACGCCGATTATCCGCGAGACTGCGATGAAAGTGCACTTAGCTGATGAGAGGCTACGCGAAGCGTGCACGCGATACTCGCATGCCTCTCATATTGTATATAAGCTTCTTTTACACGTGTCGAATCGAATTTGAATAAACACACAATCATCGAGTCATCTTCTATCACGTTTTCTCTCCAACGCCGTACTCGACCAATGACGATGATTGATAATGGAGCCGGTTATTATAAAAGTGGGGTAACTAATATCATTGCACTCTTTGTGTTTTTATATGTATTTGGTTCTTGCTTCATTTATTTAAATATTATTTTTGAGTTAAAACCAAATATAAGTTTCACAAATATAAATTACAACAAAGTTTGAGAGAACTGTATTTAATATAATTAATAAACTAAATTGTTTAAAATCAGTAGGAGTCAAGAAACTGTCCATTGAAGTAAATTTCAAATGAAATACTTAAAATAGTAGGGAGATGTTGGCAACAAAATTGAAAAATAATTCGGAGTGCAAAGGATTAACCTTTAGCACTCGAGTGGTGACTCTGACGCGCCACTAAAAATTGCTGGACCATTATTTAAAATGTTGTTTACATTATTAGATACGTTGGTATCTAATAAATTATTAAACATTTAAGTATTGCACGAGATACTATATCAATTTCGTATCCACCAAATTTAAAAAATCATTAAGAATGGAAATATTTTAGATCGGAAGAAATGTTTAATTATCGAGTTAAAATAGCTCCGAGTGCAAAAGGTTAAAGGTTTTGCGTATCGTACGATTGTAAAATATACAATGGAGGACAAAAATATTCGGATCTCCTTTAACAACGAATAACTTTTTGAGATGTTACAAGTATTAGTTTCCTAGGTAATGTATAATAAACATGTAAAAATTACTATTGATCGAAATTGCGAAGTAAAAAGTAAACGATTTTTAAATTTTGTATCTGTGCTATAACAAAAATTTAAAACATTCTTTTTGTAAATCTAAGTTATATACATGTATAAAGTCTCAATGAAATCGATAAAAGTTGCTATGAGCCATACATAATTAAAAATGGCAAAAATTGTGAGAAACTGCGATTTAAATACATCGCAGACCCAAAATTCTAATATTCTTTCATCTTTCAATGACTATAGCTTTTTCATGCGTCAACCGATTTCGATGAAACTTGGTACATGTAGGTACGAAGACAATAATTCATAGGAAATGGACTTGTCCCACTTTCATAGTAAATGATCTTTCTCCTACCAACCAATATTATATTGATTAATTTAATAATAATGTATAACATTCGAATGGTGGATTAATAATAAACTAGTTTTGGTTAACTAGAAGCTAAAATACTAGGAAACTGAATTTTTTTCCGAAAGTGGAGTTACTACACCTTCATAATAAACGGTTCAATTGTTATGCATATAAATTTTATCTGCGCTTTTCAATTTCCGCCAATAAGCTTTCATATCTTCTTCGTTGTGTATTGTAGAAGATGAAAGTAAGGGGAGAAAATCGTTTCGCCCTAAAAATGTTTAATTAAAAAATGTTTTCGACCCAATCGCGGAAATTTAAATTTAATTGGAACGCATTTTTAAATTCACATTAAACTTCTGTGCGTTATTTTTCCTTTTATCGGACACGAAATGGGAGCTCGATTAATGGTTTCAATTGGCCATAATTAATGTGTTCCGACTCGGTAAAAGTTTAAAAATTATTTCGATGCTCGAAAAACCGTTTCCCGCTGCAAGCGTTTCGCTTGAAAATTTAATTTCCGCGTACCGTCGTCGGTATCATTTCGGCTATTATTACCATCCGCATCCGGACGTATTAAATTTCAATCATTCCGGAAATTTTGACGCAATTGACGGGACAAATAACGTTAAAAAATCTCCGCAACCCGAGTAATATTTCCCTTTTCAATATCCAATTCAGCGAATTTTATTGCAAAACGGGTAGACCGTTGACGCCTTTACTAATAAAAAGTTGTTATACAATACATTATTCCGAATGAATTGGAAAAAGTCAACCCTATTTCATACGTTAATACGTCCCGCAATTCGGGCTCCATTTTATATCACGATGTCAAAAGAATGTCAGTTAGTTTCATAATTTATTCACAAATGGGAAAAACGACTTCAGTTTTTCTGCCAAGCCAGACGGATTAGTTTACTAGATGATATGCAATGAAAATTTTGGAAAAATTGCGGTTAGTCTGAATTACGAAAGAAATAGAAGTTGTTTTTTTACAACTTTTTCATTTGGGCTTATAGCGAAAATTTACAAAATGTGTTTTATAGATACATATAAATTATACATCTTTTTATATTATATATTTTTTTCGAAAATGATTGTGATTCGAAAAAAATGGAAGAGGAAAAATTATATTATTTTCTGCAAACAATGATGTCTGTTATTTTTATTGTCTATTATTATTTTAGAAATTAAGGTGACCTTTAATTTTTAAATGGAATGTTATGTATTTTTTATATCATGTGCCAAAACGAATTCATTCATATACGAATGACCTTCAACGTCACACAAAGTCAGAAATAAAGAAATGTTATTCCACATTTTCGAATTATCTTTTCATGTAGAACCAGCTCCATTTCGTTTGCACCGCCAGTTACTGGTCACCCTGTATAAATATTTAAAGTGTCTCATTAGTTTGTGCAGCATTGTATTGTACATACACGCATTTTCTTCGCATTATCTACTGACTAATGAAAATGGTGCACGCGCTCAAACCTATCGCTAACTATTGTCTGGTCTTGAACAATGTTGATTCCACCTTCTGTAAGATGAGTGTATAACCGCAATCAGAGTTGTGCTAATTTAAATATAATACATTGTAATTGAATTACATTGTATTTTATATACAGAATATTTGAATTACATTGTAATTGCGTTACATAATTCGAACCTTTCGCTTAATTTAATTGCTAATTACGCGAATCATGAGTATAATCGAAACACAAGGTAACTGAAATGAAATGTAATTGAAATACAGTATAATGTAAATTACTCAATGTGTACATTACTCGCTTAATTTAAGAAATATCTTTCATTTTATTTATTCGTGTTTCTTCCGTTTCGCATTCAAAGACAACTCGATTTTATGTTTGTCTTTATAAGGATGTTTTCTTATGCAACGAGGACCAACCTTCCAAATGCAGAAATCTTGAAACAAAGAGTGTTCATTAAAATTCATTTCCATTATAAGTGATTAATGCTACATAAAGAATGTTCTTGTTTTATGTCTATCCTATTAAATAGTGTTACTTTAATTCTGTAGTAATTTTGTCCTGTCTTTCTACAATTTATATTTCTTTTCTGAAAGGAACGTAATAAACAAGTTTATTTGTGATCACACAATATGAATTTATAAATAATACCATGTTCATCGTTGCTCTCTACCAATCTTTTTCTTTTTCCACTTCTTATTCTTCTTATTATAATTCATAATTGCACTGTACTTTATAATTGTGTTTCAACAGTAAAATCGAATTACATTATAATTTAACTGAATGAAGCGACTGAATTTCGAATTACGAAATAATTACTTTGTAATTATAATTCGTGAGTTATTTCAATTGTAATTCGACACAACTCTGACCGCAATTTACTTCCGCGGATAATGCGCCAATCAAGGTCACTCCCATAGTAATAAAATGATATCAGCGGCAAACGCGATCGGAATCATTGAATGTTCCATCGAAGAATTTCTCAATCTGCGTAACACTTGCGCATTCGCAAAGTCGATTCGCACAGCTGAGACCGGCGGCTGCGAATTTGAAATTGAAGATGGTCACCGTTCGTCAAGCCTCTCGGATAATGGTCACTATTTATCTGAATCGAGTCGACCACTCGTGAATGAATTCGTTTATTCGCCGTCGACATTTATGATGATAAATGAAACGCTTCTTTTTTTTTTTTAAATGAGCCGAGATTGAAACTATAGAAGAGAGCGTAACTTTCTTATAATTTAAGGTTGATCAAATCTTTTACTGTTATTTAAATTGAATATCATCCAAATTCTAAAATGATGAACTGGAAATGATGAAATTCCTAGAGCACTTGCGGAATTATTTAGAATGACAGATGAGAAAACATGAAATTTTTTCAAAATAGATCTCCAAAAATTCACTGAAGGAAGAGCGGATAGAACAAGATCCCACAACGCATGACCTCAAATTTAGTAAATTCAATACCGAGAAGGATTGCAGCAGTTATAACGGCCAAAGACTATCCCACCAAATATTAATTGATAATTTTGTAATGTCGTATTAATTCTTATTACGTTTTTTTTCTCAATTTGTAAAAAGTTAGAAACGAATACTTTTTGCTGGTGTATTTCAGTCGATTTTTTATTTTTCTTTGTTATTTTTCTACAGACTTCTCAGGATATACACATATTTATTGTTGACAGAAAAATAGTTGATAAACAACAATTTCACAAAGCTTTGTTTGAAATTGATCAGTGTACGAACTGTCTGCACTCTGCACCCACTAACTAATGTTCCGTAAGAATTTAGAAACAATAATATAAGCTACATGTAACAATATTATACTTGCTAAATAGACCACTCGGTTTAAAGCAATAATAAATAAATAAGTAAATAATTATGTTCAATCAACGCTTATTTCGCTCCTCATACATTTCTATAGGGATTTTGTCTTCATTTTTCAATTATCATATTTTTTTCAATTCATATAAAGCCAATCTTTCAATTGAAAAAAATTGATTTTGTATTGAAAGCGTGAATCTTGTCTAATTTTTGTAATTTTTATCAGATTTTTGTTATAACCCCAGCACAAAATTTAACAAACCTTAAACCAAAATTGAACCTTCTGGGATCTAATGATTGATACATGTGCTACACAGCACGTCAATGGGGATTGTACTGCCAAAGAGGATAACAACAATTGTATTCGACTTAATGTAATAATGATGAAAAAGTGTAAAAATACAAATTTTGCCGAAGAGAATAACAACAATAGTATGTAAGTTAATGTAAAGTGATAAGAAAAAGAATACAAAATGTTTGTTTCCAGTTTTTGGATGAATGCTGTGCCTATAAAATAATAAACTTACATAGCTAATAGTTTGAAGAAAAAAGTGTGTGTAAAAATATTAGTCGATTTTCCTGCTTTACACAAGAATCCCCTCTTAGCTCGTCCTCAAATGAGTGGCGGCATGCAAAACGGAAATAAAGATATCTGGTCATATGAACACATATTGTGCAAAAGAAAGAAGCACCCGGCCATATTTAATAGAAAAGCGTAAAAAATCAAACAAGAACACAGCAAGTTTTGAAAAAGGATTCCGCTGTTTAATTGAATAGTTCTGAGAATTATGTGTTATTGGGGATTATCTAATACTTTAAGTGCAATGAATCAATTATTGTACAATACAATTTCTAGATATTGTTTGTCATTATATCTTATAATTATACTGGGTGCTTCTTTCTTTTGCACGGTAGTACATATATGTATATCAAATTAATAGATAAACAATTCAATAAGTATGCAGTTCACATTACAAGCGGTAACTATACATTTTACTATAACTTCAGAATGATGCTGCTATTCATACCGCAAAAGCTGTACAACAATTTTTTATTTCACACATATAAAAGTCTTGGAATGGCCCACCTGCTCGCTCGAACTAAATATTATTGAAAATATTTGAGATGGCTTAGCCAGAAGTGTCTATGCACGCGGGAGGCAATACAGCAATAGTAATGAACTAAAAGAAAGTACAGTCTTCCATTAAGAAATGTTAACTTTAATAATAAAGAAACGCTGTTTCTTTTACAATTTGACTAACCGCGTGTCCGAGACTTACAACTCTAATCACTCTACAACCACAAGTAAAAAACAGCGCGGCATTTAAAGTGACACCTCTTAATGGGAGACCCGTTATAATAAATAATCGAAACCCACTGAAACACAACATTTGTTAGTTGTTGTACAACAAAAAGGAGGTATCACAAAATATTGATGTAACATTTGGTAAATTATATTTATAAAAAAATGTTAATATTAATTGTGTGTTACAATTTTGCCGTTCCAAAGTCGGTTCATGTTTATATTTTCCTACTTATCTATGTTTTTGTACGTTTATTCTAGAAATAGTATGCAAAATAGAATGTACATATATAAAATACACAAGTACGCGAAACGTCTTCTACTTTTCTCCAGCACCGTAAGTGTGCGCATCGATATCCGAGCTGCGATACGCGCGCAATTCAATCGTGAAAACCGATTCCGCGGAGCCGAGTAACATCGGCTAATTAATATCGAGATAACGCGACGCATTACATGACCAATTATATTCGAGATTAGAGAACGAGTCATCGCGACGCGACAGCAGCGTAGGCAAACGACGATGAAACGAAGCGAACGCGAACACGCGCCGCGATCGGCCGCGACGGAATAAACCCGCGTGCGCGATTAAACGTGCGGCGTTATCCTACTAACCGTGTAAACGTCACTGCCTCCGCTAGAACCGAGTTAGAAAAATCGCCGCTGCGCCGCATAATGGTGCACTTTATCCGCATAATTGACTCAATGACCATTTGCCAACGTGGAAGACCGTCGACGTCGTCGTCAACTATAGCAACGACGACGTCTACGACAAACCGTCGAGGTTTCTTTATCCGGCTGACCCACTCAGATTGCTGCAGCGCAAAAGACGTTCTACGAGATACGAATAGAACGAAAGAACGAGAGGGAGAGAAAGAGAGAGAGAGGGGGGGTGGAGAGAGCCCGATAGGAGATCGGCTAGAAATGAGACGGACAGATAGAAGAGAAACAAGAAGAGCGGGACGCACCCGAGGCCCGCGGAGACCGCGTTATTATTGCTCACTAAATGAGTCACTGTCCCGCGGGCCAATAAGCTGCGAGGAAAACGCGATTCGTATTGCAAAAACTCCTGATAACCGTTATCTATCGTTACGCGCACGCCGCACCATTCCGCGCCACTGTCCAAGAGATTTATACCCACGGTTGTTGACTAACCATTGCCTAATGAAATCCGATGCCCCCGATCGATCCCATCGATCCTCCTTCGTCTTCCGGTTGCCGTTCATGCTCATCACGGTTATCTGTCGGAGACTCGGGAAACGCGATCGCCCGAATTCCGTGAATCTGATAACAAAGGGATCGAACGTTTTGCAACGAGACACACCGCGTGTGAATGGTGACGATTGTTCGTACATAAAGAGACGATTTGCTAAGGGGATCTATGAGAATTTCAATAGTAAAGTTTGAAACGAAATCGGTTTTTGTTGCTTCTTCAGGTTTTGGGACATTTCGTGAAATAAAGTATCTGATTTTAGAACTAGCAATTTTGCTAAAGCATAAACATATTTAAAATATTTTTCACAGACTGCCTGTATGTAAAATTTCCTTGGAAAATGGACGCTGTCGTTCGTGGTAAGTGGTAATATTTCAAGGAAATATTTCTTACATTTATAAAATATAATTAATAGCAAAATTAGGATCGAATTTAAAAAATCTACGGATTCCTAACAACACCAATCAGATATTAGATATGGTATTATTGATAAACGTACAAGTTTTGCTGAACATGCATTAACTTGTTCTGGTATTGTCTTTTAAGTCAATATAGGCGTAGGATAGATATTAATATTTACATAAGAAAAATATTATTGTTATCTACACATATTTGTTGTTGTCTATAAACATAATAGTCTATTAGACTATAGATCTTCTTCAATTCATAATAACCAAAAAAAAATGTAGTCACTGTAAACAAGAACAGACATAATAAAATCTGAGTTTTTATTTTCTACGATTCCTTCATCAAATTATTTTGCATCAATTTTTTAACGACTCAATATATCAAAGTAAAGCAAGAAGCATATATAAACGGAGTTCTACTGTAATAGTAATATGATTTTTAAAAGTCATGTAATGTTTCTAGTGTTTTAAATTGCAGCTACTCATTTTTGTTATAAATGCATAAAATCCACTAATAAATATTAGGTTGGAACGGAAGTTCGTAGCGTTTGTAAATTAAGATTGAAAGCTAAAATTCAGATATTTATTCATAGATTTATTCAATAACATATTTTCCATTCTGTTCTATTACTTTTTGCCATTTTCGAGGTAACTTCTCGTGTTATTGAATAAATATATGAATAAATACCTTAATTTTGTCTTCGATTTTTAATTTGAAAACGCTACGAACTTTCTTTCCAACCCAATATATTATCTATGAGTCGGATTGAAGTTTCCTGTTCACGGAATAATAGAATATTGCTTCACGAACACCCTAGCAAATTACGTGAATTTCGTCGACCAATAAAAAGAACGTCCAATACCGTTCCCCACCCCTGAGCGAAGAATGCATTGGTCTTTGTTTTCTGCATCGAACAATACGAAGGTTGGACGAAATATTTTCAATTAGCCCCCAGGGACTTTGATCGAGACCGAGCCGTTGTCCACCACAAGCGATTAATTCAAATCACGAGCATTCCACACACTTTAATTCCCATCATAGCCGATCAGCCCTTCCAATCGAACGCGGCCCGCTGCCCTTCATTCGGTTTTTCTCCCACGCACTGCGGGGATGGCGTAAACTCGCGGGCTAAACTGCCGGTCGACGGAAGTTCGGGAACTTTAAACCGGGGTTTATCGACTAATTTAGCCGAAGCCAAGGACAGCCGAGAACTCCGGAGACAGACTTTGCGCAACGATGCTCTCGATTGGACGGCCGACTAATTTCGAACTCGATAAACCGAGGCGAGAGAACCACGACGAAGTTTCGATTCCGAGGCGTAGCCGTGTCGAGCTCGTCCCGAGACGCCCGAGATTTCGTTAAAATCAACGCAGAAACTCTGCTCAAGTTTAATTCTATTAAAGTCGTCCACTTGACCATTACCGGGCTCCGTGGCGATCGCCGATTAGATAGTGCACCCGAATCTATTGTCGGATCGGTGGATTAATTGTCTGGAATTGGGCCGTCGCACAGTGGAACAAATATACGAAAACCCGCGACACTGACTAATATTTGAAGTTTGTATAAGGCTTTGTGATGGCACATATACTTACTCTATTCATAAACAGCAAGTCGAAAAAAAATTTTTTATGGGCTTTATAGACGAAGAAAAAAAATTCTATGCTTATATTACATTTATATTGCAATAAACGTGAATCGAAAAGGAAAAAAGCTGTGACGAATTTTTTTTTCTTCATCTATAAAGCCCATACAGAAGCTTTTTTTGTTATTTTTTGAACACTTTTTTCATTTTTAAAAAGACTGCCGAGCAGAAAAACGAGCTTCATAGACTTTTTCCTTTGGTATTCTGTGAGAGAAATTTGTTACGATCATATTCGACGGGATCCGACTGCTGCCGACATTTGGGTTTGAAAAAGCATACAACAATACTGTTGTACGAGAAACAAGATTCTACCCTCTTAAGTCTGAATTTATTTTAGCAATGTTTAACAAATCGTGATTGATATTAGTTTTTGAATGTTTGGTAGTATGGTGTCCACAAATGTATCACACACATGTTTCTTTATCACACACTTGCAAGCCTTCTACCAATAATATTCCCTTTACTTGCAAAATAAAGTTTAGGAGTAGCCCACATAATTACAAACTACAATACCATGGTAATGCTATAAAAATAATCCAATTCCCAATATAAAAACTAACATAAACTCCTATATCATTGTATTATATTAACTTATAAGATTATTCTACTGCATATTCCACTCTGCGGCGCGATGCGATGAACCAAATAATTATTCACGTGAATTTTATACTCCTGGAAATTGATTTGGTTCAAAGTTGACCAATCATGCGCTTTATTAAATTTGTTTCCATACGTTAAAATTTAATTTTCTTCCGTATCGAGTTTAATCGGTGCTCTCACTTGATCGTATGTTCTATTGAAATTTATTTTAAATTCTCCGGTTCAATTTTTGGTTTCGGTATATAATGGGTTCTATTAAAATTTATTTACAGTTATTGAAAATGAATTTTATTTCGTCTCCACTTTTTTTCGACTGGTTTTTATCGATGTTAACTATCGATGTTTAATACAACCGGGTTATATTAAAAAATTGTTTCAGGTGTTGTTGAATGTATTATTCGGTCTTATCGTTAGCTTCATATATATGTCGTTACTCTACATATAGTTCTAGTTTTATCTATATTTTTGCAGATCTCATTTGGGGAAAGAATTTAGAAAAACTAACTGAATTTGATTACTAATCTGTGGCACGAGTACGGACTTCCTATGGTGCAGGAGCCTAATCATTGCGTGACGAATGTACCTAATCATTCGCTATGTGTAATGGTTAAATGGTGAGCGCAATCACGCTTCCCGATATTCCGACGAAAAATGCGAGAAGTACGATAAAGCTCGTCGTATTTCTTCCGCTGAAAAACGACTATTGACTGCGCGTGATAATTTTGTGCGTATTTTCATTGCACTTCCTGAAGCAATGGAGAAACCCTCCCCCCTAACTTATAACACTTCCTAGAGTAAGAGGACCTCTCAAAATGACGGATTTCAAATTTTTGAATTTATGATTATTGAGATGTACAGATGCATTTACGGGGAATTATTCAATAAATTTTTTTTTGGACATGCATATAGGTATAACGAAGTCACTGAAAATATGAACAAATTCTTGTTATTTTTATAAATAGTTCAAAAATGATTTATAATATATAACGTATAAATGTATTTATTGGATTGGCAAGAAAGTAATTTCCGTATTTTAAGGTGAAGTGAAACCCAATTTTTTTAATCAAACGATGAACTTTAATGAATAAAATATGTTCTTATTTATTCTCTTTGACAAAAGATCATCGAACAAAATGGAAAATATCTCATTTATCAAAGTTCATTGCTTGAATAAAGAGAAAAATTGGGCTCTCTATTTCACCTTAAAATACCGAAGTTACTTTCTTGCCAACCCAATATTTTGAGAATTAAAAAGATATTTTTTACAATTTGGCAGACGCAATAATACTATGCAACTTTCGATTCAACTTTTGTTAATATTATTTGTTTTTCTCGAGATATTTCACGAAAACATTGAAATTTTTGAAGAGCTGATTCCCTCACTTTAACGCGAGAAGTCGCACGAAAAAGTAGGACTGTATTAGGCATAACTTACTCTATTGTGTGCAGTTTCATAATTTGTTGGATTTACGGGTTCGATAACTTCTCTTGTTAGTTCTGAAATTCGCCTCGATTAGGTGAAAGTATCCATTACAACACGCGAAGCGTAAAGCTTGAACATGGAAACTGCACGAGCCCATACGCAGTCAAAAACGCAGCTATTGCGTCACCGGAGTAAGAAATTGCATGTGGCCGTTAACGAAGTACCCACGTGTAAACCATGCGCAGGCACGCACGTGACGCGTGTATTTTTCGTGGATGTTCCCCATGACAGAACAACGATACGCAATACCCATCGCGTGCGCTTTTTACCAGAGTTGCCAGATTAAGACATATCTCCCCACTCTACCTTCGCCTTCTACGACGCTATTCCCCCACGCTTCCGCCGCGGCCCGGTCACGTGATGCGTTTCATGCCTGTTGTGCACGTGTCTGGTACTGGAAGAGAGAGGGTAACTTTTTCCCCTCAATTCTTGCTCCCTCTCCCCATCTAGCACGACAGTGCTAGAAATATTAAAAGTAGGGGTGTGTGAGTACTTGATAGACAAGAACAGCAAGCGGCCAGGAGAAATGCGAAGAGCGGGGCCCCGGGCCGCTCCACATACGAGCCTGCAGTTGCGGGAGGAAAGGGCATAAGTCCTGGGTGATGGTTTTTTTAGTGGGTAGTGGGGGATCCGACCATCCGTGATCCCCTGAGCTCCACAATAGCCCCTTCAGGGGTGTGCGAAAATGCATTTTTTATCCCCATCCTTAATGCATTTTTTATCATCATCCTTAACAAAATAAAAAAAAAGGGTGTGCGAGTACTCGAAATTTCGGGTTCGGGTCGGGTCGGGTCGAGTCGGGGTCCCGAAAGTTTGCATTTTAAAGTTGAGGCAAGTCTGCGATCAAATCAGCGATAAATAACTTTGTGCATATTAAGATGTCCAATCATCGGTTGTAATAATATTTCGATTTGTAGAAAACACTGTTTTCTAAACGCTGATTTGATCGCAGAAATGCTCCAACTTTAACTTCGAGTACCCGAATATTGCGAACTTTCGGGACTCCAACTCGACCCGACCCGATTACCATTTCGGATACCCGAAATCACGAGTACCTGAATTTTGTAAACTTTCGGGATCCCGACCCAACCCGACTCGATCATTGTCCGATTCGAACCGAGGCTCGGGTCACCCCTAGCAGCACACCCCTAGTTAAAAGTAAATCACATCTTTTAGTTATTATTAGTAGATTGCGGATCTTTATGCAAAATAAAAATTAATAATGATAATGTTGCTAGTGAGTCATTGGGAAACAGGAATTGACAGGTTATCTGAAAGATGGCAACAAGTTGTTGCAAATAATGGAAATGATATCATTGGATAATATTAAACATATGTTTTCATAAATTCATTCAAATGTTTTCTTTAAAATACGACGAAACTTTCCCTCCAACCTAATACAAGTATAGGAGCTTAGAAAAAATTAGCATGGGCCACAGGAAGATTATAGAACTACTGAAAAAATGGTGGGACTTGTAGAAAAATAAGTATAATAAACGATCCACGATGTCAATGCGGCTATGAAACTCGAAAGATATTGATCATACACTATGATAATGTCCCACATTTGAAGAACAGAGATCAAAATTTATCAAGAAATTAAAAACAAAAACTACATCTTTTTCTTCCGTTCTCATGTAATGTCCTATTCTCCAGGCCTACGGTGGAGATATTATGTAAACTGACCTACTCGTTTCTGAATGACTGTGAGTTAAAGATTTAAGAAAAGAATAGACTGCCTGTGTGGTAGGCATACGATTGTTTATGATTTGTATTGTATTATATAAAGTATCATAATGTATTTAAACTGCACAGTACTGCAAAATAACCTCTTCCTTGAGATCTAAATTGCATTAATAAAAAAAGATAAGTATAAATTGTGGGGATTGTATGAAAATGATTGTAGGAATAATTGTAGAATCTACGAAGAAAATGTAGATCTTGTGATTAGATTTCAAGATCTGCGATTATTCATCTTCTATGTGATTATTTATCTTCATTGTTCTATCGGAACATTTGTTTAGACATTGAAAGTAAGTAGATGCACCTGTTTTGACCACACACACCGTCTACACTACGTGTAACTGCAGCGTGCAGTAATTCGCCGCGGAAAGACCGATTCTATTTTGGAAGAGTTCTCTTCTTCCTGGTTACATGAAGCTGCACGAGACGAGTGTAAACTGTTCTGAATCATGTTCAGGTCACGATGCATAAATATCGTGTTCGATCTTCCGCCGCATTTGCACGCTTTCTGTAACAGCGAGGAAAACTACGAATTAATCGCATCTTTCCTCGGGGAACATTAACTTCACTCTTCGTTTTATGGTAAATGTGAGCTCTCTCGTTGTGCACACTTCCCTAGCGAGAGCACTTTGATTTTGTGTACCATAGTACTTGAGTAACTGACAAGCCTGCCCGGAGCTGGCAAATCATAATATTCATCGGAACGAGTTCTCTGAATAGCTAAACGTGTTGTAGGTAGCATCCTATTAGATTTATGATCCACTTCTTCTTCCGATGATAATTAAAACACCAGCAGAAATTAATTAAAACGCTTGCGTCATATTCAAGATAACGTTTACAGGCTTCTCTCGGTGCTGTTTATATTATGTAAACGGGTGATCCTCCGCGATTTTAGCGCCACAAACCGTAACAGCAAACAGGTTAATCCCAACGGGTTATACAGTGTAGAAATTCCTTCCAAACATTGCCGACAAGATGAGTAACATTCTTGGCGTAATAAAAACTTCAATAATTTTCTTCTAACAGATTGTGAATGAATAATGAGTAGACTGCTAATGACTTTATGCAAAGTAAAGATCTTTTTCTTTCTTCAGTCATTTTAACCCCTTTTACTATAACATCGAGACTGATGAAGATTTTGAACAGAAGCTCCCAATAGACTGCGGATATTTATGCAATTTTCAAATTTTGTAGGCAAATAAGGAAGCGGAATCACGTAAAATCTTATTCTCAGTCGCAGTAGTCTTTGTAGTTCTGGAATAAGTAAAAATCGTACTAAATTCTGTGGAATTTTATATTCTAGCATTTTTTGACAATTTTTAGAACCCACATGTGAACCCACATTAAACCGAAATAAAATTCTATTTTGTTGTTGCCAATATATGGCCATTGGAGAATATACAGGCATACAACAAATACACAACCACTGTAACCGTACAGAAAATCGTAGTGCAAGGGGTTAATACGATGAGAGCAATATACATACATACAGTGGATTGAAAAAGTATTTGAACACCAACATACAATTTTCTTATAATTATGGTAATTTAAACAGCAATAATTTCGCGTTAAAAAAATAATACAAAATTAAACTTCGACTTATTATAAATGTCGGATATTCGTTCATTCATAAGAGAAGTGATATAAGTCAAAAAAAGAAAATTGTACAGGAGAGCCATTTGAAAATTACCTAAAATTGTATATCACCAAGTTAGAAATGAAAAATAATTTGTTGTTATTTAGATACTGGGTGAATTGTCATGTACGTTAGTTATAAAAAGTACACCACGATTTATATATTTATTATTATACTTTTTCTAAAAATATATTTTGAGTTGTGTCACTTTTCTTACGAATGAACGATGTCTACTGTAAAGTCTTTTCTATAAATATTTAATTTTAAAATGTTCCTTTATGTTACAATTATTTGTAACTACCAAAAAAACATTACTCACGTATTTTTACTTTACTTGAAATGGTTAAAAAAATCCCTACTCTAAGTTGTTCTTTTTACATTTTTTACTTCGTCACTTTTTGATTAATCGTCCGTCAAACATTTAAAAAATTAGCAAGATAAATCAATACGATTAGTAAACTAACGTATAAATTGGTACATACATATAATATAATATAAATAGATGTAAATATTGACGCACGTGAATGGTGCGTTAATTTTTAATCAACCCCGAACATGTTTAAGCGATATAAATGTTGGGCAATACACGGCATTATTCTGGAACGTTTTACGAAATCTGTAACTGCCGGTTTATGTTTAAACGGATGTAAATACTATTTGCTAAATAACGAGTTCGTGTGGTTGCATGATCATGATCATGGCGCGTCAGTCCAAATGGCTTGCTTCGTAATATGAAACGAGATATTATTAAACATTGGCATTGAATATTGCATGCTATGAACTACCGAGTTATCAATGCCTTCAAAAAAATTGCAATTACTTCGCGAGCTTCCTGTTTGACCTACTGATTCCCTGCAAACAGCTCCAACGCTTGTTTTCTTGTAATTTAGATACAAAGATAAATGGCCATATGTGATGATCGAACGTTGAACAAATCAATACGACTTTCAATGAATCATTAAGGAACACTCGTAGCGTCTAGAATCGATATTTTAATAATCATACGAAATATTAATTAACATTCGAGGTCAGAAGATTGATATCGACTTTTTATCCTCAGCTGCGTGCATTAATAATATCTATCAGTTATATCTCGATTCAGAAACGTGCTTTCCAACCGGAAGTTTATACAGCCACGTGTTTCTGCGTTATTTCTGTCTCCTCCGTTTGCTTAATGGCGAACAGTCCTTAATGACGGATCCTGAAGCAACGTTCGCTTTGGCAAATCACTTTTCTCGAATATGGGGAATAGTTTTACTTGCACGGAGCCGCGACTGAATAAATAAAGTAAAGTAAGTAAAGTTAGTAAGTAAAGTTAGTAAAGAAAAATAAGCAGTAATTCATTTACAGCCCTTGCTCGCGCATTAACTACTATCTTATTATTCACAGGCAATATTATCATGTACATTCTATGTTTTGCATTTTATATACCTTAATATCGAGAGATCTCGAAAAGACGTTTCCGATGGTTGAAAAAGAATTAAAGATTTTAACAAAAGCGACATTTTCATTTGCAGAAATGTCCGCACGGGCTTCGTTAATGAGTTATTAACTGGCCTCGGCGGCAGTGAAGCAGTGAACAAGAAAAGAAGTAGAAATTGATTTAATTAGAACTCACTTATTCAGCCGGAAATGCAGTTGTACTTCAGGTAGACGGCAACAACAAAAGCTGAGGGACGTACAGTGAGATACAGGACACTTTAAACTCACTACTACTAATAAAACCACTTACTATCAAAAACACACATATTAGAAATCGCGAGCTTCGAATGGTGACGTCTCTAGAGATGTTCTCTTTACCGCGGTTTTACCGACACTGATCTCACGCAAGATTTTTCTGAAGAGTTTAGGGAGGGATTATGCATATCTCGAAGGACGGGGTGGTCAAACAAAAAACGGGACACGAGAGGGACTGTTGTAAGAATCGAATTTATGGCAATCGCGTGGCAAAACATCGTCTGTCCTTCTTTTAGAAAGTTTCTTACGGGAGGTATAGGACAATAGAAACTCATAAACGCCACGCGTTCCTGGCATTTCTACCTCTTGCTGGGTAAAAGGACAGACTTTTTTTTTAACAGTTACCTACGACTCATTTGGTAACTGTTCGAAAAAAAAACTTATACGAATTTCTGCTCCTCTTGTTTACTGCTTCACCGCAGCGCGACACCAACGCTACGCTCAGTGGAACCTGTCCGTATTTTATTATTATTACCACGCTTGCTATATTAGCTTGCCGAGTTGTTGTCGTTGTCGATGTTGTTGTTGTATGCGTCAAATCTTGAAATCGAATTTTAAACCACTTCTCGATGAGCTAGAGACTTGAAACTTTAAACATAGCTCAGAACTGGATGACAATGCATTAAAAAAAAATTTAAAAAAAAGACTGTGCGTTTAGGAGAAAAAAAATATTGAAATATTAACCGTCACACGCCTCGCGGCGCGACGCACGGTAGTGAGTCATCGCGTTCAGCAATCCCTACTCCACTACGCGTTCGCACTCCGACTCATCCCCACTCCACTGACCCACTTCGCACCGAAGGAGCTCAGTCCCATTCCGGACTTCATCAAGAGACGTCGGACTAAAAAGTAGAAAATAAAAAATACATAAAAAAACTTTTTAAAAACCACGCTTATATTAAAGTGCACTAAAAAGGAGAAAATAATTTTTTTAGGCATTAGCGACAATAAATAAAAGCGTGGAGCGCCCACGAAGATTGCGTCAATATAGTTTAGCGTTCCACGCTTTTATTTATTGTCGCTAATGCCTAAAAAAATTATTTTCTCCTTTTTAGTGCACTTTAATATAAGCGTGGTTTTTAAAAAGTTTTTTTATGTATTTTTTATTTCGTTGATAACTCCTTAACAAAGTCGAGGCAGACAGTTTGGCAAATAAAAATGTCGCTTCAAATGAAAAAAGGGTTGACAAAACATTTGGTACAATCATCTTAAAGCTCATCTTGGACCATGTTATATTAGCTAAAAAAAATTTCCGAATAACCACTAACAGATTAGATTAAGCAGAAATAGAAGATCTAACAGATCGAACAGATTAGATCTAACTGAATATATCACATTTCTAATTACAGCAGTGGTACTCTTGTATTTAATAAGTAATTCGAAAACTGTTCGATTTTCCGAACCACGTCGGACCCAAATAGTTCGGGTAATTGTAAAGGAAAAAATACAAATTTTTATATCGCACTAAAATTCTAAAAATTGAATCGTTAAAAATCCAAGTTGTATAAAAGAGTTATGAATTCAAAGTGAAAAATTTCCCATGTTTCCAAGTCGTAAGTTTAAAGTGTCAACAATCTCAGTTTAATTTAAATTTCTAATCGCTAGTATCTACAAGTTTTGAGCTATAAATAAACTAAATTCCTAATAGAATCTCTAATTCCGCGTTTCAAAATCCCATCTTTCCACGCCCACAAATCAACTTCCACAAGCACGTACCCTTATCACGATCGTATTGTAATACACAATGGAGTCCTTGAACAGACTCGAATTAAAAGGTAACTGAACCAAGTTCTTCGCACTGAAATACACACACTCACACACACACACGCACACCCGCGCGCGTGGTGACCATCGCCAAGTCATCACGACAGACCACCAATCACATGCACGAATATGCATCTACGATGTTAACAGCTTGCATTGCGATAATTATGCATTTAATATCAAGCATTGTCGAGAGAACAATTCATGGCCCCCTAGGCCGGCCATCGGTTTGTTTTGACGCTCGGTGACAATTCGAGACAAATCCATTAAACTATTGCCGGCTTTTGTGTTCCAGATAGGTCCCATTACATTATCAGTGTAAAGTAGAGGCGGCGGTCGCTTCGGAGCGTCGTAGAACAGCAACTAGCCGGCCCAGCTGTTCGCGTCCAATTAGCCTCACTTGATAAGCTCAACAATACCGGCATTATTACAGAACAACTGAGCGTTTATACGTGCCTCGTAGCGGCGTTACATTTTGACGTTTCCATTAGCTGTCTTGCAGCTTCCCTCTTGCCCTTCGCCTCTCTCTTTCGCTTTCCCTCTTTGTCGCCCCTTGCAGCAATTGTATTCTTTAACCGAATTCTTTAATTAATTTCTAACCGAGCTGGGCAATATTTGGCGAAATAAACATTTCAAATACTGTTCAATATTTCAGATGTTATTTTCCTTTAAAAAATACAATTTCAAAAGTACAATATTTTTGTTTGGACTATCTACACCACAAAAGGAAATATTTTGATTTCAAGAATCTGAATCATAAAATAAAATATTTCCATTTTAACAATTTGAGACACAAAATAGAAATAGTAAAATATTTCCTAAATTGTATTATGTACATTAATTAATTTCAAATAATTATTTAGTTCCGTATAAATAGCAATGCTTTTAAAATAGTTAATTGTGCCGTTCACGTGATAGAACCGAATAACGTAAGCTCTTAACATGAATCTAATTGTCAGCAGTGTCAGCACTCGAACATTCTGTCAATATTATACAGGATGTCCTAAACTAAAATACGTGTATCAATCACGAAACGATTATTAAGATACCGATTACACTAAATATTCTAATCTGCCATATCGCTTTCGCGATGGACGCATTTCCAAGAAAAACGTCTGAGACAAAACTTTTATTTTTTTGCGTACACAATCTGAATATGCAATAACAAATAACGGGTCCCATTAAAATAAAACGACTTCCGGCCTGAAAATACTATTTCCGGTTAGTACCGGAAATTGCAACTACCACCATTGGATAGAGCGTACTCGAATTAGTTACTAAAATTTTTTTAGTTTTCAATAAAAATCACTCTCCACCATTTTAATAGGAGGACGGGTGGTCTAGGACACCCTGTCTACAGGGTGGAGCAATAACTATGTCCACCTTGAATATTTCTGTTACTTGTGATAATATTTGCAACATGTATTTCAATCGGCCATTTTTCAGCGGAAATTTTACATAGCTATTTGAAATAAATATTTCTGCCGTTATTTGTGTAAGAAAATTTCTCCAACTTTCATAATAATATCACGCAAACATTTTCAGTTTATCTTTCCGCGAGACATCGCTGCGTCACGGTCAGACCTTCCTCCCGACAGCAGCCCGTAGAAAGAATTCAATTTTTATTCTTCTTCGGCCGAGCCATCGGATACATTCATATTTCTTCTTCTACGTGCGTCCTCCGACATCTCCCGTGTCGCCCGAGTCACTCCGTTTTCTCCTCGTTGCGTTGGACCGCTTTAAAAAGTCTATTCGAAAGGATGACAATATCTTGTCAATGCAGACTATTCCGCGGCACGGCGATCAGATTGACGCGGCCGCATTTGAATTGCAGATGCGTATCGGGGAAATTGTACGAGCGAGACGCGAGACGTCGACATATCCAGGAATACATTATGTCGAATACGCGCCGTAAGTCTGCATTATTACCCCTCAAACTTCGCTTCTAAAATACTCACACCCTCCAACCACCACCACCCCCGCGTCCCCGCTCTCCCCGGGTGAAATATTCATACTTCTTATCGCAAACTCGCGATAGTAAAACGGAAGTCCCCGAAATGCACCATTAAAACCCGCAATTGCATTCCCGCTTTCGGATTAGAATATTCAGAACTTAACTGTCAAAGTCGATTCCTTCCTCAAGATTGGTAGACTCTGGCTATGGCTAATATGACTCTTCAATATTACACAGGGTGGTCTACAACCGAAAAATGAATGATTCCATAATACATAAACAACTAAAGTCAAAAATGTAGAATAAAAAGTTATGTGGCAGAACTGGGTAAAATAGTAAAAGACACGGATTTTAATGAGTTGAAAAACTAATGAAGCTCTCCTTTCTTTATCCTCTTCTAATAAATATACATTTTCTTTTTTTTCTTAGAAATAAACATAAACTTCTTAAACATAAAGGAGCTAATTGTAATGCTAAAGAATAGAACGTACATTCGTAATGTGTTTATTAGAATTAGAAAATACATAAAGCTATTATGTATTTACTTGAATACTCAGTGAAGAAAGGGAAAAGCATTTATCCATTTTATTATTTTTTATTAATGCTCACGTACAAGTATCATTTTTTATGGTGAAGAAGAAAATTCATTTAAACATCCTCCATCATAATTCGATTGTAAGTGCATCCGTAACTACTTTATACTCTGGATACAGTCTTATTACATGTATGAAAATTAGAGAAATAATTTTACCGGAGCTAATTCAAAATTGATAAAAATAATAACTGACTACACAAAATATTCACGGGATGTACAGAAATACAGACGGAAAATTGTAAGCTTATTTAATTTCCAACAGTTTTGGTAAATAAAATAAAATGGCTCTCTGGAGAATATAGAGACTATGGAAAATCTCGAGGAATCAGCTTATTTGGCATAATGTATTGCAGGGGATCCGTTGCCATTTGTAATCGATGGAACGTGATCGATAATTCAGGATTGCTGTGCTTCCTGATTCGCGTCGTCTAAATCCGCAACAACGACGATAAAGGAAATATGTCTATACGGCCTCGTCTACGTTGTCCACCCACGCATACGCGACATCCTTTCTCGATACGGAAGCTATCACTCATCCTGCAGAATTCGTTATCGTTCCTCCATGCGAATCTTTCTGGCGAATCCCTCCTGCTCCCTCCTCCTCCTTTTTTCCAGACTAGCCATCCAGTGTCCCTGGGCCATTTTGCGTTACTCCTTAATAGACTGCAGACTGTACAAATGCCCGTGGACATTTTATGAAAGTTAAATATGAGAAAAATTTAATTTGCCAAATAAAACTTTGCTCGAAAATAAAAATACTATTCATTTTCTGATGTACACGTTCTCTCGTGTTTTATAAATTCTCGCATTCTGCAACTGTTCGATAACTTTTAATGAGGCTCCTGCCTGAATTAACATCTGTCGGAACCTTCCCCACGGAACACAAATTTTTCTTTCGTCCCAGTATCTGTAAATTACTCCATAAAAGTCTATATCTGCATAAACATCCGCAGTTTACTCATTAGCAGATTGCGAATTTTTGCTTGCACGATATGTAACGAAACAACCACTTAAACGAAGTTAGATAAGGATACGAGTGCTTGCAGAGGAGAAAATTGACAATAAATTATCTGGATCGTTAACCACAACCTTAACCTGTCAATTGAGAAACTTCGTTAACCTAGATATCCACATAAACACAATTAAAGACGAACGGAACAGATTCAGTGCATTTTACGCTGTAGCGAATGGTAATGAAGATGTCCAGACGAATCCAACGAGTACGAATCAAACCAATAAACATGAACTTATAATTAAACTTATAATCATTATAAAATTTGCTTCTAGCAAACAATTATTGATAAAGTGAACTCTCATGCAGCAATCGAAGGGAAACATAATTAAAGGAATTATCAAGCTTAACGCAACTGTTGTAGGTTTCTTTGCTTTGCGGTTCGGTGTCAGGACGCGGGACAAGTTTCATTCATCAAAATGGTGAAAGATGCTGCGAAAGAACTTTTGCGCGGCAGTGTACGGACCAAACATCTCGTCGAACGTTCCTATTCACCGACTAAACCGATCTCCAAACACGAGGTTCCTGACTGCGCGCGTAAGCCGGCTCTAATCGTGCTCTCTTATTGCACCCTCTCCCCGGCCCTGTTTCTCGTCCTCAATCTATCCCTCTCTCTCTTTCTCTCCTTCTCTCTCTCTCTCTCTCCTTCCTCTCCCTTTCTCTTTCCCGAGTATACACACTGGACTGCGTGTTCACCACGAGCGAATGCGTGTATCCTCGTTATCGTCTTACACACGCACGCTCGTGTAGTACGAGGCGTAGTACTACGCGCTACCCCCTGCCCCCCAGCCCCCACATCATAGATCGGTCAGTCCCCCCCTTGCTTCGTCCTTCCGACCGCCCCCTCGCCCATCCTCGCCGCGAATCGGCTTGTTTTATAGCGGTCACGTGGTGCCAGAGTGACGTCACGCGGTCACTAACCATATTATGTCCACGGCACTGACCTTACCCCGCTACTCTCTCTCTCCTTTCCTCCTGCTCCCTCTCCTTCGCTCAAGCTGTCTTTATCTCTTTTCTCTCGGTCTCTCTGTTCTTGCTTTTTACTCTTTCTCTCTCTCTCTCTCCCTCTTTTTCTTAATTCTCCTTCCTCCCGTTTCGCTCTTCTTTCTTGCTTTTTCTTTCTCACTCACTTCTTCCATTCTCCCGTTTTCATAACCTCTCTATTCTTACTTTTTATGTTTCCTCTCGTTCCTTTCTTTCCCCTTTTCTATCGATCTCTCTGATCTTGATCTTTATTGTTCCCTTTCCCTCAGACTTTCGTTCTTTTCTCTTTTGGTTGTACTCCGCTCTCTTCGATTCCTGCGCAATCCTTTCCGCACTGGAAACTTGTGCCTCCCATCCACGATGTACGGGCGTCAGCCCTTCAAGAGTTTTATTTCATTTTGAATGTATATATCTGTACGTTTAATTGTATTTAAGCGACCGTGAGTACATCCCTTTATATATACAGTGGCCGGAATTAATATTCGGATGCTCTAAAGAAAGACGATAACTTTTTTAATATTGTACTATACGATTTGAACTTTTTTGGGAAGCTAGAGCAATTAGTTTACTACAGAAGGTGAAAAGAAGTTTTTCCAAAAATTGCAATTGACCAGAATTGTAGAAAAAATATTAAAAGTTGCATTTTACAATTTTTTTTATGTGGGCTTATATTGAAAATTAAAAAAATACGTTTTGTAGATCTGTGTGAATTAAACATATTCTAAAAACTTCGTCAAAATCGATCGACGTTGCAATGAGCTGCAAACATTTAAAGATGGTAAAAACTGCAGATTTTTCACGATTTTCGGCTTCTAACTGCAATAAATCTAAGGATTCTGACGTCTTTCAATGCCTGTCGTTTTTTCCCGCATTAACCGATTTTGACGAAATTTTCAGAATATGTTTAATTGACACAAATCTACAAAACGTATTTTTTAAATTTTCAATATAGGCCGACATAAAAAGGTTGTAAAATGCAATTTTTAGTATTTTTTCTACAATTTTTGAAAAAATTTCTTTTCATATCCTGTAGTAAACTAATTGCTCTAGCTTCCCAAAAAAGTTCAGATCGTATAGTACAATATTAAAAAAGTTATTGTCTTTTTTAGAGCGTCCGAATATTAATTCGTTTCATTGTAAGTGCATCCGTAACTTCTTTACTCTGGATTCAGTCTTATTACATATACGAGAATCAGAAAAATAATTCTACTGGAACCAATTTAAAATTGATAAAAATAATAACATAATAATTATATATAAATGTAGAATCATCCCCTCCACGTTTATACGAATAAATAGTTTACGAAACTCTAAAAATGTTTTCTAAGAGAACGGTTGATTTAAGAGCCATGGTTCCTGTGACACTTTTGTTCTTCGCGATGAGTACTGCAGGATGCAACAAAAAATTGTTGACCTTGAAAAACGAATCAAGGGCAATTTTGCGATCCATTCTTTAAACAAATCTGCATTTTGCAGAGTGCAGGATCCCGCTATAGCGATTGCGACAAATAATTTTGAAATACCTTGAACACCTGAATGGGGAGCGTAGATTCTGTATTTGTGCTATCATTTTGTCCCGGTTGCGTACTTGTTCCACATTTTGTTTTATCAGCGTTTGCTATATATTGTGTGTATAATCTCGGCAACTATCCTACCTATCCTTCTTATCCCATCATCACGCGTGCATTCGAGTCATCTTTTAGATTTCCACATTTTTCAAACGTCCACCGATTACGGGAACGTAGTCCGTTTTGGTTTCCGAAACGGTACACGCGCTAACCGTTACATGGTACTAATTGGATAATAATTGCAGCTATGCTTGGCAATAAAATAACGGGGTGGATAGTCGATGAGCGTGCTCAATGGTTACCTTTAGAGTACTCATTCGAGTGATACAAGGTTTTATTGCGAACCGCAATGATGTTCCAGAGTAACTGATACGCAGGCACGCGTTCGTGGATTTGTAAGTCCTCCAATGAGAAACGATAGAATTTTTTAATCTTAAAGAACAGTGCAAACGGAATTATAAAATGTTTACGTGTCCACTTAATCATACGTTACAATATAATTAAATGAGTGGAATAGAAACCTCAACGTAATAAATAACTCCGCAAAATAATCCAACTAAAACACGTATTAAACATAATTATGTAATGATCAAACTAATCATATGGTTTGGATCACAAATTATTTTTCTAAAAACAAACACTTCCATGTAAGCATACAGGCTGTTCGAATTAGTAAAAAGAAAATTCGAACTGATGATGTTGAAGTGACGACTTTGTTTTAAAATGATTAATAATTATAGACGACCAGTAATGAGCCATCTCTCTGTCTTTGTCTTTCGTTCGTACTTCATTGTCTACGCTCTTCCGGATTTACTAGGTTACAGAGATTTTCAACTATTAGTAACTTGAAAACAAAACTCTCACAACAAAAATCACCTCTTAAACACTACCGGCCAAAAGTTTGGAATCACTTGCTAATTTTTGTTAAAATCGAATATATCGATAAATTTTGAAATGATCCATCGTTATAATATCAAATATTAACTAGTTGAATAATATTTCTTAACAGATTTCAGCATTTTCTTATGTCCATAATGCTCTTGTATACATAGTTTATAAACCCAGTGTAAAACAAATTTTCGGAATTCACTTTTGTAAAGGGACATCTTTGGCAACTTCTAACTTCCCAAAAAATTTCAAATCGTATGGGCCAATATTAAAAATGTTGTCGTCTTTTTAAAAGTGTCCGAATATTAGTGGGAGTCACTACAAGTCGTAATATAAATTCATTGAATTATTATATCAGGTCGTTAAGTATGAACTTGACAAATATGTTTGAAATTTGTGTTTTATTTGTCAAGTTTCATATTCAACGACCTGACTTTAATATCTACTTTTAATTTATTAACAAGGAAGAGGATTAAATTAATCGATTATAAAATCATTGATTATATAGTAAGTACCTTTTAGCTTACCATTTTCTATTTAAGAAACTGAAGGTGACCTTCATATCTCTATAAAAAAAGCAAAGTAATAAAAAACAAACTACAGCACTGGAAATCGTGCAACATTTGTTTGAAAAACGTATTAGAAGTCGTCCGATCTATTTTCATCAGCTTTCATTTTATTCGAATCAATCGCCGCGGGTTTGAGCTTTCAGCAGAATTTAGTGTCGGTCCAAGTTATAATTGCTCGGCGAACGGGAGCGGTGATTGGCCGATCGAGATCTGATAACTCCCTCGATCTCCGCGAGCATAGTGGTCCGAGATTATTCTTACCGGCGCGCGGTGCAGCGGTCGGCGGACAAGTCGGTAATCCGATAGAACGATTTAAGTTGTCACCGAAGCTCGGCGTAGTTTAACTGACTATGGTGTAACTAGCGGATTGCCGTCTATTGGTTAACCACCGCGCCGCGCGTCGATTAGACGGAGGAACGTTTCAGCGCTGCAACGAAGACGGAGGAGGCAGCCGGTTCCACAGCGGACCGGCTTAGTTTTCTTTGGGGCTCTCGTGAGCACACTTCAAAGGCGTCCTTACAGAGAAGGATTAAAGTGCCATTAGGCTCATTAAACTGTATTTAATGCCGGGTTCCACGGAAAAGGCAGAGTAATCCTAATTGAAGCGGCCCCGGGGTAACGTTTATTCAATCGACGGGCGAAAATAATTACCGGGGACCTTTAATCGTTTTTCTCGCCCCGTGAGGACCGAGGAATTATTATTATTGCCCATCTCGATAGAGGCCGGCCACGATGAGATGAGATAATAACACGGCGAAGACGGATAGGGAGGGAACCGCCATGTAGGTGGATCTCACGGAAATGTACAGGGTGTATCGTTGATCGAAATGAGATCGAGGATACACTGTGACTCTCACATTTCATTGTAGTTACTATTCGAAACGAAGATTATATGGTT
Organism: Lasioglossum marginatum; assembly: GCA_028455795.1. Classification (NCBI taxonomy): domain Eukaryota; kingdom Metazoa; phylum Arthropoda; class Insecta; order Hymenoptera; family Halictidae; genus Lasioglossum; species Lasioglossum marginatum. Next base: position 4,497,482 of record CM052272.1, read on the forward strand.
TCAAGAGTAACATGCAGTAAAGTCGCGATTTGTTTCCCATCGCCGGTTTCGAGCAGGGAGAGAGATCGGGTAGGGACACTATTTTTTTATGACCACGTCGACCGCGACGACCGCGCTGAAAATACAAAGGATGCCGACGTAGAATTCTTTCCCATAGGCTGTCCTTCTTTGCGTCCGAAACATTCATCGAAAAATGCCACAAATAAGTTGGTGAAAGTTCCATTAAAAAATAATGAAAAATAAAGAAGTTTTGTAATTGGATTAGTAGTGGTTAACACCGATATACCCGACTCGAAATCAGATTATGCGGCATGTTTACACTGCTCGGCGACCGAGGCAGCTCGAGCTTCGTGGCCCCTGCGGCGTTGCCCCTCAGTGGAATGGGTAGGCAAGGGAGAGTGATCGTGGAGACCCTCAGGTATAGAAATCGCGACTTTACTGTACAATGAAATAATTAGTTTTTACAAAGGACACCTTGTTTCTTTATTGCAAACAATAAATTTTGATGAAGAATTGAACCCTCAGTGAAAAACTGTAAGGGTACATAGAGTGAAAAAATAATAGTCATTTGTATGTTCTCCATAAATAATTTTGAATGGAACTAATGGTCAAAATGTTCTCTATTGTAATTAATACATTGTATTTATTTTAGAAATTGTTTTATTTCTCTTCTTTTGATGAGAGAGGGCGAATTTAATAATAGTTTGACACACGATGAAAGTTTTTAGCTCGACGATTCCTATCATTTCGTATCCGTGATAAAACCTTCATCCTAATGAGAATTTAGAGACGGAAAGGAATTACGGTTAGCCTTGATTGTCTTTTTCCATCTCGCACAGATCAAGGGATTATTACCGATCTTGATGCTACAACGATTCGGATCAGAGAATACGAGATAATACTACCAAGAGGGAAAGGGAGAAAAGCAAGAATTGGGGTACTCCGTGGACATTTATGCGGTGTTCTGAAATAGAAAAGTAGAAAATGATAACTGTAGATTGTATTTTTGTGCAAAATAGAAATTGTCTGCATGAATTTGAAGGATCCGAAGCTAGAAGAAAAGTTCTTTCTTTTTTTTTCAATCATCTCAATCAGTTCGAAATAATATATTAATGTACATAGATTTTTTTAATCCACCGTCTTCAGTTTCACCCACCCTTCTTTGTCGTAAATGCATAAAATCCGCAGTCTAATACAACTGTATGAAATAAATTATTAAAATATAAGAAAGAGCAGAAAAACAGAAGAAAAATGCCTTGTTTTTCGTTAATAACTCCATAACAAAACCGCGGAGAACATTTTCTCAAAGGAAAAGATACTTCAAATGACGTCAGGAATCACTCCTTGCAAGCCAGTACATTTTTCGCACACCCTGTATGAATTTATTTGCTTCTGTTATTTTTATTATTACCACGCTTATATTAGCTTGCCGAGTTGTTGTCGTTGTCGATGTTGTCGTTGTTGTATGCGTCAAATCTTGAAATCGAATTTTAAACCACTTCCCGATGAGCTAGAGACTTGAAACTTTAAACATAGCTCAGAACTGGGTGACAATGCAATATTAAAAAACAAATTTAAGAAAAAAACTTTGCGTCTAGGAGAAAAAAAAAATTTTAATATTAATGACTAAAAAGTAGAAAATAAAAAAATATATAAAAAAACTTTTTAAAAACCACGCTTATATTAAA